>NW_019091362.1:2731099-2769382 GCF_001949145.1 Acanthaster planci
ATTTGCATTAATTCATCACTCTTGAAAATGAGAGTATGTGTTCTGAACTCACAAAACGTATGTGACAGGGACACGAAAAAAAAAATGGCCCCCCTAATTTCTGGAATTTCCTGCATGTACTTGGCACTAAGAATCTGCAAATGTTGAACACATTTCAACTTTTGCTACCTATGTTTCATGTCAAAATCACTCTGCATTCGCAGTTGCCCTAAGTGTGAACTGGCTTTTACTGTGACGTTACAATGGATTTCAGGCAGGCACAGCCCACATGTATGCTATGAGTATCTCCCCCCCCTCTCACCCTCCTCCCCCCCCAAAATGATGAAAATTTAGAACACAGCAACGTATACAGATAACTAATACAAAATTAAAGCTGCGTGTACAGAGCATAAAGCCAACTAGAGTCCACAGCTGCCGATGCCTACAGCTGACCTGTTGGCACCAATGCTGTGTCACCCTATAAGTTAATGTGAATTCCATCTGCTAAAAGACGAATGCTACACTGGTTCCTGTGGTACCCAGAAACGAGTCAGACAGGATGTGAAATGTGCATACACCATGAGGCTTGTAGCTGCATTATTTATTCAAAGGTGGGTTCCAGTGGAACCGTACAGGTACTACATTCAAAATTGCCAGTTCCTATCACAAAGTATGTGTCCCGGTACCAGTGGTGAAAAAAAAAAATGCAGAACACTGCTGTGAGACTGTAAAGATGGATCAGTTCCCAATGTGTGGCCAGAGTAATATATGCATTCCCGTCAGTGTCACATGACTGCGCTGTCAGTTTGTGCGCATTCAGATGAACATTGGTTTCCCCACTGCATACCACCATTCTCAAGTGAGGATTGACTTAGCTGAGTGGCTCTTGTGAGTATGCCACATACTGTGCTTTAGGGTACAAAGAATCAACTGTTCAATTTGGACATCTGGATGCTTCATCAGCAGGATGTTCAACAAATCTAGGATGCTGGATGAGAAAAGTGCACTTAGGGGCCACCTGTTGTAGGCCACCTACAATGCCAGCAAACAGATCTTGGTATACATACAGTACATGTACATCAAGGCACATGTACACTAGCACTTCACGAGTTCCCAATGTGTCATGAGTTCCCAACATGGGCAAACGTAGTTTGAAGTATCACAACCAACCCTTTCCCCACCTAAAAAAAATATGTCAAGTCTCAAGACACCCGAGTTAAAAGTCAAGTTACTTGAACTGTTTTCTAATGCGTCCACTGGACCGACTCATGCAGTACATACAGTAACAGTACTTCCATGGCCAATCCTATTTAAGTCTGAAGACTTAAAGTTGTAGAGACCTCTTCATGCCTTCAAAATCACATGGTCGCCCACCTGTACGTGAACCTGTCAAACCATTCTCAACCATTATATGTCACTTGCAAAATTCTCATTTGGTGAGCAGGATTAATCCCTGTTGAGACTGCCTCTATGCTTACCTGTGTGCAGATCCCGTTTCAGACGAGCAGACTTATTGGACCCTGGAGGTTCAAACCAAAGCTGTCAGGTGACACTCAGTGGGAACTCTACAAAAATGACAACGGGGAACAATGAAACCAATATTGAAAAATTGCAAAGAATGCTTTGTCTTGTGAATATAATTGTGACGTGATATCAAAATATTTTAACATAGAAGTTTTAAGAATCCATTCCAAAGTGGAATAGGCCAAAAAGACATTTTCCCATGTTTTCAAGACTAGCATTAAAGCTGCATTTAAATGAAAAAGTCGATGTATGTTCTTGAGGAAATTATGAGCACTTCTCTTCTACTTATTAAGCTACCAGTAAACTCTTCCTTCTAGTCGAATGCTTAGTTTTTTTCCTGCATACTAGTGTAAGACGATATGTCCACTTGCGGTCCCTTTTAAGAATGTGCTTAATGAGCACAAATTGAGCAAAGATTGAAAAAAACTTATGACAACTGATGCAGCCACATTGTACTCTCTCCTGAACTCTGAAAACTTTTCAGGCAGTGAAAAATCAAATTCTTGTGGGATTTCAGGAGTTGATATGAACACAGGTGATGCACACAAGCTTCAGATCACAACCGTCCTACATGTATGATATAGATACAAACATATACCATTAACTGCACCACAGCAAATTGGTTTTGCACAACGAGACCGACCTTAAGCCTGGCTCTCACACACTGCTTGATGGATGGCAGCAACTGCATAAGCATTTGACGTCAGTAAGGGTTTCGTTTCCAAGAGTGACTGATTGGAGGTAGAGCCTTAAATGAGGGGATTATTCCAGCTTGGACTATAAAGAAGTCTCTGAAGTTTGATCATTGTCACTGTTTCTGTAGCTCAGCTTTTTTTGTGTTTCTCTCTTTTTGTCTGTCTCGTTTTTCCAGTGGTGCTCATCTGCCCAAACACACTGCTATGCCTGCGCAGAGGGGAGGGTGTCTAGCTTGTCCCTTACAATTTCATAGAGAAGGAAGGGCTTTTGATTAAAAGCTAGCCAATGCTACAAGCATGGATGAATGACCAGAGGCGTGCAAACAATGTCTCTATGGAGACTTCAAGGCAGCTGTCCTTTAAAGTCACACAAGAAACAGTGTTACTGGTAAATGTATGGATTGGGTGAAGCTACATGGTCACATGTTAATTTAGATATAACACTGTGTGCCCCATTCAAAGGTTGATATGATCGATTTTCAACTGAATCTGGACAAACCCACAATTCCTTCTGTGCTTGAGAAGAAGTGCACCGGAGTGTGGGATCATGGTAGAAAAGGCATTATTGTGCTACTAGTACAAGCATAGGAAATGGAGGCTGCATTTTACCATAACAGAATACTGTACATGTACCTTCTGCCTGTTTTACAATTAGAAGAGTTATCAAGACTACAGTAGAAGTCACATTGCTAATTGAAAAGACAAATCTTGCAGGAAGACTTAGAGAAATGTTACAAACTATTCGATATTTCTTACCTTTTTTTTGGTGTGCATTACACGAACCAGTACCTGACCAAATTGAGAATTCTGTGCATTATCAAAGGGTTGCTCATTCTTAAACTTGTACCAGTATGTTTCATCAAAACCAGATGGCTCTGAGCAACAAAGTTTCAAATACTGTGCAAATATAGATTTCCCTTCTACAGAGGACATTACAGTTTTCTTTTTGAAAAATGAACCGGTCTGGAAACTACAAATCAAAATTCAACATTTCTAACATGTACTTGATAGAAAAAAAATGGCAGCTGACCTCACTAAACCCAATATGAACGTCAGTATTTAAGGCAGAGTACAATGTAAAAGAATTTACATACGTACAACCTATTCCACAGTGATCAACCAGGCTTTGAAACCCCAAACGGGCAAACAAAGAACATCTTTGCCAATGTTCCCCCGCCAAGACGTCACTAGCATTTCTTGTGTTTGATCACGCCTGGGTTCAAATTGCTTCCCGTGCCAACTGAGAAAGTGCCACGGAAGCTACAAGGGACCTCATCTTTTCTTTGTTACACACGTCACGTTCAGTTATTTACACCTGCAGGGTTCACAGCAAGCAGAAAGCAGTGCATGCTGAAGGCCGGCAGAAGCAGCATCTAAAGGATAAGCAGAGATACGGTACCATGCGACCTGTTGTCACAATACGGTACGATGTACACTTACATGTCCATTGTTGTACATGCATAGATTCACCATCCATAATGATTCAGAATTATTTTATCCCCTCACTGAGTAGGAAAACACATTATATATCAATGGGTCCTTGCTCTCTTAACACTACTGTTGATGCACAAGGCTGAAAGGGGGCTGACACCATATAACTTGTTTTTCATGGGGTTGGTTGGGTGGAAGTCAAGCTGCTAGTATTGAGAACCCATAGTGAGCGTACTGGTATTGGTGGTACATGTAGGATGCTTACAGCCAATTTCCTATGTTGGGCTTAAGTTTTTCCCATCTGTACCATTTCTCTATTGCATAATGGCCAAACTGGCACTAAAAATGAACCATTCACTCGGTCGAAGTAGGCCTACACTGTAAGTACAGTACGAGTAAAAAGTCAAAAGGCAAGTACACGGCACAGTGACACTAAAGCACTTTCAGGGAGCTCATCCAAATGCCAAATGCTTCTTTCAGCGAGAAATCCAAAAGATGACAGAGGAGCTTCTCAACCAGACATTCAGTGCAGAAGATGAATGAAAGTGTGAACGATACCAGTGTCATGTGTACCTGATGATGCATAGGCCTATCCAGCTCCATGTACATGTACTGGTAAATGTACTTTCATTTTCACTAAGTGCTTTTGACTTCCTGGTTATCATTCTGGTTTAGGGTGTATACTTGGGGGCCTAACAAAAAAAGGGCAGAATTTGACCGGGGATTACACTGATTGTACTGCATTGACAAACTATTTTTTTTATCGGTCACCTACTTTCACTTGGTCCTCTCAAAACGGACCAAAAAAAATCAGCTGCATCGGTTCCAAGACGATAGATGTAGGAACCCAGCTAGGCTGATTATAAAGTTCCTGGATATCTACATGTACACTGATATGTACTGTACAGGTACAGCAACCCAGCAACAAGCACGAGAGACAGGGCAAATGGACAGCATCACATTTGAGAATGCATTCGTCTAAGCATGCCAGTAGGAAGCGGTTGGCTGGGGTCACTTATGCCGTTAGTACTCCTTAGTCATTTTCTTGATATGAACTAGCCACATTAACTCTTGTACACAAAGGACAAGTTCACCTCACTCCAGGAAATCATGGATTTGTTCAACTTGTTCTGAGAACACAGACAGTCTAGACACAATGAACTTAAAGCCTTTTTGACGGCTGTGAAAAAAACAAACCAAATGGGTAAGGGTTTCCCAAGACAGTGGGGACTCATTTTGATAGTATTCAGACACAAGATCCTTGAAGTTTCAACTGTTTGTTAAAGATTTGGCGGGAGTACTTTGTACAAAGGAGACTTCCAAACATTTTATTAGTGATCAGCTGAAAATTAAAAACTAAACAGAAGATAAAGAAAGCACCTTGCAATGATGCAAAACTGGGACATGTAATATAAGTTATGGCTTTTGAAGAACTGCCACTTGCTTTTAGCATTGGCTTTGGTACATCTGTGTAAATTTGCTAAGAAAAGGTTAATACACATCCGCAAGCTGCACGGTTTCTCATTAGAGGTGAGAATTGATACTTTAAACACTTAACTTGTTCAGGCAAATCGAGGTTAATGCAACAGCCAGATCGAAACAATGAAGGCAGACCAGTGACTGATCACAACTTTTAACTTTCTGGCACAAGTGCTAGCAGATGGACTTGCAGGGCCAAAGTTCAATAATGCAACCAGCTTGTTGGGTTTATTTGTACATTCTGGTAGAATGATTACTCTCACGGTGTACCAGGCACCATGTCACATTTTCCAACCCTTTTCTGCCTTGTCAATGATGCTAGCGTAAGCATCAGTGTCACATTACGCATCTACAAATGCCCGTGTGCGTGCATACGAATCCATCAAATTTGCCAATGTGCTCCTGTGCAGGAGGCTTTCATAGGTTGCAGCATGCCGGTACTGTGCACGTAAAGGTTGTTTGTACAACTTTTTGAGGAAATGACTGCTTCGTCAACCTTGATCTTTTCCTAAGACCCATGCTCTCGGGTTTATCTTGAGCCATCTCCATCCTGACTATAATTAACTCGTTAGAGCTGTTTTGCTTTGGCTGGAATGACGGCTAAAGCTTTGACATCATCAGTCAGTGTGGGGTACTATGTACATGCTGCGTCCCTTTTGTGGCAACCAAGGAAGTGTTATCTTTGGCACATCATTCTTTCTCTCTCCAACAGCACCACTGATAAATCACAGGGTACAGCTCGGATAATGGCTGAAATGAATGCGTGCATTTAAGTTTTACAGCGCTGAGAAACAGTCTGTAAATTGGGTGCTGAGAGAAGAGCACTCCTTGATAGATGCAGCAAACCAAAGACCACATCTGTGGGTGGAAACCCAAAAGGCATCTAGGCCTAAACCATGACCTTTCAGTCACTAAATGTTGAGGGTAAATAGCAAGGGTACTTTGTACATACATGTACATGTAGTCTTACACTGTAAATCTTCTTTTAAAAAAAGTGCAGGACTCTCATAGGGTAACTTTCAATCAAATGTGACGATGAAATCAAAATGTAGCAAGTGCAGACATCACAGATGAGGAACACATATATGTATATTGTATACATTCAGAGGCTGACGAAAATCTGACTTGGGCCACGTTGTCACTGAGGGTTTTTGCCCACACAGTGGAGGTCTTGTCACTGTCAGTTTCTGCAGATCTTGTATGAGAAATGTCTTTGAAATGGACAGTTTTGAAGAACTTCTTTTATAGTTTGTCAAAAGAGGGAAACCATGGGCCAGGATGGCTTTGTTGTTGTACTGGACTTCAGTGACAGAGCGATCTCAAAGACAGACTAAGAAGGAAACAATCTTGATAAAAGCCAAAGATTCGACTGGCTGGTGAGTCCCTAATACATGTATATGACCTTTTTCAAGCATTTACATTCATGAATGACTGAGCATTCTGCACATCGGCATCTTTTTTACACTGGTACCACACTGGCAAAGAAACACAATAAGGACAACGGCCAATCAACAGAGACAACTGTGCTGATGCATTTAAAGTTGACGTTGGTGGAAGGTGGAATGTGGCATACAACGTGAACTGACCCAACCAAGCGTGGGGGGAGAGCACCTCTTGCGCACATCCCTCAGTACCAAAACTAATCGACTTTGATGCAATTAAGATAGAGGCTGGATGTGAAAACACTCCAGTTAATGGAGGAAATACTGATGGTGTTATTGCACGGCAGGGAGGCAACATGCGCGGTGCGTCATATTACATCTGACACTACAGGGTGGCATGCATGTGCTTCAAACTGTCAAAATGTTTGTGTGCTCGACTTAATTTTCATTCACACATACTGGTGCATACATCAGGTACATGTACAAGTACATGTATACACGTACCCACTGTTCGGAAAGTTGGGACAAAATTTTAATTGATTTAAGCAATAGTTGATACTGTTGACAATTGAAGAGTTGACCCAGAGTGCCCACTTTACCACACAGCAATTGACATTTCACTATTGTTAATGTATCATATTCACTTTGTGCCTTTTAAAGTACAGTGTAGTTACAACTTAACTACAATATACATGAACATGTACTTGTTAGTACATTTACAACTGACTGTATTGCATACATGTAAATGCGTGGAAACATCCACTAAAACCTTGACATGTGCAGGGTTGTACATGTAGCTGGAATTTTTAGTGCCCGTTGTTTTTGACAATTTTTAAATAATGAAAACAGTCCATTTTCTCTCTCAATACAATACATTATTGCAACAAATTGCAATAATGTAGTACACATTGTAATTTGTGCTGGTCGGCAAGCTTTCATCCCCAGTGCTAGCCGGTAATGTTGAGTAGTGGCTGGCACCGGCCAGCACAGAACCGTGGACATGTGTGAAGTCAGCAATAAAAACAATGCTTGTAAAAAAAAAATACAAAACTGAACACCAAAAGCAATTGCAAAGCAATAGCACTCTTCAAATGCCACCACCGTTTCATTTTGGAATTAAAAAATTACTCATAATACATAGGTTTTGAAATTTTGCACATGGAAGTAAGGAGGGTCCATGGTACATGTGATACATGGTACAAATGGTAGCACCAGGTGACATTTCTTTCGGGATTGACCAAGGTTTTGATGAGAACCATTGCACTCCACATTTCAGAGGACATGCTCAGAGCTAATGACAAGTAGGCTACATCGGTTCTCTACAGAACCTTACTCATTCACAATAGAGATTTCACCTGGCGCTACTGCACACGTTGGTCACATTCTGAAATGTGCACTTGGGCTTACATGTGTTCACTACATCACTCCAGATTGTTTTAGATGTTTATAAATTTAGTAAGATGTATTTGTGTATTCAACATAGTTCTACATTTTTGAGGGCGCGTATTTATTTTCCTATTTACAATGTATCTCACTGAACTATTTGGTTTGATGTAAATGCTTCTCTATTGACAGAAACACATGCAGCCTGATTGCTTGTGTATTTGTTTGCATGTATGTCTGTAAGACAGGGTGCATGTTGCATATGCTAGCGCTAGTTTCTTGATAACGCTGCACCTGTTTCACACACTGAGGGTGCTTACGCAAGCTACCATCGTCACCTGCTTGACAGTCTTTGCTCTCCCTGACTCTTGACTATCACTGGCCTATGTTTAGCCGCACCTGTCATAGCGCATCACAGGCATGCATTTACCATGTGACCCGGCTAGATACATGTACCATATCTCTAAAAAGATCATCATTCCAAGTGTAGAGATTTTCATTAAGGGACTTGGATAGTAGAAATAGAAAGGTGAACCCGGGTTCCTCCTTCGGAAAGTGCAAGCGATTTCTGTAGACTACTGAGTGAAAGACTTCTACTCACTTGCCTTGCCTCGCAACTATTTCACAAAGGTTGTCAGATGTATGGTGAATGTCACATAAGCCCTTTTCACACTAGTCTGGACTTACCCACCCGGGTGTAGTTGTTCACACCTGAGCAGGAACTAACCAGGAGAATCAATTCACACTAGAAACATCATCCAATGATTGAGCTTCCCTGCTTTCCTGCTAACCAGGGCAATTTGTAACCATGTTCACATTCCAATAGTGGCAACCTGGAGAATTGGCAGATTGGGTGCACATGTTATGTTCAACCTCCGACCTCCCACAATCTATTGCACTCACTACAGCATCGCAGCAAAATGGCACCTGTCATGCAATTAGAAACCTAGCACTAATTGTACTTCTGAATTTGCCTGTTTCACCATAGATGATGAAAAAAAGTGGTAACATACATGTACGGTGTCCTGATGAACACAAGTAAACAAAAACTTATGGCAGTAAAGCCACAAACTGTATATGTATTAGTCTTGTAGAAGCATGGTGGACACAATAGGAGGGCGCTATTTGGTGTGGGTAAAATCTTTTGCATTTGCTCCAAATTTACCCACTTCAAATAGCACCTTCCTACACGTATTGTGTCTGCCATGCTTCTAAATGGCTCATGTTGACACGTGCAGCATCAAGTCAAGAATGGCACCTTGTAAATAGTGTAACTAAGAAAGACAAGTTACTGGCCAAGACAGACTGGTGTCCTTCATACAAGTGGTGTCCTCCATACAAGTACATGTCAAAATAATGTTACTTTGATGAGATACCAGTTAAGGTGGACATTGGCAGCCTGCTATAAAGTTTAGAGATGGCAAAACACAAAGACTGTACCGGTAACTAATGAAAACTTGGCACAAATTGATTACAAGCATGCTCAAGTTCAGTTTGCACAGGACTGCACGTCATGTCCTGTGCCTCAGGACAATAATCATAATCATAATTTATTCATAATCAATATCAGAATTTACTTGGTGAGCCAAAAGTGTACATGTACCTGTACATGTACCATATGATCGCTCCAGTGCAACTAAACAAATGGTCAACAAATAACACTGCAGGAAATCAGCATTATAATTATCATCATTCCAATGCAAGTCTAAGGTTGAACAGCATTATCCAGCTGGAAAGCTCTCACCTCGGAATGCATAAAAGGATTCTGGGAACAGGTCCCTGTGCACAAGGACCCCTAGGAGTACTTGAATAGATTCTTGAAGTGGCAGATTTGACTAATTTGATGGAGGTTTCATTCTGCCTGCCCAAGTAGATTGTACTGTACCTGCTTCCCAGATCTTTACAAACCTCAACTCTCTTGGGGCTGTCTGAAACTTGGAGGATTCAGAACTGTTAAGGTTAATAATTGATGGTCAAGGATACTTCAATCAAGCATGAAATATGTACATGTACCACCACTCAATGATGGCATGCATGTCGTTCCAGGTACTGGTAAGACAGGGAGCTTCCACGGTCTGCAGTACTGCAAACGTTAAATGCTTTAGGACCTGGATTACCTTTCCGTGCTGTAGTGGCTGTGCTGCTTTTTCAGGTCCCTTGTTAAATTTTGGGCCAATGATGCATTCATGAGGGTATTATTTGTGTGCAGGTGTTATTTGTATGCAGAGTGCACACAGAATACAGTCACTGATAAAAATTATACATACCGGTAATTACCTTACCTCAATGGACATCAGTCTTAATTAATAATACAGAAGCAAAAACGCTGGCCGTGTACAATTTTCCTGCACGCAACTAATTGTATCTATACATGTACATGTATATTTCAAAATGTTGGGCAATCTTCAAACCATGAAGGCTGCCACCTTCAACTGTAATAGTAAGGAGGTGAAAATTTTTCCTAGAGTAAAAAAATCTACTGTGTGATGGAAGAACCCCCTCTCCCTAACAGAGAGACAGACACACAGGGTGGACATGATCCAGCAGCAGCACTGTTCAGTGTCTCATCCTCCATGACTACATGGCGATGAGGAATACATCTTCCAATGAACAGTACCTAACCTCTCTGTTGTCAGGCTGTCCAATGTCACCTGTCAATCTGTTTTGCCTCCTTTGGAAATGTGCCCCTGGAGGCTAGTCGTTTGTGCTGCTTAATTGTCCTACCACCTGGCTTTATACATCCAGCCCATCTCACTTTGACTGTTCTTATGCCTCAAAATATTCACTAAACCTGTCAGATACTTCAAAATCCATCAAAAGGTTACATGTACTGGTACATGTAGGTTTGGAGGTGTGGGGATGAACACCAGTCACTGTTTCTGTACTTTAGGCTTGATGGGCACAGAGCATACCGGTACCTGCAGGATTATGGTTCCTCCACAATTGTTCATTGATTGTAGGCAAGTTCACAAATTTGAGAAAATAAAGATAAAGGTTGAAACTCATCAAAAAGCATAAATTTCTGTAGATAAAACTGTGGGGAGGGGAGGAGGCCAAAAACTCTGAACTGTGAAAATGTCTAAGCAACCACTTTCAGCTGAAGTGTGAGGAAAGAACAAAAAAGTCCAAATCTGTCTCTCATTAATGATCTTCTCATGATGCAAAGACCCAAGAACTTGTGTGCAATGTGTAGGCCTAACATACACTGATCTGTACGAAGAAAGATGTAGAATGTTGATAAGGCAGACATCATATATACACAGTGCTGAAAAAAAGTAAGATTTTACTTCAAGGCCACAGGATTGCTATCATAACTCCAGAGTTCATCCATGTGAATGAAATATAAAAAAAGATGTGTCCTGCAGCAATACCGAAGCTGTACCGAAGGATAAGAATCACTTCTTTTATGTTTTCAGCGACCAAACAAATCCATTTGCCTCGCAGGTAGTTCCATTTTACCTCTCATCTGGAATCTCTGAAGAGACACGGTTTCTTCACGTTCAGGGGCGCTTGAGGGTAGTGGACCTTCATGTGCGGAGCACCAAGACACACGCAGGTACACTTACATGTAAAATTCACTGCCACCGTTCTTCATCGACTATGCTACATTGAAGAAAATTCTGCCACCACCCTCATCGTTTTGGCATCAGCCCGCTACCACTGCCAATGCCACAGACCTTCCCCTTCTGGAGGAAAAGTGACCCCTCAAGACATTTTTTGGCTGATGCCCATTCAAGGACTACTTTCTTGACAGGAAAACTGCTCAGTTAATAAAAGACACTCATTCTGTTGAAAACTGATTACTTGAGGACTCTGTTTTCAATTTACAGTACATGTACATCTTTAAAATATCCCTTTGAAGGGGAGTGTTTTAGACAAAAATATACTCGATGTGATGATGGCGTCATCTTGTGACAAGTCACGTGACATTTACAGTACACTATTTAAAACTCCATATATCCTGAAGTATATGTCCAAATGGGTTCAAACCTTGCAGACACATGTATCTTGAAAGGGAACTTATTTAGACAAATTATTGATTAAATAATTAAAGGTGCACTTTTCGAAGCACTATAGCTCTTGAAGTGAATGTCTGATTGAGTTGAAACCTTGCAGATATCTTGGAAAGAAAGTGCTTTACACAAATGTTGACCTCATTCGATAATGACATCCATCAGGTGACAAGTCACGTGACATTTAAGGTGCACTATTTAAAACTCTATATCTCCTGAAGTTCATATCCCATCGAGTTCAACATTTGCAGATAACAAGAAAAGGAAGTGTCGTTGTCGAAGATTTACCTGGTGTGATGATGAAATTATCAGATGAGGAGTTAAATTACATAGTACACACAATCTTTAAAGCATGCTGTTTCCTGAAGTACATGTCTGATTGGGTTGAAACCTTGCAGATTGGAAGGGAAGTTTATGAATGTAGATTAACCTCAGGTGATGACAATATCATCAGCAAAACGAGTCAAGAGACATTAAAGGTGTACTGTGTAAAGCCCTATATCTCCTGGAGTACACGTCCCATCCACTGGAAACTTTGCAGATACCAAGGAAAGGAAGTATTCTAGACGAAAATTTACCTTATGTGATTATGACATTAAATGAAGAGTCAAATTACATTTTATTTAAAACAAGTTATTTCCTGTGCAGTAGATTGGTTGTTCAAATTAACACAGGAATGCGAAAAAGCCCTGTTCTTTTGGCCAACAGACAGAGGAGCTCTAGTTTCTTGTTGACATTTTTCAGACCCTTCTCACACTGCTTGTGTGGCAGTGTACAGCTCCCAGGAGACCCCTTTGACCCCAGTGCAATTAATCTCTTGGAAATTGGATCGGAAATGGTGCATCATGTAAAATTAAGACCCTCAACATCCAAGATCAAATTTTATGGGTGTGGGTGTTTGGGGGAGGGGAGTAGGCTCGTTAGAGCTTAATTTTGTCTCAAGGGGCCAGAGGGTTGTTTTGTTCTTGTCAGCTTAGTACTGGAGTTTTTCATCATACTGGCCAGTGACAATCTTTGCTGCTGTGCTACCTCCGATAATATTAGACCAAAGTAAGTTGGGGGACCCCCCATTTGGTCTAAAGGACTTTTGTACATTCCTCTTTTATTTATGGTACATACATTTGCATGTACTTATTGTTATCAAAGCATCTTCCAGCAAGATTATCACTGACGAATTGTTATTAATCTGGGGCTGCATTTCATATCAACCATGACTAGGCTGAATCTCCTAATTACAAAGCCCTCAGTGCCTGAATGTCCTTCTGCCGAAATGTGGTACGGTAGACAGTCACACTGTAGTTCTTGGAGATTCCACCCTCAAGGAACTCTACCACTTGTGTACGAACTGTGTTAATATTTGAAAAACTTCTGGAAGGTAAGGCCCGCATGATTGTTCCCTTTTATGTTTAAGGCACTGTGTTCAGGTATGTCTGTCTGAAAGACCTTTTATTCTAATCACTGAATTTCCATATAGAACACTAAAGCATGCTTGTTTCAGGCAAGGTACCGGCATCAATGTTCTATGTGCAGTATATGTGCATGAACATAAGATCAAGCTTATTAATGAGGGGATATGAAACATCAGCAATCAAGATCATTCAGACTGATCCAGCCCCCCCCCTCGATTTGTCATGTCCCTCCTCCATGGTTAACCTATGAAATTTTTAATTATCCACCCAAACACAAACTCACCCTCCCAAAAAGTGAACGTTCCCAAGTCTGTCAGCAGCCATTTTCCAAATGCATGACATCCCTCCACTTTGTCAGACCCTTGGGACAATTTTTCAGTGGCATTTTTCTATGCTTAGCCCTGGTCCTACTACCACAAACAACAAGCTCCCAGAATTTGTAACAGTATGTGTATGACCAGGATTCGAACCCCTTACCTTTCTATCACAAGTCACAAGCAAGGTACTGGTATATGACAATGCAAGCTCATACTAAACTCATGCACATAGTGCAATCAATACACAGGGATTTTACATTCAGGGGTTGCTGTTACGAAAGTTTCCTGTGAAAGAGATTTCAACGCCAAAACTTCATACAAACTTAATGTAAGATTAAATTTAGGCCTACATAAAGTATTCTTAGGCCTTGACTGAAAAACCCTTAGGTTCCAATTCTCAATACCAAGGCCGAGGCCCTAAAGTCTAGCTTTAAGGCCAAAGCTGTGCATCAAGGCATTACACCATTGCATTACACAAGTGATGAACAACAGTTTAACCTTAACCCTACATAATACTACAAATTACTACTTGTAGTAAAATGTAGTACTGAGCGCTGTCGCTTGTAAGAGGACATGACCTTATTATTCTCTGAAGACATAAGATACAATAGATACGACAATGTACCATACAGTGCTGTGGCACTATGAATGCATGGCTTTATTGTTCTCTGTACGAGTAACTATGGAAGTAACTTAGCCAGAAGAAGTAATTTGTAGCGCTAGGTCCTTCAGGCTCAAACTATTACTTGGTATTTTGTAGTACTGAGTACTGTTAGCCAAACAATATGCTTGGCAGTTCGAATTAAGGGACAAATTTACTATGGGACCATCTTTTTGTCCCTATTACTCAAACCCCAACTTCCTCAATATGGGGTAGGACTGGGCAGAAGCAGAAGCCAACATCAAATTTCTGACCAGCACCATGTCTGGATTCATACAAAGTACATGTACCTGCAAGGCAGCCCCAGGATTTAGAGATTTGCTCAATGAAAAAGGGTCTCCACAATTCTGGACAGCCCTTCATCCGTTAAACCCTGCACCAAAACTTCACAAAAACCTAATTCATGCCCAAAGCTCCTCCAACGGGCAGTTTATATTAATTCTTTAGAATTCTCTTTTTTTTTTTAAAAAGGAGAGAATACAAGGTAAGAAGGCATGCCCTTCTCGAGATTATGTCCTTAACTTCACCAGTTTGATAGACCTTTCAGGCATGCCAAATGAAGCAGAAAAGATGAAGAAAAGAACTTGGTTATAGCCTGAGAAAAGCTGGTTATGAAACATCTAGGGTTTCCAAACAAAAAGTAACTTTTTGAAGCTAGATTTATTCATCCTGGGGCAATGGATTACTTACGTTTGTGCCAGGTATGAACACACCACTTTCTGCATTGTTAGAAATTGTTTCTGTTTATACTTGTATCGTTCACCAAAACTTTAAACACAGTAAGGTAGTGGCAGAGGTCCTTTACTACATGTAAAAGTACCTGTATCTAATGGTTTTTAAGTTACACCCATACCCGTACATACATCTCACTGTCAGCTTTAAATATTACTTGCACCGGGGGCAAAAGTGGGTAATTTTTGAATGTGAACTGTCCCAATAAGTGTTTCCTCAGTTCAAATCCCTGCCAAAACATCAGCTGCACTGAGGAAAGTTAATTGACATGTACATGTACAGAGCGGATGCATAATGTACAATTGGTTCAAAATACCTAATTTTATGTATAAGTGAAATCAAGTTTTTATTTCTGTAGGGTGAAAATTGGCTTTCTTGTCAGACAAAAAAAAATACATCCAGTGGCTATGATGAATACAAGTTTTTGGTTCTCTTATGGCTTTCTGCATTTATGCAGTGTATAGTCTTATGTTGAAACCTTTCACCAAAATCAATCTAAATGACACAGTCCAGTTTACGGTCAGAAGAAAATCTGCACCATTATACTATCAAAACCCCCCCAGGGAGCTCAGATTTGGCACCGGGGAAAGCATTTCGTGCCCCCTTTGTAGTAGATTTAAAAGCATTTCCACATGCAGGGAAAGCTGTTAAGTACTCTGTACAGCACTCAATCAAGATGCCAGAGGATTGCCCCAGATTGCTCGTGCTCCACACAATGATGCAGAGATTTGCTAGGGGAAGGGGTAGTGTCACAAGGGATGTTTAGAGCGAGGTACTCTAAGTACAGTATCTTGGTTACAGCGCTACAAAGCAGACAAATTACAGACAAAGAAGATCTTACATTATGCAAATAATCTCATGGTTTGCACAATCTTATTAATCTGCTAATGCTTTCTGAACAAGGACTACCCCTACATGTTTACAAGTATGTACAAACAGCCAAGTACACAAGAGTACATTTTGACCAAGCCATGCCAAATCGTGATATGTAAATCAAACTTTCTACTTTTTTTTTAATTCTAATTCTTTCTAAAATGAGTACGCACTTCTCTGGCTAAATTTGTAGCAGATTATGTAAACATGGGGTGTGCTGGGAACCCGGGACTGGTCCACTTCATGTCAAACTGATGGCGTTGTTGGCTGTATTAGTAATGGCACATTACAAGAAAATTCAATTTTGCAAACCACTCATTACAGCATGATGATTTTTTAGCAGATTCGATAAATTTTACAATTTCCCAAAACTATGCCAACAATTAAAATAGATATTAACTACCCAAAACACTTTTCTGGCCAACTCTAGTCTTTCACAAACCCCATACATTGCATAAAGAGCACTGTGCCAGACGGCAAATATTAGTCTTGACTTAAAGAGAGTCTCTTGAAACTAGACGCCAGGAATCTCAGTTAGCAAGCACATCAGCTCCAGGGTATACACTCAATTAATGTGTAACAGCTTGTCGATCAATAGAAAAACCGTGGCCCCCCTTTTCCACTGCCTGAACTGACTCTATTTATTCACACCCTGTTGATCAATAAAACGCGGTCCCTGGCAAGTGCAAGTCCGTTCTGCTGGCCCTGCTGCCCCAGCGCATTTTCAGTGAAAGCTCCCCTGAAGCAAAAACAATTATTCCGTGGTTATGATTGTGATGCCGCCTGGGAATTAATCCACACCGGCCGGGCAACAAAAATTGCACAATGTTGTGTCGGTTTGTCAGACGATATTTTAGACCTAAAAAAAAGAAGGATATGAGGCAACTCAGAAGTCGTGACCTGTGTAGCTGCTCATGGTGTGAACACATTCATTTCCCTATGGACTCAATGCTGAGACTGATCCAAGATTGCTCTCAGACAGTCCCTGTGATTTCTGCCATCCAAGAAATCTCTAAAACACCAAACACTTCCAATTTCAAATTGTTAAACCAGGCCTTGTATATGTACATGTACCTCGGAGCATGCACCAGTCCTGGTACATGTCTGCATATATCTTGCTTCCTGGAATCACCACTGCGCCACCCTGACGGGATGGAGGGGGGAGGGTTATTACTGAGGATGAGGAAACATGCGCTTTTCCTGTTCAAATCAATACAACCTCACAAGCTTGTTCACACTGGCAATGTAATCCATAGCACAAACCTAACCATTTCATTTTCAAATGAGACTGCTATGTTTACATTCAAATTATAAGAACAGATGATCGAAGGGGACCGGTACTATTCGCTCATTGACGTACATCTACATTTGTGTGTACAAGTACATAATACATCGTGATTTGCGAGACAGAGTTACATGTAACTGAAGTAAACTCTTATTCAGACATTTTGGGGTCCAAATCCTACAAGCTTGGTCCTACAAAATTTATACCCCTACAGTGCTAATGATTAATAGAGCAAAAGCGAGGCTGCTACAGTCAACTTTAAACTGGATTATAAAACTTGAGTGCTTCTGGCTTTTGTTTGAAGGTGCGAAGGTGCAGTGGATTCAAGTACTTCTACTGCAAAGTGATTTGACTTTTCAGGACGTCCTGCTGTCTCCTCATGACTATCCAGACTTTGACTGGAGGAAGCGTAGAGCAAAAATCACCCCTTCACATCCATTCAGACGTCCTCAACTTCTTCACAACCTTTTCTTTTCTTCTTCCTTAGACAGTTTTTACCTCTTCAATTTCACATCTCTGTCAATAATTCGTTCTCAAGAGCCTATGGTTCCTTTATTAGAATTACCAGGGAGGGGGGGTTAAGACTTAGGGGCTAGAGGAGAGGAGTTAACGCAGAAGTGGCCTTATGAAGGGCAAGGTATGCCAAAGTGGCCCCATACAGAAGTACTGAAGCACGCGACAGACAGTAAGAAGATCCCTGGAGAAATCAAGGGCCCTCTTGACAGACTGTGACTCCATCCAAAGACAACCAACCACGGTGTCGCTATTTTGGGAGGCCCTAATGCATTTGTGGTTACCTTTTTGGAAGGCAACCACTGGTCTGTCAGACTCTAAAGACAGGACATTTCCTCCCAGTCTCCATTGATCGGTCCTTTCAATTTCTTCTTCTGTTTGATTCCGGTTCAGGTTTCGAATGGCAAGAAGGGAAGGTAAGCAGCAGCAGAGGAAAAGCACGCTGTGAAAGATGGCCCGTGTTTGCATACAGGGCTCAGGAATAACTGACCTCAATTTTTGTCTCCATCAGATCCCTTCAGAAAGCAAACCACAAGTATGCATGTCTTTGGTGTCTAATGCTAAGGAGGCTCTTGCTACACTAATACTCGTAGGGGTGAAGTTTGCCAAGGATGTTGGGCCTCCACTCAAGCTGAAATACACCGCTGCATGCAGATTTTTAATTAAAATCAAATGTTCTGAAAATTAATGTACTCTCAAATACATGTATCTGATACTGCCCTACTTTAGAAACTGCAAAACAACTTGTCAAGAAGTATGTGTTTACATACTGTATTCATTTTATGACTTCAATAGCCCGTCTAGAAAGCTCTTTTTTCTTATCTTTGATGAATCAGTATATCATGTACCATACCAGTATCTCACACCAAAAACCAAATAGTTGATAAAGTTAAACAAATGCTTTTTATTGAGTAAAACGTATTTGAATTTGTAACCCATTAATTGCAAAGAGTATGTTTGTAGCAGCAATTTCCCTCTGCTGCTTGAGAATGATTTGTCAGGGTGTGTGAAGTACACTCACAACCATAAATGTCATTTTGACCTAAATGACGGAGGGGAAGCATGTCATAAATTTATGAAATTGATTGGATTCATCAAACACAATGGTCCTCTATGTTTCTGGCCGGGCTGGAACGGTGTCATCAATCAGAGAGAAGGCATGCTAATCCTCATTTCTCTAGAGCAGTGAAGCACAACTACCCCACTTAAGCAACCTTCTACAGAAAAAAGCGCCATTAGTACGCACATGTATCAAACTTAGCAAGCTTTTATACATGGGCAGCAAACTGCTTCTGAGAAAAGAGGAAGCAATGTAGACACAATCAAATGCAGTGTATCAATTTTGCATACAACTGTGGTGACAATTTTCAGACATTTGAGGAAATATGCAATTCTATAAGCGCACACTCCCTTTGATTCAGAGGAATACCAGTCCTGAGCACAGCTGTAAACTAAACCTTTCCTGAGGTGTGAAATAAATCCAAATTTGGGCCTGAATATCAAGGCAACACTGACTGAAACAGGTACATACAGTATATCGACATGTATACATGTATGTGTGCAAGAAATGCACAGATAATTCAATATTATGCAGAATCCAAAACAACTACATGTAGTATTAGCCATGTGTGATTCGATATTTTGTTGTTTATTCATAATATTCAGAACATGCATAGAGGTATTTGCAAGATTTCCACCTGCTCAATTTGCACTAAAGAGTCCAAATGTTTTCTTGGATGTATTTTTGGTGTAACTTTATACTCTCCTCCAATGTATGAAAACAATTTGACATCCTTTTTAGGGTAAGTGTACAGAACAGTGCGATTTTCTAAATATCTAAAATTTTCCAGTGCTTTTTCTGGACAAGTAGGCCTAAGGGCGCTGATGCTGTGATGTCAGTCAAAAAAGACACTACTCGGTTTGTTGCCATGCACTCAAACAATGAACCTTCCTCCCAAAGGGAATTTAGAACAACAAAATATCGAAAATTCCACTAGTTTCTGTACACAAATCAACGCAACGCTGAACTTTTTCCCTAGAATGACATTACGTTGTTACTCGTAAATATGGACATTGGCATCTACATAAAAGCCAACAAAGACTACAAAATTTGAAAATCAGACTATTTGAAACACAAGGTGCATTTACCAGGGTCAGAGTATAAAAACGTATTGCCTAAGAAAGAGAACATTGCAAATGCTACAGCATTTTCAGCATTACGTTTTTTCTTCTCTTAACATTCAGACTCCCACAGGCACCTATTACCCAAACCCTAGGAAATCTGACTATATACTCTCTAATTCTGCGGCCCAAATTCCACCCGCACATACAATGTTTTATTTCAGAATTGCTTGACTCAAAGAAAAAAAATGGTGTAACTCATATCAGTACTGCCAATATTACCAGTAAGCTAACATTTTAATAGTAGCAGAGTTGGGACACATCAAAACACGACGAACATTTAAAGCAGTTTGTGTTCCCTAAAATTCCTTAAATTGCACTAGCAGGAACACTAACATTATGTGACTGTATCATTTCTGTTCACATGATACACTAACAGGGAGATTACTGACACGCTTGTACAAGTACATTGTAAATAAAAATTCACTAACTAACAGTTTATTGTTTGTCTTTGAACATTCTTCTGGAATGAGTTTTATTTAAACAAAATGCATTCACTTTGATCAAATCTACATCCAATCACTTACAGCACAAATGTGTACCTGTATCCCTTCTTGAAGGGTGTGCTGCCTTCTATTCCACGACAGCAGAAACAGGGAAAAGGCTTATGAGTCACTGAACTTTTCGTCTGACAATTAAGTACCATGGGGCATACTTGGACAGGTTAATATAATGAAGCTCTGTTAATGGTTTGGATCGTCAAGGCCAGTAAGAGGCAAATCTCTCATCCTGTCTCCGGGAGGGAACGGCTTCATAAAACGATAATTGCCATATATTACTTCGAGGGAATATTGTAACCCTTGAAATTAAATGGATGCATTTCTGCAAGTAACTTCAGTCCAGTGACAGGGATATGTATCATTGTTGGCTAGATGTTTTTCAAGGTTTTTAAAAAAAAAAACAATTACCTTAAATACGGTATTGGCCCAGAAAAACAAACGTTTAAAAGACTTTGGTCATGCCATTTACATGTAAATTTCACTCTTTATTTTGATATAGCAGGAAGAATTAATAAACAGTTGGAATATGGTTGGAATTGTACTCAATGGTATAATATTTAGTGGAAAATCTCTCACTTGTGCTCAAGGGCAGCTTGAGCAAGAAAAAAGCAATACATCATTTGTATGTTTTTTTTATCCACCCCAAGCCGGGGCAAAGGAGGGTGCAGTCTTCCGAACTACGGATGTTCCTTTAGCGGGAACTGCACTTTGCTGGTTCCTACATAACTATGAAATGCATGGGCTATGGTTGCATTACGGCACCTGTTTTTAATTCCATGGTTCTCATTTCCGACCAACTATATTTTGGGCTTCTGACCTAAAAAAAAAGAGCAGTTTTTTTTCTACTGACCCTGCTAAGAAGACCCTGCCCCCAAAAAGTAAGTTGTGATTTAATACCTGTACAAAAACAGAACTGAAAATGGACATGAGCCATATGATTTAGCCCAAACATCAAAGTACCTGAAATCCACGTTACAGCATCAATACCACATCACAACAAGTGGTACATATCAGACCGCATCCAATGCACTGAACAGCATGAACAGAGTGTCATGTACATTTTTTTTGGGGGGGGGGACACTTCAGGGTTTTTTTGGCTTACTGACCCTTGGAGTTGAAAAAGATATGAGAACCACAGAACAATAAAAGGGTGCCCCTACTACGGACAAAATTATCACTCCCCACCAACATGGCTCTTTTTAACAGATGAGGGGTTTTTCTGCTCAGGGTGTATAAACAATACCAAAACAATCTTTCAATCATTGTTGGGGTTCTTTTTTGGTTCTTATCTTTTCTTTTCTTTCTTCCTTTTTAGCAGGATTTTGTGTGTGTTTGTTTTGGGTTTTTTTGGGACAAATTTGTTTTACCACATTCACAAAGCAAAAGTTTGCTGGGATGAAGTCAAGAAGCTGTGTCCACGGTTGTGCTCCCTTACCAGCTAAGTGAGCAATGTTTTAAACACACTCTTACCATACACAGGACGCACAGATTCATTATGTCCTGAGATTCCCATACAACAATGAGAACACAGAGTACACAGAGTTTGAATAGCAACTGGTATACACACTAATGATTACTGACCAGTTTCCAAAAGGTTATAGAATCAGATTTGCACAGCAAACTGCAGGCGCTCTGGCAAGAATTGAAATCATTCAAGTGGTTTCATGCTACCCCAGCTAATTAGCAGCTTTCAAGACATCCAGGAACTCTCACAAAGGAGGTAGTGAACAATGAACTTTGTTCTCCTCATTGGCAACCAGATTTAGAGCGAAGGTTTTGGAACAATCTGCCTTTGGACATAAAGTCCTTGCCTGTGAGAAGGCACTTTAGATAGAAGTCAACCTATTCAGCACCTTTCTCAGCACAAGAAAACACCTTTCCGACGAGAGCTAAAAGTGTGCTTAAACCACCTGGAATACCGCCAAGATGTGGGGAGGGGGGAGAGCCGGAACACTTGAACCCCCAGGGCAAGTTGTTCTCCCAGATTTGAGTGATAAAGGATGGAGATGAAAGAGTCCCCAGGCGCTACCCTGGTTTAATTGGCCACCTCCTATCAGCATCAACAAACAATGTCAGTTGAAAGTTGCAAAGAATCCAACATATTCCTGGGACAAGAAATGTCAGAGATCGGGATGTGAAAGAAAAAAATCTCTTTGAAATGTAGAACTTACAGCGTTTTCACTGTTACCCCATTATCAAGGTATTACAATGTTGTTCACAGTGGTTGAACGTGACTTAGTAGACAGACCAAATACGTGTATATATGCAGTGCAATGCCTAGATCTTAAAGAAGGGCTCTAGCTGTGAACTGCATTATATCTACAGTATCCAAAGTTAAGAAGTGCAATGAAGTATCCAAAGTTAAGAAGTGCAATGAAAGGTACGTGTATATGGTCTGATACAATTACTTACCAAGTAAACATGCATGAAATCCTACTGCTTCAAGTCACCACAAAAACTGCTGAATTTCCTTGAGGACAGAAATCCGGCTGAGGCAACACTGTGCACTGGTCCCAGAGCTTTCTGACTTGATGTGCTGGAGACACAGCAATCCACATCTAATACCCTCACAGTCAGTGAGAGGCGCAAGTGACTTCACCCTAAACCCAGGGCCAGTGAGAATTAGTGACGCTTGGCTGCGCAGGCACACACACACTTACTCTCTCAGTAAGCCGGTTAACCAATACACAGCGCTGATTGAAGTGAGCCCTACAATGACCAGAACTCCCAGGTCTCAGTCCAGGGTCTATATGTGCAGTGATATCTAAGGGGGATGCAGCTCAGTAGGCCCGCTCCTCACTGAGCATGCACAAAGAAAGATACATGTACGTCAGCAGAGAAGCTGATGATGATGACGACGATATGGGATGACATGCCTCCAAGATATACTTTATGGAGGTTACATACACATACCGGTACATGTACATGCAATAATAACACATAATGCACATCACTGACAGTGCCTCACCTACGGTACAACACTTTCTGCCCGTGATATATCATGGAGGAATAAACCCCCCCCCCCAAAAAAATGGGCATAACTATGAGTGAAGGGCTGTGAGATGTACATCTTTTCAAAAGACTGAGTCTGTAACCAGAAAGAAATACACACACACTGCAAATACAAAATGGTTTGCTCTGCTAATGACTCTGAAGGTTCGTCCTCCACGGTTCATCTGTGTCAGACCCATAATGTTGGCTCAACTGTTCAGTAGACGTAGGTAGGCTGAATAATCCATCCAGATACTGAATTCAGGCCTTTGACCCTCCATGTAAAAGGTGCTGACAAGGACAGTGATGCTGAATCAACTGGAAGGAGTGAGTGGGGGGAAGAACGTCCAACTTCTTGTCAGGATTACAAGCCTTAATTCTTCAGGTTTTTTCCTGAATGATCTTCTTTTCAGTTTACGCCATTCTCTACTCCAGTTTCCGGCTTATAAGTACGGTAGATGCCAAAGAGAGCAATGAAGACAAGGCAAACTTCTTTTACTGGTACATGTACTTTGTATGAGGAAACACACAACCCCAAATCACCTTGCTTTCAAACACAGTCACTACAAAGATGTACTAAGCCCACGTGTGTCTTAAGAAAGTAAGCACACACAGAAAGCAGTTCAGAAAAATCTGCATTGGGACAAAATTGGCAGCAACTGTCTTACACACACCTCGCCTGAATCATTTGGTTGATCCAGTCGGTAGTACCAATTAATTTATGTTAGGGAACTATTTTACAAGCAAAAGAAATCCTACAGATAACAAAAAAATTTGAGATTAAATAGTAATTGGAAAGCTGGAATATACGGAAGTACATAGCTTGCCACCACTTCTGACTTTTTCCAAAAAGACTGGGCTTTTCAAGTTTATGAATTCAACAAAGTACATCTATAAAACTGTACAGGCTACATGTGCCAGTAAATGCGAACAAGATCAAGTGCACAAGGGGTATCCATCTGGAAAATTTCACACATTCCTGCCAGCCACAGGATTATTTTCAACCTGGGTTTCACTCCTGACCCCTTCTGAAAGGCCGTGGTTGAGATGTTTCATCTGGGTGTGAAACACTGGGCCTGGTCCAAAATAGTAGGACTTGTGATAACACTTGTAAAGTTTGCACAACAATGAATAGTTGTACACTAAAGTCAGTTTTGTACTGTGACTTTTCATCTTGGTTTCAGAGTTCAGGTGTGAAATTAATTCTTTTTGCTTGTTTCTGGGGTCTAAATTGGCCCTGTGAGGCAACATGGCATTGTGAAACTGGGAGGAGGGAAAGAAGACAGAGGCAAGTTTATCCCAGCATTCAACTGTGTGGCTTGAAACGGCCTTTAGTTCCTGTCCAGAGTCCACAATGTGGAATCATGGGATGGTAATTCCACATTTTTATAAAAACCCTCATCAAAACTCATTGCTTTACAGTGGGATGAACTCATCTAAATCATGAATGAACTTAGAAGTCCTGAATGGTCTTCATACATTTTGACTATTAACTATAGAATATTAATTAATCACCCTCTGATGTCATTATTGGCTGGAACACATCGGGAAGTAGAAATAAAAGTGTCACATCTCACAAAAAGTTCTGACTGAAGGGGTTACATAGTTGGCTATTTTTTTTAATTTTAATGAATATTTATTGCATACAAAGACTTAAGAGCTTTTTTTGGGTGGGGGTTAAGTTTTCTTTACTGAGCATAATTTTACCATTATTAGTTTTGTGCACACTTATCACAACACTGCAAAATGATCAGTTTTCACAGATGATTCTGAGAGTATGACCATGGAATCTACGTCAGTGATATTGTGCAATTAAAAGATAATGGACCAATTTTTCACTAAATAAGTGAAATATTCCATTAGCCACTAACGGCTGATTTATCCACTGTTTCATTTCTCATGCACCTAATAATTTTGTTTCTTGTATTCAGAGCACCACAAGGCAACTGACAATTATGGTCTAATTGCTTCCATCCTCAATTTTGAACGGCTTAGCTTAGACAATATGGTTTGTAAAAGAAAAAAACACCACTACAGATCTTGTAACACAAAATTAAGACTAGTCCAAAAGTCATTTGCTACAGTGAGCAAAGTCGTTGCGAACTCAACTGCAGGGACACAGCAGAAATGTATGTGACATAATGGGTTCGTCAACTGTGCGGCGCGGGGAGGGTACTGTTGATAGCTCACTGTACAGTTGAAAAGTCGAGTCAAACTGTACGCAATTTCTACTTTTTAATTCATTGGAATTCTTATTTTTCGTCTAATTTTCTCAAAATTAAAAAATTCTTTATTAGAAAAGCAACCTTTTACAATGGTTCTGGCTGAAAATGGATTTTTTGTATGGTTACTTTTTATTTGTGAAGACGTTTTTGTCTCGATCCTAAACTGATCCAGAACTAGGAAAGGTATCGTCGTCACTTTCGTCGATCGATTTTCAAAAATTGAAGTATCCAAAACACAGAGTTGACTTCTGACCATATTTCACTCCAATTTGAGGATTTTTTTTAGCTGCAGTCTTACTGAATAATTTTTGCGATCTGGAACTGGGAAAATGACTGTACCAAACCTATACAAACAAGAGACCGAAGGAGTTTTGTCTTACGAGGTGGAAGCACTGTTGATGTACATGAACACTTGCATGACTGTATTTGTTCAAACCCTGTGCAAACCCTGTCGGGCTACATGACTTTTGTGCGGAATTAGTGGTGCTTACTGTTTGAGTTAAAGAGTATTTTTGTCAAGTAAAACAATATGAATGAAAATTACTTTTTGGGATTGACGACAAAGCGAGAGCGGACTGTGTAATATTCTAGTGGTGCTGGGACTCCACACGACGTGCGGTAAGCAGTGATCACGCACAAATTGTGCGGTTGATCGGCCTGTTTTTATAACCAAAGCACTAAATGTGCTCTACAAACCCAAAGAGTCAGAGAACCAGTTTAGATTTTTATACCAAGAAATATGCCGTTTCAAAATTATTTTTAACTTAAAGCAACATGAATTTCCTCAGTGACTCAGTGGAACTGTGGATGAGGAATTGAACAAAAAAAGCAGGCAGGATGTTTTCTGTATGTACAAAAGCATTTCAAATCTAAGTATTCTTTCATTGGAAAAAAGGGAAATGTTGACAGGTGCAAGTCATAATACAGTTGGCCAATCAAATGTCACTTGTCAAAGTACTTATACATTAAAATCTCGACAATTTGAACCTCAGGGGAATGTACTTTTCCTGAAAAAGTCTTTATTAAACTAAACCACTCCATCGTGGTACCTTCGTGTGACAAAACTTTCGTATCGCTTCAGTCATTTAACAAGGTGAAGCGCTGCTATTTTTTTCACTTGGGCTTCCCTATGTGTGGTCACATGACCTTTCCTTTTGCGGTCACATGGCCGCTGCAGTGTCAGCGATTGGACTGCCTGAAGGGGACTACAATTGGGCCCGCGTTGTAATCAGGTTAGTTTCAGCGTCTTGAAAGCCAGGATTACAGTTGCAGCTACATTGATTTATGCAACATGCAACCAACTGGTCCTCGTGAGAAAAGAAATTCACTTGCGATGACTCCTAACCTATATTGACTTCCGATACTTTCAACGCCGTTTGAAGAATTTTGGTGGCGGTTTTTTGAATCAGAAACTTCAAAATAAGTGGATATAATGGTGTGGGCATTGTTCACGTTACGGTGGTATTTTTGTACATAAAACTTTAAGCCTATTAACCAGTGACGTACATGTACATAGCACTGATCTGGTCCACACGTGACATGACCAGCGCTCACCATTTGTGCACGCCACGTGCGTTCCGTGTGTATGCGGTCATGCAGCATCCGGGACATTTCCTTTGAGCGGTTGCAGGTGCATATATCATGTAGGTGGTTTGCAGCTCTGTCCTCTTTTCTGATGTTCCCCGTGAGCATTTGTTTTTCTGTTTCATACACCCACAAAAAAATTGCAAACTGAAGGTAACAATTTCGTTTGATAAAAAGGTAGGTAGATTAACTCCGACGTTTAGAACAATGTGCTGCTTGCTTCCTATGTACCAAAAAGAACCGTGTTTTGGGCACATGGTCCAAATGCCATTTGTTATTAAGTGATTTCTTTTCCGGGTACCCGATGTTAACAAAAAACGGGTACCCGGTTCTAAAATTACCCGCAAATGCACACCCCTAATGGGGAGTGAAGAGAATTTTCTAAGTATTTCCCAACAACATAGGTAAATGTTTCTCAGTCCAGAATTCATGTCTTTCCAACATTTCTGTAATGACTGACTTTTACTGAGATAATATATGATGAGAAAAGTGAAGTCTGGATGCAACATTTTTTCTGGTGTTTTGAACTTTTGAGGTTTGCTGTGCTTCTGACATATTGAAAGGTTGGGAAGATCCTCCATGGTCATGATGGTTCGCTTTTCCTCCTTTTTTTGGCCACACTAATGACCGTTTACAGTGAGATGAAACGGTCCACGACACTGTCCCACTGAATTGTAGAAAGCTGCCACACGGTTGCACGCACTGCAACACCAGTTTGCTGTGAAACATCTCAAGACTCGACCAACACAGAAAGGCAACACTATCCCGACTATCTTTTTATGAATAAAAGTTATACACAGAGTGTCTGGCTGTATTTATCAGATTATCCACTAATGTTAGAGAAGGTGAACAATGTGACTTTTTACTTACCCTGTGGTCATTCCGTCAACAACTTCTCCCGATTTCGTACAGGTAGGTCACATGCAGGAGCGCTCGGAGCGTGCAGCCGGCCGGCCTAGCTTGATGCAAATCGTGACAGAAGTTTTGTGAGACAAATTTCGACACTTGCGTGAAACGATATTACTATGCGAAGAATGGAATCGAATACTTACTCAGACTTCGATAGCCGGTACGTAGTCACTGTACTGTAGGCCTAACACCGAAAAGAATAGTATTCACCGTTCACGTTGTCTGAAAAGTGACCGAATACAACGAACAGTTGCTTGCATTGAGTACAGTCACAATTTTACATGTATTCCAGTAATTCAACTTCTCGTTACTTCATAGTCACGGCTATCCCGTGCAGGTCACGATGTGTCAACTTTGATAAGTTTGTGTCGTCAGATGTTTATAAAGGTAGTATACAAATCAAAAGAGAGAGAAAAAAAGTCTGATTTGTTCAAGTGCCATTGATTTCATTTTCAAATTTTATATTGTTTAGGGTTTTTTTTCGATTATATCGCACGGTTGATTTGGAATCGATACTATCATATATTTCAACAGCGTGCTGCAGCTTGACGGATATGGGGGCGCTAATTCAGAACCGTTTGCGAAGAAACGCCTCTTCACGTGTATGTTGATAAAGCACCGATATCATATCACCTGATACCAGCGCTGCTGTTATGTGGGGAATCACTTCTGGATTTTTTTTTAGGATATTCGATCAAGAAGAACAAATTATCGCCTTTGGATAGCATCTGTATCTTGTCTGTTTTTTTTCTCTCCTGTGTGTGGTTCGGCAGTCACAGGAAATAATCCAAAACACTTCCAAAAACTCGCGGTGATCACACGGTCCACCACCCCTGGACAATGGTCAACAAAATCTCATCAACTAAACCAACAAGCTTATCTGCAAGGCAAATAATCCGAGTAGATTGAGCGGTTATTTATTGGCAGTTTACTCAAGGATCAAATTCACATTCCGACTGAATGATCGACCGGAAGGTGTGATAATCTCCACACCAAGTGAGAAAAGAAAGCGGTGAGTGGTGATCACTAGAAAGGTCGCCGCGTCTGTCATACCCATCATGAACATTTCTTTGATGTGTGTTGCGTTTCTTCCCTGTATGTAGTCGGTCATTTTGCCAGTACTTAAAACAGAAATCCGGCAGATAAGACCATCATATGCCTTCGTATTGTTTTTCCGCATGAGTGGTACCTAAGGCCATGCATGTTTGAGTTATTGAGTATAACTGATGTGAGATTAAGTGGAGGATGGATCCAGAACAAAATCTTTTAAAAGGGACACTGGTTGAGTATTTCTTCATGTAACCTTCATATGGCCTTACTGGGGTGAGATAAGGGGAGTTTTGCGCCTTGTTAGAAAATGCACACACAGTCGCATCTCTTTATTTGAAAAACTTTTCTCTGTTCGAGGGGCATGCCCCCCGCGGCGTATCCAGTTTTTGGTGTGTGGGAGGGGGGGGGCAATTCAAAAACACGATATGTTGGGGAGAACAAATATCAAAAGCCTTACGTTCCCGACATCTTTGCTTTTAGTTTTACTTCCGTGATGTTGCTTTCTAAGGGTTTTTGCGCTAGTGATATCCATAAATAGGCCTAAGTATACCGACTACTTTCTTTCCTACTTACTTATGAAGTATTATTGATTTGTGAATGGAATCCCCCTCCGCTGGATACGCCACTGATGCCCCCCTCTCTACAGTCCCCCTGTTCATCAATGGGTTGAGTTAGTCTTTCTGATGGCGAAAGAAACTCTTTAATATGATATTATGTGGTCCTAATAGAAGTAGAGTAGGGGCCCGACAGCATTGTCATCGATTATTCTACTCAACTTAACACTGAGAAAGGTATATTGATTGGCCCCAAGAAATCCGATGTACTGGTTGTATTAAACCCCCGAACGTGCAAACGGACAGGGACAAGCAGCGATGGAAACTAGAACGAGTGCATAGGATGCTGTACTTGCACGCCAATCAGTCTGTACATCCACGAACGTTGACAGACAGTAAGGGATAACTTTCACTATACACTCCGTCAGCCAAAGCATTTTGTACAGAATATAACAAAGCTTTATAAAATATTTTCCTAGAAGTGTAGAACGCATGAACAATTCAACCGCAGGGTCAACAGAATTTATGTTCAGGACGTGCCTAGGATTACCCGAAAGGGAGACTATATAGAAATGGCAGCAACTTGGGGGGGGGAAGCAACATTGAGAAGCAAAAAATAGGAAACGGACATCAAATCCTGCAATCTGGTTCATTTTAAAAACAAATGTTCCAAATACAAATCTTCTGTTTTGTGATTGTAAAACATGTAGGATTACCGTGAGAGAATGTAGTCCAATCACTCGCAGCGTACGCCCTCGGTGTCTGTATTAAAAGGTGTTGCGCACTTTCACAAACTTTGTATGATACGATCCCTTCACCCCCCCCCCCAAAAAAAAATTGTATGGCAATAAACTAATGACAAGCTCCTGTCCAACAGAAAGGTGTTCAGTGGACCCCCATCGACCACTGAGCTAAAGTTGAAGTACGGAGAGTAAAGAAATATCAACTCCGTTTATCTTTGAAAGTCACGGTGAGGAATGCTTTCGCTCGTCACCCAACGGCTTGTTCGGGCGTTGGGCGACGAGCGACGCACTGTTTTTAATATTTTCGCCACAAGAATAATAACGAGGGCGCTATTCAAAGTACAAGCGGGCGGCACCAGCCGCAAAGAGCTAGCGGCTTCCGCTAGCTGGCCGCACCAGGTTCGCAGGTGTTCAAGTGACAAATAAAACTTAAGCCTTGCGTGTCAGTGATCGGTGCGGTCATTGACTGAACGGTGAGACGACGGGAAGACAGAAGGTGAAACACTTAACTTTTCGAATAGCATTTGTTCCTTGTAAACGCTACAGAAAAATTATGAAAGTATTTTGGCGTGCACATATTGGGGATTGTGAATTTGGGGACCCTGTTCCTATAATAGAAAGGAGACTGACATTTTACAAATATTTTTTTAGCTTTTGAAGTCACCTTGGTAGATGACTGTGACATCATGCTCAATAACTGTTGGATTAATGTTAAAAAAAGGGCAGGGTTTTTAATTTTGAGGGAAATTATGAGGGAACACTGAGTATTTTAAGACATGACACATTTTGGATTCAACTGCGTGGTTGGCTAATAAGTAAGAAAGTCACATTTTCTCACAATTTACAATTTGAAATTTCCCCAAAGTAGGGTCAGCGCAATAAATTGTGTGTTTTTTTGGGAGAGGGAACTTATCAGTTTTGCAAGATTAAAATGACAAAAACACTGGAGGGGGTCCCCAAGTATAAAATCCCCCACGTCATGCCTTAAGTTGTAGGTATGTGAAATGAAATAAAGATAAATATCAGCAGATAAATATGAATGAAGCTAGGCCTATTTTTTTTTGGGGGGGGGAGGATTTAATATTCCTATCTATACGTATTATAAAGAGACACAAAGAAAAACTGTAACCCAAACTGAAGTCTTTTTAGGACTGATAATTTCATAACTGTTTAAAGACCTGGCATATTCAGTGGTAATTTCTCGGTAATTAAGCAGCAAAAGAATTTGAAAATGTTCTTCAGTACTTCTGAAAAGGAACAAAAAATAATGTCGCCACTAATTCATTATCGTAATTACAAGAAGAACAGGGCCAAACTCCAAGGCAAGACCAACCTGCTGAGTATGTGAGCAGTACAAAATGAAGATCCTGTCAAGATGGTTATGACATACATGTGAAACTGCTGGTTATTTCTCAGTAAGTAACTGCAATATGATTAATGTTAATTAGTAGTAATTAATTAAATCAGAGAATAGATGTGGAATATGACAGTGAAGCAAACCACTGAAGTTTTCACTTAAATACTTCTGAAGACGGCTAGTTGGTCTTGCTGGGAGAACCATCTTCCTTTTTTTCTTTGGTGGCATTGTCCTCCACCTGCTGAATGATTTTAAGAACAAAAATTCAGTAATTGTGACACACAAAATGTAGGCCAAAAAGAAAGTCAAAGAAAAAAAGGGTTGAGAAATAGGCGAAGAAATATAGTCAAAGAATAATTGAGAAAGAAAAAATCCACATAATCCATTGATTCTGAGTATATGTACGCGTGTGCACAATAAATTTGTGCAAGAGTCAAGATTGCGCTTCACATTGCCGAACCTCATTGTTAAAAAAATTCAAATTTATTCAGTTGCTGAGGCCTGTTACCTTCACACATAAATAGGCCAAGGCATACATAGGGCCTACGCACTCTCCGGTTCATAAGTGACTTTGGTGGACGCACCACGATTTTGCAGGCTGCCATTGGACAATCGCTGAAGTTGTGCATTAACTTCTGGTTCCATGTAAATGGCGATCAAAGCATGTAACTGTATGTGCAGTGCATGTGCAGCGGGCGTGGTTTAAACTGAAGTGACGTCACACTTACAAACCAGATTCAACATTTGTGAACAGTTGCAGTGTCATGAAATATCCCCAACCCCCAACCTCCCCCCATAAAAGACGTGGCAAACGTTATCACTTAAGGTATGATATATAAACGCGATTTCAAAATTATGGCATGTGCACAATTATCATGACCCATCTCACAGGGTTTCAATTTCCATGCATCGCAATGTAGCTACACTGTCTGGTCTCTTGAGGATATGTTGTCACTTTTTGAACAAGATGAAAGCTGATATAACAAGGGGAAAATAAGGGATGTGCGTGGGCTATATATGTGTATGCTTAGAACTTTTCCTGGGGCCTCACAGTCACACAGACTTGCAAGGTGCAAAGATTTTGCACAAATCTGATATGTCGCATTCACAAGCAGCAGTGGATCTGTCTATGATGTCAGAAACTTGTTATTTTTGTTTCACGAATGCTGCATTGCTGCTTATTTTTGGTCTAGAGGATGGAGAATTGCTGAAATAGACTTGGGCTAAGCCTTAGATAATGTGAGCTAGGCGTGACAGTATAAATGATTGGGGGCACTGCATGTAGTAGTAGGCCTAATTGTGAGCTGAATCAATTGATACTGTTTGATAACAAGGCCAGATTTTCCACTCTACCTGGAACTGGAGTAGGGGGAACCTATATCCATTTTCCCAGTTGACATTGTGGGATGACGTCACATCACCCATGACACAGGCCTACAGCTCATTTGCTCATGTTATAGCACACTTCTCCTGAGCACCTTCCCTGAGTTGGAGCTGTGCAGGAAGGACAATTACGGTGAAAATATCCCATTTCAAATATCTCAAGTTTGCTGACCCCCCCACAAGTTTAGCAATTACTCAAGCCAAATTTTGGAAAAGTTCAAGCAAGTAACATTACTGACCACTAGAAACTGCGAAAGTTGTGGCAAATTTGAGTGGTACATTAGAAAGAATACAGTATCCTCAGACTGATGCCGCCTTTTTCATCATAACCTCAGCTATGGTCAGTCCTCGCAAATATCTTTGAAAAAAAATGATTTTGAGATACATTGAATATTTACGTTTTATTAGAAAATCCTTTGACCAGTTTGTGTCTTACAATCAAACCTTTATGCATCTAGCACCTAAATACTTTTTTCCCTGCACATCTCACCTTGTCAGGAATCTTTGCATGCCTTCTGATTCCAAGTTATTTCTAGAACCATGGCTGCCAGGCAGGAAAATCTTAATATGTGGTTCGCTCTTTAAATCTAAAAGACCATCATGGCTTCTTGTTGCAGTTCTGTTTTTTTTTTTTTTTATTTAGAATCCAAACACTGCACTTTTATCCATTGACTGTAGCTGTGCTAATTCTGATTATCAGTGAGACGTGTTATCAGCTCATCTCAAAGGCCAAGCGGATACGAGCTTATTAATTATCACTTCCAAAATAGTCCCAGCCTGATGAGCAGACCGGTCATCAGCTGGGGAATGGCCACTGGAAATTCGAATCACTTATCTCCTTATTTGCCCCTGTGCCCTTTCTCTGACAATGAGTGTCGTCTCCTGTAAGTAGTTTGCTGTTTTGTTTCCTCCAGATAGCATCTGTAACAAAACATTTGTGGATAAACAGAGAACACCTAAGCATCATTTCTTCATAAAGAACACCCATGGTCAACATTTAAGGTAGGTCTTCTCAAAGCACTGACATTCAAGTTTGGGGTCTAGTGACCCAAATTAGAGGGTGTGTTTATAGGTATATTTGGGACCAGATACCTGTTTATATGATAAAACATAAAGAACACTTAACAGATGGCATTGGGTGCAATCTGGCCCGGTGGACCATGTGTCCGAAACAGGGCTCTTTTTGTACATAGGAAGCAGCACATTGTTCTGAATGTTTGAGGGGAATCTCCCCCACCTTGAATTCAACAAAGTGTTACCTTCAATTTGTACCAAAAATAGCTCTGTCGATCTCTAAACTGGAGTCATGACCACAGCACTTTTTTTTTTGAGCAGCACACTAGTTCTATTACTATTAAAGTTTACACACATTTTATTCTAGGAATTGTTGTTTTTACAGGTACCTGGCTTGAAAAAATAGAACCGGGTTTTGATATGGACAGGTGGGTATGGGCCTAATCCAAATCTTTAACTTTGTTGAGTAGTGGTGCATGGTTAGTAGCACTTGTAAAGTTTGGTGCTGTTCATTGTTAGAAAGGGTAAACTTGCATGTATATTACAGTGATGTATAGCCTTGTCAAACGTTCTGATTTAGAGAAGATATGGATATTTTGGCCGTCCCAACCTCAGCCAAACCCTCTATCGTGTTTTATTTTGTTACTTGCCTTGCAGTTGTACACGACAAGTTCAGCATGCGTTTCTTTTCCTAAATCCCTATAACCTACCACTTCCTGTGTACTTATGCTTGGCACTCAGTCTTCACTGAAGCAAGGTCTAAGTGGGATGTGACAGATGTGTCAATTCTATGGTACCTCATCATACCTTATCATAATGTTGCATTGATTGCCTGTTAGCATCTTCAAGTTTTTGTTTCCAGGATCATTTCTCAATTTTTTCTTTAGCAACTGATGTTTTACCTGTGCGGGTGACTCATGGAGTCACCGACACTGGGAAGTGACTACTGAGTGAACACATTGTGTATGAATGCATGTAGGCTTAACATCAGCTTCATGCAGAGAGCCAGTTGAGGGTGGCCTACTGAAACTCTCTTTGCCTCGAGGTGCATTTGGTTTTCCAGAATTTGGCTGTGAAAACTCTAGAAGTGGAAGAGTTCGAATTGTCCAAGGGGAAAGGAATCGCAGTTGGAATGGTCTTGATTTGGACGGGAGGGATCTTTTAGCATCAACCTGGGCACTGTTTTCTCTGATTCCTCCTGGGACTGGCAGACGCTCGGGGAGAGGAAATCACATCAAGTTTCGAGAAGATCGGGTCCTTGCCATTGCCTTCAGGGATACCTCAACTTGGCAGGCATTCAATAAGATTTGAAACTGTGGCCCCTGTAAATGGGACGTCCTGTCGTGGTCGTGGTCGGGGTGATGGAAAAGGTAAGGAAACACTGTCGAGGGAGGGGAGTAGGGGTGGCAGGGAATGCATTGAACGGAGAGTGGAGAGCGTGAAAAGTGACAGATTTTGAAATCGATGTCGTGGGTGTTTTGAGAGCATGGATAGATAAAAAAATCCTTCAGGATCACCAGTAAGTATTCAAAAGTTTATTTTCCATTTAGCCTAACTCCGAGGTTGGTTATAAATCCCTGAAAATTGTGAGTGCTCAGTGCAATGATACAGAAAACACATGAAATGATTCAAGCTGACATGTTGTCGTTCTGACGGTTAATGCTGTTGTGTAAATTAGGCCAGGTCGATGCATTCAGGACCAGATTCATTTCCAGATACCAAATTTATTTTGGCATGAGTGAATAGTGCTGAATTTGCGGTTGATGCCTCGTCCAACAGTTGGTGCTTTGGGGCTGATTCTTCAACTAGAATCACTCATACAGGTGCACGTAAGCTTTTGCTGCGTAGAATCTATAATATTGAAAAGTTCACGAGTTGTTTGAAAACATACTGCTTTTATAGTCTTTGAGTTTTTATTCACGAGTTTTGGCCAAAAAATTAAAAAGAACTTGCGCATTAAATCACAATAGTCTGTTTTCCTCTATGCACAAGTGGGCGCAGCTAATTGATATCCTCTTCCTGTTGCGTGCTTCAGATGATGATGCTAAATCAACAGTTGATTAGCTGTGAGCAGGTGTCTCCATGTGTAAGAGATCCTTTAAGATCGTTGGCAATGATAGCTACATAACCAGTGAACATGTAAACGACGAATACCTTGCTATCTCCTGGTGTCAGGTGCATCTTGTTATGACACCAGGATAAAATTGACGGCATATTTGCTTCAGAAGGATTTCCTGCATCAAATGACATGGTTGGATTTTTTGGTGGATATTTAGTTTTTACACACTCTTTTGCCTTGGCAAGTCTTGTTTTCGTCAGCTCCTTGGTGCAGCTCCTTCGAATGTCAACCAGGAACTGGCACCAAGTCTACAGTCGTGATGATGAGTCAACAGTCTTCCTCTCATCCCACTGATCTCCTTGGCAAATGTCTTGGAATCGGGGCCCCCCTTGATATGTTGCTTCCTGCGCAGGCTGCAAAACTGCTGTGGCTGTGCTCGGTGTAGCGCACGCTAGATTTTGAACGATGTTCACACTTTATTAGATTTGGTGATAAGTCCACTCACACCAGTCTCACACGGGATGATTCTCGACTAGGAATCCCTCACGAGCTGTTGTGAATATTTCACTGAAGGGGTATCAAGTATTGGGCACATTGTTTTTGCAGGTAAGATCTGTTATTTGAAATGTATACATTTTGGCCCTTCTTGGATATTTAGACTGGTTTTTAGTTGCTCTCTTGAAACATTTCATAAGTCATACGAACCGTATAACTGATGGAAAGTCACAGACTTTATATTACAGCTTATTTAGTGAGAAGGCAGGATGTGAGATCCTTGTTGAATTTATTTTGTGTACAAACTTCAGTAAATAATGATGTAGCCCTGCGGTAGTTACATAAATTGTTGTTTTCAAATGCAGTTCTGGGAGGAGGATAGTTTGTCTTTTTATTGCTTGAATATTTCCAGGGTTTGTATTGCCATCATGAAGAAAAGACTTTCTGACAGAATGTTCCCAAGGATTGTGAGAACATTGGCTATTTTTCCACCTCATCAAATTTTGTGCAAAACTTTGGAAAAGTATATTTTAAAGCATGTCTTTAAAACAGTGACGAGTAATATTAACCTTTCTCTACCCAAGTGGAAAAAAGGGACCCGGGTCTCCCCTTTATTCTCTTGAAAAATTCTGGCTTCTTGCCCAAGGCTGAAAAACCTACAAGCACTACTGCACGAGTATCACTCTCAAAAAATGCACAATCTGCTCCGAGCAGGAACAGAAGAGGGCGTGTTTTTAAATGAAATTGGCAGTCCTTTGGTATGAACTCACCGTATAGGTGTGCAAGTTTATGCATGTTTGATGTGGGGCATGCCCAGTACGTGCAGCGAATTTATTCTGCAGTGTATGGTCTTTGCGTGCACACCAAATGTGTGTAAGATTCTGGTTGGAAAACTTGATACCAGTCTGTCTTTCTTGTCTTTGTGAGGGTGCGCTTCAAATCGGGGGGGAGGGATATTGTTCTGCAAGTGGCAGGTTCTTTAATTTCACAAATGAGTCTGGAAAGGGATGGGTATCCCCAAAAGGGGAAATCTTTTTCAAATAAAGTCTAAGTTTTAGTGGGGAAAATTCAGAAAATTGTAAGGATAGGGCAAAATCCATTGTTCAGGTTGTGATGTTTCGGCCATACTTTAAATTGGCGCGTACACAGGAAAGACCCTTATGGATCTAGGAATGCCCATGTTATGGCATGTTTTTGCCCCTGGTGTGGAAAATTTTAGATTTAATGTCTTCCCTGATCACAGAGTTCAGTCTGAAACTTGATAAGAATTTGTACATACTTTTTCCTACCCAGTTACTGCCAGAGCAATGTCAGATTATTTATTTGTTTCTTTTTATCCAGTGACTTTCAATTTGTCAATGAGGGTTCAATCATGCCTTAATGCTCCTTTCACTCAACTCTTGAGGACACACTTGTTCTCTTCCACACATTTAAATCTTTTCAAAAGCAACCGAAGCAGTGTACAGTACAGAGGACAGAAAAATCCTCTCTGGTGTCTCCACAAATCACTTTGTGGGGGAAAAGTCTGTTTATGGGCATTTGTCTGAAGACCCTCCAGTGGG
>NW_019091362.1:2769881-2787810 GCF_001949145.1 Acanthaster planci
CACTGGTCACTGTGACGGCACACTCATTCTGTACCGCACTGTTGCATCCACTGGTCACTGTGACAGCACACTCATTCTGTACCTCACTGTTGCATCCACTGGTCACTGTGACTTCGCACTCATTCTGTACCACACTGTTGCATCCACTGGTCACTGTGACGGCGCACTCATCCACTGGTCACTGTGACAGCACACTCATTCTGTTAGACCCAGTTTGTTTTGTCCACTGGTTGCTGTGACAGCGCGCTCGTTCTTTGCCACACTGTTGCATCCTAGAGTTGTAACAATTCACTGATGCGAAGGTAATCAGGATTCTAAAATGCCGCGATATGGCATTGCGATGCAAAAATGTGAATCGCGCTATTTGGGGGGAAGGGGGAATTGTGATAAAATGTGAAGTTGAAAAGAAAATTAGACCTGATAGAAATTTAAATATATAGCTTTATATTTTTAATATCGCCTGTACTGATTACTCTTGCAAGAAATAGTTTGGATTGGTTCAACATCATGGACAACTCGCCGCACGTACATGTACATGTACATGAGGTAGGCCTACCTGACAATAGAACGCAAAAGTGACGGTCGGGCATGCCGCCATACCTTAACACCGATCTTGATGTGATGAAGAAATTGGATGCATTTTGGACTTTATCCTTTCAGGTGTTAAACCACACCAGTTTATCAGGTTTAGACATTTTTTTCTTCCTTGCGTAAGCGCCGTTTTTTCTATGCGGTGCTATTTGATCATTGGTTCAGACACCGAACAGTACCAGAGCTCTGTAATGCACATGATCCGCAAGTGAATCTACGATAAAAAAAGTAGTGACTAACAATCTCCACTTTTACTTGCAGTAGCACACATTTCACTGTGAATTTATGGCTTGGAATAAGATTAGTACATTTTTGCTTTCGGCAAGGTGATAGAGAGTTTCATGGCAACTGGCGCACGGCGTGCAAAGTTTTTGTGTCATTGTGCGGGGTTTGTACGAACTTTCAACCAATTTTTGGATATTAACTTATCGAAATGTCAGTGCAAGACAAAGATATAATTGTCTGAAGAGGCTCTGACTTGGATACAACCTTTACCTTCCACTCGTCACTGTGACGGTGCAATCCTTCTCTACCACACTGTTGCATCCACTCGTCACTGTGACAGTGCACTCGTTCTGTATCACACGGTTGCCTCTGCTCTTCACTGTGATGGCGCAATAATTCTGTTAGACACAATTTGTTTAATCCACTGGTTACAGCGTGCTCATTCTCTGCCACATTGATGCATCCACCATAACTGACATTTTAAAACCCCACTATTACAGATAGAACTGGAATATATTCAAAAGCAAAGTATAGTACCCCCTCCCAAGAATGAATAAAAAAGACAAATAAAATCTGTTTGAAAAAATCACATTGTATGTTTCAGATGATGAATGTGTTTCGGATGATACACATATTGAGATACATGTCCATTCTTTACATGCACAATTTTGGACGCTTAATGCCTGGCAAACAACACTGTAATTTGCTTGTGTGGTGTAAAACCGTCGGCCGTTTTGAACCTCCATATTCCTGCAAATACTGTGCTGTACATGTTCATGTATGTAAATGGCATATCCGTTTGTGTCGAATTTCAAAATAAATCATTTCAGAAAGAGGGTTATAGGCTTAGCAGTTTACCTTTTCCGCTTGAAGTGTTTTAAGGTTTAGGAGTAGTAGGTCTCTACCGTTCCTTCTGACATGCAATAATCTTTTTGTGAGTTAAATATGAATCCGATTGCACATAAATATAACAATTTGAATTCCCAAGACTAAAGACACTGTTGCTATACCTCGTGATTCAGGCCAAGCTTTTGCATAGTGACCACCATCTCCGGAATAGACTGGTTTCTTTGTGCCCTTCTCTTTTGTTGAAAACAGTGTATTGGTACAGGCATCTCTTTATGTCACTAAGCAAAACCTTGCCCCCAAAATCACAATGTATAGTAACAGTGTCTTAATTCACACTGTTGTGCTCACATGAAAAACTCAGTGTTCCAGATTTTGTTCAAAGTTAACTCGCAAGAGGCTGATTGTCTGTTTCAGTGAGTTGGAGTGATGGTGCTCTTTTTGCCTGCTTTGTGCCTACTGTCAGTAATACATATGAGGAATGTAAAATATTTACTATTTGCTCCTGAAAATAACGGAAACCTTTCTGAACATCTCACTTGCCCCAGAGCTGGAAAAAAATTGAAGTGAAGGAGACTTTTTCTTTTTTTTGTTTGGAACTGACCTCCGAAGATTCAGCTCATTTCCTAGTCACACACTGAGTAATAGCCTGTAGCGATTTCCACTGTTGAAACAAAGGTTTCCTTGTAGGATGTTTTTCTTGCCCTCTAGAAATGTATTTAGTTGCTGTTGACATAACTGACCTGGCACTTTCCTGAGTGTTGTTATAAGGGCAAGTCCAATTCTGTTGGTCCAACTTGACCAACCAGCCAACCGGCGCCGGAGAAAGATAGTCATGCTTCCCTGTGAATCTTCCTGTTTGACAGCCGTCTTTTCTGCATTCTCTTCTTTCTTTCTTTGTTTTACAGGACTACAAGTAGTACTTTAACTTTGTAATGCGGTTGAACATACTGGATGGCCTTGCAAAAATCTCAGCTGAGCCACAGAATATTTAGTGATGGCGGTCAAATAATTCAAGATCTTAGGACTAGATGGCTCTTTCTTACGCAATGGTCCCTGCTCCTGTAAACTTTTTTTTTTCAGTTTGAATCGTAACAGGTACTGAACCACAGACTACCAAGCTTACATTTTATGCATGCATGCTTTTGATTTCCAAATTGCAACAACCGAAAAGTGGACATAGACCTTCAAAACTGACCAGTGTTTACTGAATTTTGTGCTTATCCCATTGTTCACATATTCCACATCTCCTTTTTTTTTGCCAGAGTACATTTAATATGGATGTTTCACAATAGTGCACCTCGAACAGTTTGCAGTGCACTCGCCAATCATAATGCACGAAATCTATCGACCCAATGCGTGTTTGGAAAAGGTAGACAGATGTCGCGCATTGTGATTGGCCAACGTGTTGCAAACTCTTGCAGGTGCACTATTGTGAATCACCCGTATTGATGCCTATAAAATGGGGCATTTTCCCCCAAACCTTGCTTAGCTAAAAGATTGTTTTGTCTTGCAACTTTTGTGGGTAGTTTTTGGAAAGGTTGAAAATGTTTATTTTTTAAATTGTCAAGTCCACACTCTATATCCTAAATGTTTCCTGTGAAATGCAATAGTTGACAAAATATTTCGCATTGGCAACTTACACATGTAACAAAAGTACATTACACATGTAACAAAATGCATTATGAATGGGACACCTTAGACCCTCACCATGGTTTAACTTCTGGCCATGGACACGTTTCACGTTGCAGTTGATACCTATCTGTAACTATTGAGGAAAAAAACAAGTTCCTAAGTCATACTTCACTGTTTCAGAAGGATGGTCTCAAACAGAGGGGTGAAAGGTAAATTGAACACAGTTCTACACGGGGTTGAGCCAATTTTTATAGGGGCAGGGTACACTGAATATGTCACTCTTAAAGTCAACAGAAATAGAAAACATTCAGTTCATGTGAAGTATTTTGAAATAACAATGAATACGTAACCATTCGTAAATGTAATGTTTACCCCATTTATTGTGACCCCACAATGAATAGAAAGATAATCCCCTTTTGGCCATTCGCGCTTCCAGGCTGATTGCATGACATCATCGCCAGAATGCTGACATGTACAGAGTACATGTACATTGCGCACAGTACATGCAGTATTGCACGCTTCAATGGACCACATTGTTTTTTATGTGGCTCAGTTCACTGGCAAACACTGTCTCAATTCAAGGAATACATGGTAGGGCTATGTCTCATAATTTCTACCTTGAACTGAGACAGTGTTTGCCTGTGGGCCAAGCTACATCAAACACAACGTGGCCTATTGAAGCGTACGATACTGCGTGTATTGTATACAACGTATATGTACACTGTACATGTCAGCGTTCTGGCGCTGACGTCATCCAATCAGCCTGGGAGCGCGAACGGCCAAAAGGGATTTGTTTGAGGACGGGGAAACGCATTATCTTTTTATTCATTGTGGGGTCACAATTGATGTGATAAACATTAAATTTATGATGTTTTGAAATGGTTACATATTTATTGTTATTTCAAAATACTTCACGTGAACTAAATGTTTTCTATGTCTGTTACTCTTTAAACAATGTACTGGGAGTGATGAACTCAAGTTTCTTGGACATTGCACATGGTGTATGTTACAGTGTAATCAGGGCATGAATTGAATGTTGTGTTTTTCTGATTATGTTTTTACCGTGTTCCGTTGATTGTTTTTATTCTGAGTATATATTACCTCGAAGGTAATGGAATTGTGCAAAAGTTTTAGCCAATCAATTGTTCGTCATTCCCGCGTAGACGTAACTCTGCCATTCAGAGAAGGCGTTCGCGAAGCGGGAAAACGCCTTCCCGTCTTACGCAACGGTATTTTGTTGAGGCCATGGTAATTGTCAGAACGCCCATCGTATTATTGTGAATCAAATCACACCAGTCGATGAAGAATAGGTCGCATTGCACAATCGGGCACAATAAGAATCTTGTTGGAGTTTTCTTATGTGAGAGAGAGATAGAGAGTCAGAAGTCAATTTTGACTTGCTCGAGAAAGACAGATGTTTGGAGAGTGACTGTGTGATGCAAGACCGGTTTTGACTCCCTGGCATTAGAAATCTGAGCCAGCAGATTTAGCTTTGTTGTGGATCTGTTTTGACCACTTTGGAAAAGGACGGAAAAATCTGTTTCTGTGAGAATTAGGCAAACTAGGGCCTAATTCCAGCCACATAGACGTCCCAGTCGGCATTAACGACTTCATGGCAACAGTTTACCTTCCAAGACAGTTGTTCAGGAAATTTCCATAAGTGTTGTAATATGGATGATTTTCTTGCTTTTATACATCGAAGTAAAAGCCTGCAGATGATGAAGTTTCGTCGCTGATGATTTTTTAGAAGATCAGAAATTTACATTTATTAAAATAAGGATAATGATATAAGATTTGTGGTAATTTGGAATTGTGGAGATCGAGGTTGGAAAGGAAACAAATTGGAGCATGATATTGCTAGTTCTTTAAAACTGTTAAGGTTTTGGGTTTATATTTATTGTAGATGGCCTTATGTTGAGACTGGTCCCACTGACTCTACCGATGACTGAGAAGAGTCCCTTGTGTACCGCTAAGGAGCATAGACTCTGAACTTGCTCTGCTTGACTGAGCTTTTGGCTGATCTGCTACGGTTTTGTTAGACACCAGATTCAGGGGCTACGGAAACTTCAACAGATGGTGGACCAATTAATGTTGCTATTTCAATAATTTAAAGTAGATATTTGGTGGAACCTTTCTTTTTTATGATTGATGTGATGATCCCAGAGTCACTTGATTGACTTAATGAGTATAATTGGGTTTTTATGACTTAATCACAGACCTGTAAATAATTAAATAATTCTGTAAGGAGTTAACTGTCTAATACCATATTGAGCTCATGTTGTAAATATTGGAATACAGAATATTGGAATTCCAGAAGACCATTTGATCTTGTTATTTATTTAGATTGTCGGTGCATCCTATAGGATCCAGGGTTGCCATTCCTAATTGTGAATAGCCAAATGTCGGAGTGGTGACGGTGTAGATGGTCATTAATGCCTCAGTCAGTTCTGGCGATTTCCTGACTGTGGGCATGCTAGTTTCCTTGCAGAAACGGAAAGGAGAGGATTAGATAAGGGTGGAGTATTAGTCCACAGGGCCTTTTAAACAGTCCGAAGCAGTAAAATTGCTCATAAAGTAATGTGATTCATCATCTTAATTCAGATGGTTGACCAGAAATCCTATGCATCCGATGACATGACAAACTGGCTTAAAGTGCAGAAGTAATAAGTGCCACCGGTATTTTCTGAGTTCTGAGCTCACAGACCCGTAGATCTTTATCAGGGCAATACCGTTGATTATCTGGCTTGTATTGGTTTTGACGAGTGACAGGCAGAAGATGATGCATCAGGTTGTGATTGGCGGAGGCAAGTTCTTGCTTTGGATTCCGGTCAACTTGGATCTTCAAGAAACTGAGGTGTGCTGGAGGAAGGTGTAGGGTTGGACTTCACGGCTTGTCAGAATGTATTCAGTCAGTGATGTGTGAGAGAGATGTTTTTCCTGTCCCTCCTCCTCATAACTGCTGTATGTCATGTGTGCTGCGTCACTATCAAAAATTTACTACTGGTGCTTAGAATTATAACTGGTGATCATGATATAGTCCCTGCTATTCCTTCTGTCCTGCCTCCAGTTTTTCCTCTTTTGGATGGCCATCAGTCTCCCAGTATTTAACTTGAAACCGCATGTCTTTATAAACTGCACTTTGATTAATTAATTTGATATGCTTCTAAGCTGAGAAAATTTATCTCATTTTCCTCAAGATGACATTGTTTTGTTTTGATGGCAGAAACATGACATTTGAACTAAACATTTTCCGGTGCTGAATAATGAAGCATCTTGAGTTGGTTCAGTGCATGCCATGTGCACAGCTGTTGCACTGTGCTGTAACACAACCTTGGACCACAGTCTACAGTGAAGTTACAACTTACTCAGTTTCCCCCATGCTTTTCCCGGAGTCAGTGCTAATTTTACTCACACACCTTACCCTAGCATTGGACCTGCTGTGACCCAAAATGTCTAGCTAATGTGAGCCGCTAAACCACTGGACCAAAAACTTGTGTCTTGTGATAATACAGCACAGTCATTACGCCTTCAACTACTTACAGTACAACTTCATTCAATTTGTGTGTAGATTCTCAAGCAAACAATCATTGGCTTGACATGGCTCAAGCTGTTAGATGCATCCCAACAGGGAAAAGTGCAGTGCCATTATGGTGGAGTCCATAGTTACTTCTAAATGTACAATTTTCATTTTAACAACAGGTGCCTGTGAAGTGACTCAAGCAGAATCACATGCCAGGAGATGGCTGGACAGAACAGCTGAATTTTGAGCCTATCCAGTGCCAGTGGAAGGTCTTGTCAGAATTGCAGAGAACTTTTCTTTTGAGACAATCATCTTTGCCCATCACTCAGTCTTTTGTCTTTCACTGGACACTGTTGTGTTCCACCAGAATTGAGCAGTCTGACCAGCTGCGACAGTTGGAGGTAGTCCAGCTTTAATGCCGGAGGATACTGTTAATTAATGACAACTAACTGGGAGCTAAATATTCAAATGGTGCATCCCTCTGTGAGCCTTGTTCAATGACAGTGCCAAGCTGGGTGTAGACTGCTGCAGTGAACATTTCCTTCGTGGAAGACATTGTGACATTTCAGTCGGAGTGATTCCTTTTCTCTGTACATGCGTGAGAGATGTTCTGTGATCTGTACATGCATCATCTAATTGTATGCTGCTGGAGTCTACTCATGATGAAATATACAGCTTAACTGCTTTGAATAGATTTTGGATTCCACAGGTGACAGAGGTCCCATTGGATGTCGTAAGGAGAGGAGGAATTACCTTCTTAAAGATGTCGGTGACTGTACCTTTCAACATTTCGACACAGATTGGGCCCTACCCCATTATTTACAACACCCCACGCAGTATGGAACCCAAAACACCCCCCAAACCACTCCCCAAACGAAAACCGGGACATCAGTCAAAGCACATTTATGACCGTGTCCCGCTGGAGGGGTCACTGTTCAAGAAATCCTACTCTCCTGTGATGTACCCTAAGAAGCTGACTCCAGCTCCACCGGGGAAGCTCGTGCCAAATCTCCTGAACATTCTGACCATAAATACTCAGAGAGAAGGCTCCGAAACAAGTGTTGAGAACCCAATTTCAGCTGCCCCAGACAAGCCTGCCTTGGTTCCTCCTGAGGAAGGGATTACTTCTCTTGCATCAAGTCCAACACAGGGGATGCAGTCAGAGAACAAACCTACCCCTCCCATAAAGAATAAAGCCAAGAGACAAGGATGCCCAAACCTTGAGGAGGAAGTGGGCCCAGAGCCTTTCCCACATGCTGAGAAGCACAAGGATGGAGATACTAAGCATTTACCATCTCAAGAGGAAAGTCCTGGCTGTGAAGAGGAGGTTGCTGCTGAAAAGAAGAATGCCTACCACGAGAGTGCCAAGTGTGAGGAAGTTGATGGCAGCATTTCTTCCCAGCTGGAAAACTCCATCTCGAAAGAGCAAGACACAGAATCAATCAAAGCTGACTCCGGAAGCTTATTTTCATCCACTCTCCGCTCCACGACCTGCTCTGCGTCATCTGCTTGTTCATCATCTTCATCTTCCTCTTCTGCTTCCTCTACCTCCAGCAACACAAGCTCAGAGTCGTCCAACTCTAGTATAGCCAAAGCCTTCTTCAACACCCCTCATCTTGGGTCCTCCACACCCAAGCGCATCAACTCCCCAAAAAACTACACTCCGGTGGAAAATCTATATGACTCATGGCGGCTGGACATCGCAGCTAAGAGTGAAGGCACTACACCACCTGCAAATGCTGTAGATCCTGTCCAGAGGCCCAAGAAGTGTTCAGGGTACTATGCTGAAATATCAGACTACATGTCAACAGCTGCACTGGGGAGCTCTCGGAATCCTACGGAAAATCAGGCAGTGGTTCTTCCTCCACCATTGCAGTTTTGCAACAGCCACCGCAAAGTCAAGGAGAAAGTTTTGTATGTGAATCTGCCGGCACACGTGACCAACATTACATCCCAAACAACTGAGCATGCAGTGGAAGACCAGCAGGTGGATACTATCATTGTCAATGGTTATGCGGACCCTCAGGACGAACTGATGAACGAATCCAGGGGCTATGAGAATGGCTCCCTTTCAGCCTACACCAAAATAGAAGACGGCGCCAATCCATATGAGACCCCTCTCGATATGGCCACGGCGGCCACGCAAACGGAGCAGGAGGTGGTGACAGTGTCCTGCGAGTGTGGGGAGTTCCTGTGCCTGCCGGCTGAGATGGAGGAGATAGTAGCCCAGCTCAAGCATGAGCAGAACATGCGGATGGTGTCGGAACAGCTGGTCAAGATGGTAGAGGTGGAGATCAAGGAGCTGAAGGAGGACCTCCTCGCCAAAAAGACTGATCTGGTCCGAGCCTTGGAGGAAAAGCAGAGTGCTCAGGTAAGAAAGTTTTGCTTTTTACCCCAGCTCTTATACCAAGGGCCAAGACTCACAAAAATGTTGGCAATAAAGGAAGAGGGAAAGCCCAGTCCTGTAGGTATAGTTGGAGATGCGGGGGAGGATACAGTAAAGGGAGGGGTTCTGTGTCATTCTGTTGAATGCAGTAACAGAACATGTCCTTGAGCAGACTGTTGGATTATGTCCAGTCGGATTCCATTAATGTGCCTTTATTATGTTCATTCAATTTAGAATGCAGAATTGAAACATTGAAATTTTGTTTCCTTTTAGTTTAGTTGCAGGATTCATACAACATTTTGACATTTGACATGGGCATCATTTTCCTCTCTGCAAAGCCGACATTGCCAGTAATTGTAACACCTACACATGGGAAAATAGCCACACCCGGTGTCACAAAATAAAAGGTCATTTACATGCATATTTAAGTTTACGTCTGCGGATTGTGATTACTGGGAAAAAGGTTACTGTGAATGCCCTAACTTGTGTCCTTGGCAAGAGTGAATAATGTGTAGGGAGTGGTGTAGGATGTCACAGGTTGCATTTTGTGACTTACACGTATATGCCCCTTCATCTAGCCTACTTTTTATTCTTGTTCTTTTTTCATTGGAAATGTCAACATTTATTACTTGACATTGACATGTGAAGTTTCTGATCATGTGAAGGCCAAATGATGCAAGTCAGAATGAGCAAGCTTCCTTTTTGAGATCTGGAATTAAAAGTGCATTAAGTCCGAAACAGACTAGCAACTGTGCATGTAAGTCTTCATTAGCTGTTTCGGACACCGGCCGAAACAGCTTTTGGTTTTCTTAACATTTTTTTATTTTTTATTTTTTTTTCTTCTTTTTCCATTTTTCTCCATAGGCATAACATGTGGTCGTTCTAGATGTGACTTTTGGATCTTACCTTAGACTGATTCCCTTCAACTGTTGCACATAGTTAGACTATCATCTGCAAATATATGCCAAATCATGCCATCATCATGATGTCATCACCTGATTTATTATAGAATATTGAACATTTAAGTTTTTCCCATATATTTTGTACATGTTTTTGAAATTTTTTTCCCCGAACTTGGCAATGTTGCATCTTTGACAAAGCAAAGCCCTGGAGACCAAAAATGTACTAAAGGAATGACGTTATGAGGATGTTATCAGGCGTCAAATTACAAAAAATCAACCATGACTTCCCGCAGCTTGGTTTGTGCACCAAATAACAGAGTTATGTTTGGTCTTTATTTCTTCTCATGTGGGTAAAATTGCTTGACCCTTACTTTCTGTCAAAACTCATCTTAACCAGAAGTGTTGTATATTTTGAAATTGATGATAGATATGAACGTAATTTCAACGGTATGAGTCTCTGACACAATTGTTTTCTTCAAATTATGTACCGATGATGCTGTCATGTAATACTTGAGCGCCCTCCGGCGACAGGTTAAAACATGATTAAAATCTATTTTGAATAGATGTCGCCGTGGTGCAGTTTGCTGGAGTGGCTTGAAAATTGATAGATACAATGACCTCAACACCTGCAATGTTTGTGCAAAAAAATAGGTTGATGACATCATTAGACCGGCAGTTATAATGAAAAGTTCTTTAATTCATTAAATATTGCAAAAAAAAATCAATCCTGATGGCTACAGGCTGAAGTTGTCCATCAAAACCTAGAGTAAATATCTGCATCCATTGTGCAAGGTGTTTGGCTCCTTTCATTGTTTATGCACGCAGTGCACTGCTAATGAAAAATAATGCCATCCCATGGTGATGCCGGTAACACAACCCGTAGGGGTAAAGACGTGTAATGTGTGTATTAAAATTGAGCCAAACTGTTTCAGGGAATCTGACAAGTTTCCAGCCATGCATATTGGGCCCTGCATATACTGTGTGTGCTAAATTTTGAACAGTGGACTTGACAATGGCAGTTCAATTTCTGCCCTTTCCAACAAATATTTTGTTATTCCTTGCACAAATCCAAAGATTTCCCTTAAACAGCTCAGTGTTTTTCTACCAACAAAGCCATGTCCAGCTAATAAGTGATTTTTAACCCTTTTTCCTTGGTTCTTTTTTGTTTCCATCCCTGTTTCTTTCCGTCTTTTTTAGTAAATTTTTTTAGGGGAAGGGTGGTGGCAGACATTCCTCTTTCCCCTCCTTGGGATGCACATGAGTAGTGGTAGATGATATCACAATTTTTCATCAGGATACGATGTTATTTTGAAAAATGGAATTGCCCACCTTTTTAAAAAGTATTGACTATTTGGATATTGACAATACCACATTTATATCGGCACTTTTTCTCTAAACCTGAGTTTTCTAATATTAAATTTTATACAGTTTGCTTTGTTTTCCCATCAAAAACTTCACTGATTTCTATCAGCTGAGCAAAACTAACTGCATTTAGCAAAAAATGTTTATGTAAGGTGTTAAAACCTAGGGATGAATCTTAATTATAGCTCACAAGGATTCCTGAAACATTATATGTCAAAACTTTAAACAAGCCTCAAATATAAACAGGCAGTGGATGAAGCAACATAAAATTTCGTGTCATGTTTTATGAACAGTTCCCATGCAGCTTGTGGTGCTGACACTGGTGGTATTAAATGGTGACTGATTTTCCAGGAAAATAGAATTATTTGAAGACCATTTACATCAGGTTAGGCGAGACAGAAACAAACGATATGTCTGCATCGGCTAGAGTGCACATGTGACAATTTGTAAAAAGTCATTTCTTTTTCCAACCCATATTGATTATGCATAATTTTATATTTACAATTTAGGGGAGTTTTGATCATGCACAAATTTGATTTTATCATTGCATCGACAATATAATTACCCCAAAATTGACTGCTGAAAAAAATTTACAATCGCCAGCACTACTTATGGGCATTTCCAGTCATAGCCAAAACTTCGGAAAAGGCTTAACTGGAGGACTGGGAAAACAAACCGGTCAGCGGATCTGGTCAGTTCCCTCACCCTCCCAATAATTCAGTTGGAGTTGTTTTCTTGATTGAGAACATCCCTGATAATGGAAGAATGCTGCTCTCCGGGAAAAGTCTTAATTTTGATTTGGGAGACTGCTGAGTGACGGAAACTTCCAGTCCATTTATTGTCACTCCCCAGTAGAGTCATCGTACAACACTTTCTAGGATTACAGATGTAGATCAGGTCAGTTTTTGTCATCTGCACTACTCAGAGTGACCTTCAAAATTTGGTGTTAAAGTCTAACTCGTAGAATTGTGGAAATGGACAATTCTGTTGGACTCGTCCAAGAACTGACTTTTTGGTAGTCAATGAAAGTCTGTCCACATTTCAGAAGCTTACCGTGTTTGAAAGAAAACTAGGATATTTGATGCCAGGTACTTTTGTGTTTAGTTTAGATTGAAACATTCAGGTGCAGTAAAAAGTTGTTTAATTTGAAACATCTCAACAAGTCAGCAGACTAAAAAGTGAAAAAAAAAGCACACAAAGAACTTACATTTCAAGGCCCTATTGCACTTTTGTAGAAATCTCCATCTATTCCTCTTTAAAATCTCTGCAGATGTTCATCAGTACTTTGTAATGTTTATTTAATGAGCTCCAGTGCACTCCAGTTTTGACTTAGTCACACGGGCAAAATGGTCCTTCAGAGAGTCTCTTCTCGTTTGTTTAAGGACATTGCCTCATTAAGTGGTTCATTCAGTTACTGAATTTGTCAAGAGATTGGAAAAAATTGAAAAAGAAATTGGAAAAATATGCATCAGATGACTTGTCACCTGACTGAAGGACTGTCTGTGAGCAATTTTAATAAACTGCTCAAAGTGTAAATAGGGTTCCAGAGTTTAAATTTGTTACTGGCTACAGTTTGAAATAACGTGTGAGAATCTCAATTCCCCTCAAAAGGAACTCCCAAATCCCCCCAAAACAGATAATTGGGAGAAATTTCAGTTACGGAAAGAGATAACCAATGAACAGATGGCTCTAAATTGTTTCCTAACTAACATGACTTGAATTGCGTGAAATTTATAGGAAGAGTACCTTTATTTTGATCTGCCGTAGGAAGATTGATTCTGCGATAGCTTTTATGGTAAAAATCATATTTTAAACATTGTTTTCCACAAGATTACTGTACTCAAGTACAACTTTTTGAAATACTTCAGGAAGCCCCCTACCCTACACTGTGCCTGGCACAGAATCCAAACACATTTTTCCCCAGGACTTTGATTTCTTTTTTAGGATGATGTGATGTTCGGTGCATGCCGCTAGATAAATGAAGGCATCCTGTTTCCTACCCATTGCACATGGAGTCACACTGACAGCAGTCACCCGATTGGATAACTAAAACATTGCTACCATAACAGTAACTTTGTTATGTAGTAATTGATTAGTCAATCTATGCAGATTGTTGACGTAGGCCTACATGTACAGTCAGGGCTAGATTAACTTTTCTGCAGACCCTAGAACCAGTGTTCTGTAGGTCCTACTCTGGTCTACATGTACCTGGGGTATCCAGGTTTAGTTGGGTGGGTGGGGGGGGGAAATGAAATTTATTTTCTAACTACGACTGTCCAATATCTGAAACAGTACAAGAATTTTCAGCACCTCTTCCCTCTGAGTGGCACCGGTACATATTGCAGTAACAGTTTTAAAATGCTACCGCTGCCACTTCCTTAAAAAGAAAAAAAAAGTCACTCTTGTAGGAGGGTGAAGGGGAGATGTCCCCCTGCACTCTGCTAGATATGCATTTCAGTACTCTGCACAACATAGATCATGGACTTAAGGGGGTAAACTGTTCAGTTTTACCTAAATGTAAATGTATATCACATTGGTTCATGAACCACATGGATGGCCCTCGCTGTGGAGAGTATACAGGCCTATATGTGCATCGGATGGAACCTATGATTGACCTATTTCTGCTGCTTTTACAATGGGGTAAAAGACGAACCCTGACCTATCAAAAGGTGCCAGTGCTGACAAGATTGTCTTGGGTGACCGTCTGTCTTGCATACATCACTGAAGGGAACACAAACATGGCTTGACGTTAAGTTTTAAGTAAGAAAAAAGTAATAATTTGTTAACATTTCCTGAGGTTAGCTTGTAAGCCCCTGTCATGCCTCATTTTGAAGGTAACTGAATTAGTGATCCATATCCGGGCAGCTTGTCATGGGACCTTATGAAATTGAATGCACAACAAGTAGAGAGTGTCCGATTGCACGCCACTGCAACCATGGCTTGCACGCAGGTGGTTGAAAAACCTTGGATGGTGTTTCAAGTTTGCACCTCCCTCATACTGGACTAATTTATCGCATCCTGTGTGCAAGTGCTCCCAGCCAAAACCACGGAGCTAAGCTGACAATTGAGTCTTGATTCAAGACATGCCAGAGGTGATAATTACTGTAGCTGCAGGTGCATTCCTATTGGACCGAGCTCGATTTTTGATCGATTTTAATGTTTTGCAAATTTCTACGTGAAAGTTTTCGCTCAGTTTCTGCACAGGGCTATTTCTCACTAGGCCTGGCCAGTTGGGCAAAGTTGTTGTTTCATCAACTTTCTTTAACCAAGGACCTTTGGGACACTGAAATAAATAGTTTTGATGACTTAACCATTTGTCATCATTTTTATAGAGGGATAGACATGCCAAAAAAGTCACTTCTGTCTGTTGCATGTGACATGCTTACCTCTTTGTGAAAATGATGACCTTTCGACTAGTCTTAACAGATAATCTGTGAAGTGCTTTTTTCTACCAACTGACACCCATACAAGCAGCTCAGATTATTCATATTACCATTTGGGGTTATAATATTAAGGGAATAAATATATGTACCCTACTTAGCCAGTCTTAGTAAGCATCGACCAGCCAAACACATAACTTAAGGCATTCAAGGTGAGCGTGACCAGAGCATCCATTCTCCTGAGCTGGTCTTAAATGACATTTAAGATTGACCAAGCACATTTTTTATGCTATTCATAGCCTATATGCCTTTCGAGTCACACAGTCAAAACAAGTTTTAAAAAGTTATACACTTTCCAACAATTTTGTTCTACAATATACTTCATTTCTTACGACCAGTCCTTATATAGTCATGTTAGTGTATGTGCCTCCCGCTATACAGTCCTTTATCAACTGTTTAAAACGGGCCATGTGACGTGCTTTGTATGTCTGTGATTTCAGGGAGAGCTCCGTGAAGCGACAAAGATTGCTGCCCAGTATAAAATACAGATTGATGAACTGGAAAAGGACTTGACTCAAGCCAAGGCAGAGGTAACTAAACACTGGAAAAAGGATGCTACACGAAAGTTAAAAGTACATGTATGCAAGAATGAATGTACACAAGCTGAGCCAGTGAGCTAGTCAAGGTACATGTTCACCTGGAAAGGAAAGAGATTATTCTTAAAAGAGAGCAGTCTAGTGTCATGATAACTCTCCAGCAAGGGGCTTGGAAAAAAGATGGCAGCAATCAAGGTTTTACAGGTGGATATGTACAAAAGTCCAAAGTTGCAAAACAACCAGTCGTACACAAACCATCAAGTCATCAAGGAAGCAAATGAGCAATGAACCCACTGCAAAAGGGTCATACTAAAGAAATAGGAGAACCAATCTTTATGTGTGTCCCAGTCACATCTGTAATTTTGTAAGTTTTGAACACATTCTTTAATTTCCATGAATGGTTATTATTAATGCAAATTACTTGCCCCCCAATAGTTTTGATTCAATTTCAATGATATTTCCACTCCAAAGTACACAGATCAGGTGTGACACAGATCAGGTGTGACACAGATCAGGTGGATCCCATATTTATAGAATAACCCAAAAAGAAGCAATATGGGCATTTAAAAATAGTGCGCCTCCAAGAGTTTGCAACGTGTTGATCAATCACAGTGCGCAAAATTTGTCGACCCAATGTGCATTTGGAAAGGGTTGACAAATTTTGCTCACTATGATTGGTCAAGGCATTGCAAACTCTTGGAGGCGCACTATTGTGAATCACCTGTATTAAGCCACAGATGGCATATGATTGGTCAAGTGGTAGTTTGGAAAATATGTTGGGTTGGGAGAAGGGGGAGGTTGAACATGCAAGTCTGGCTACTTATTAAGGTTCATCAAGATTGTTTTCATTTGACATGCAAACCTGTCCGGGTCAGTCACGCTGCTTTCACTCACACTGGCGCGGATTGATGTGGGCGGATTAACCATTTCCCATCTATAACCCGCATTTCCCCTTTTTTTCCCCCTTGCTGCTGTCTGACAGATTGCAAAGCTGGAGGAAAGAGTTGCAATAGATAGCAACCAAGACAGCAGGTAAGTCTCTACCAACTTGGGTTCCAAGGAGAAGGTTGGAACAGTTTAACGTTACCATTCCTTCCTATACTGTTACACAGTCTGAAGTCTCAGTGGAGTCATTTGTACATGAATCCTCCAGATGACCTTGTGATTTTCTCCTGAACTTAATGACTCTACATGGAACAGTCTCTTGCGTGTTCAGTGTCATGATTACTATTGTGGTACACGACCGTTTCGATCACTCCGAGATACAGTCATACATGAATTTGAAGGTCAACCACAAACTTTATTTCAATTCATTGATAGTAAAGTGGGCATTTGGATAATATCTCATTTCCAACATGTGCGTAGAGCCAATGTAAACGGCAAGCAATGGAAACAAAACTGTCTTGTCCCCGTGCCTGGAGCGCTGCGCCGCACCACTGGTACGCGTAACTGGCTGGCCGCGGCAGCGGCCAGGGTTAGGCTGCGCTGAGGCATGGAGCGGCGTTTAGTGACTGATTTCATTCTTTAAATGTTGTTGTATGAACCACCTGCAGTTCATTATAAACCGCAGAGATATTTGAGATTGAGAATCAATGTATAAACCGCGGCATACATTCTGAAAATTATGGAATATTGAGATTATATACATGTATTAAGTAAAAAAAAAACACACACACACACCAACGAGCGGAACTCGGAAGCAAACGGGGGGGTGTTTCGTTCTAGATAGTAAACATCCAAAAGAAAGCTGCGATATATTCTGGTGGCCCAAAGAATCTTACGAGATGTGGTTGCCATGGAGACTGGGCTGCAGCTGTCTGATTATGGAAGAGGATGTTGGAATGTTGGGTGTTTGCTTTCTAAAACTTACATTCAAGTCCCTTCTCTGACACACCCATTTGTTCTGTATCGTTGATTTGTTTTCAGATCCAAAGAAGAAAGCAGCGATCCGGACTTTGATAAAAGGATTGCCGAGGCAAAGGACACAGAGGCCAAGAGCCGTCTTGAAGGTAGACCTGAGTGTTGAATTGGATTTGATGTTCTCTGTGCCTGTACAGTTGCTGTGACCAAGCTATGACCCCTCCCCCAGTGGGCAGATTAATCTTGGACTGAATACTTGGGTCCAGAGCATCTTGACCCAATTTCCCTAGACAATCCTCCGGGGTTTTCCCTCTGCACCTGTGGAAGTTGGGATTTCCTTTTGAATCAAGTGGATTCTATTACTGGTCCATGGTCAGTGGAAGGGTTTGCTTTTGTACTTGATAGTGTCCTCTCCCTCCTCCAGGGTTCCCCATTTAAAGTGAAATTTCCTTTAGTGTCAGGAGTGTCTCCAAGAAATATATGTCAGTCACAGGTACTTGTGGTTTTGCGAAAAATGCCTGCCAAGTCTTTAATTGCCGGTCGAAACAGGTCAAAAGCGATGTTTGTTTTTTGGGGGGGATTTGAAAGACAAGCAGAATGTGAAAAAACGGAAAGAAGCAAAAAAA
>NW_019091362.1:2787993-2965654 GCF_001949145.1 Acanthaster planci
AATGGATTGACAACACCACATAATGGATTGACAACACATAATGGATTGACAACACCACATAATGGATTGACAACGTCACATAATAGAATGAGGACACAATCAAACTACTTTCGCTGAGTAACATCATATTTTGGTACATTTGGCATTCCATACATGTGCTCTTTGTGTGTGCGCTGGTTACCAACTTGGGCCTAATGGAAGACTTTGACACGCTGGCAGTGGCAGTCCTTTTTACCAGTTCTAAAGATCTCTGCTTTATTCTGAGCATACGTGCACAGTTCTGAGTTGACACAAAACTGTGAAAAAGGACTTGTATGTCTATTACCACCTGCATCTCAAAGCTTTTCCTTGATAAACTTCCCACCATCCTGTTTCTTCTTTTGCCACTAAGGGATGCTTCTACTCAGGGTGGGTAGTCACCCATAAGCAAATGATCTTGTCAAATTTTTAGACTCAACTTTGAATAAAATATTTTTCGTGGGGGACATGACAACTTTAATCTCCTTTGCCCCCTCCCACTCACCCAAATCATTTATCTCTCTCTAACAAGGTTGTGATTTCAATTAATTTTGATTTTTTTTTCCCCTTCCTGACGTGTATTATTACACTGTATACTGTGTTTGCCCCCAAAGGCTTGTGAAAAAAAAACCACAAGCGTACTCGAGTGGGAATCCATCCTTGGAAATCTTTGGGATTTCACTAATTGAAACAGGAGTGTGTACAAAACTAAAACCAAGATAGAACTAAAAAGATCCTTCTAGATTTTAGTATCTTAACTTTCTGCTAATGCACATATTAAAGTTGTAGTTGCCAAGACTTGAAATGACTCCTTTGAGAAAATTGATATGGGGAGGGAATTATGGAGCGTTTGGAGTAATTATATTTGCTAGTTGCAGATCTGTAAATTTCAAATTGGTTCTGTAGCCTACATACTCTCTGTGACAATAACATGCAGCTTAAGAACCAACCATTTTAAAATACAGTATGCTGCAGTGTTTGGGGCCTTCTTTGCCATGCTGATCTGAATTTCCTGAAGATAAACATCACTTTTCCTCACAACAGTGTTCTCTGATCTTGGCTAACAATGATATTGATGAAGGTAGTAAAAACAAAGGAATTTCATCTTGAGTAGCTTATGTTTAATTTATTTCAAATCCTTCCACACTTAAGGGATTGCATTATGCTGAAAATTACGTAGACCTAAAAATCAGTAAAAATCATGTACGTGAAATGCACAGTATGTGATATACACATGTAGCTTAAGATAAATGGTAAAATTAGTAAGAGATAAAATGAAACCTGCTAAAAGTTGTCTGTTGAAAAACCACTCGTGGATCGAGAAAAGATCCAAAGTATTTCATATTGTACCTAGCCTTGACTCCAAAACTGGTGTTTAAAAAATCAAAACAAGTGATTTGGTCAGTAGCAAAGATCATATAGATGGAGAACTTCACGTTCAACTACACATAAAATGTTGTAATTGCATAGGCACCATTTGAGCAAGTGATACGCCTGCACAATGCACATTACTGCATGGGGAGGCCCCGCAGCAGGCATGTGCACCTGGTGAGCCTGCGCCGAAGCATTACCGTAAACCACGCAGGCGTATCGCTTGCTCAAATGGCGCCCGTGGTAATTACACCTTTTGGGCAGAGTCATCCATCTTGCGCCTTTGGCGCTGTACGATCTTTGGTCAGTAGTTCCATGAGAGATGGAATTGCGCTTTTGGTGTATCCTTGAACCTCTGAGATTGATCTGCCTCTCAACCTTTGGCATCCACCTTGCCCCAAGTAGTTGGTTTCCCATGGGCAGAAAAATGCCTTGTCCTGAATCACGGCAAGAATGGTTGCGTCTGCACCTCTTCATCGGACCATTACCTGCGACAGGCCAAACTTCGATTTTAGAATTTGTAGTATGTTGAATAACTCCTGAAAAGGACAAGAACATTCACTTGCGGTTCTCGATGCAGTCCTGACATTGAGCCACATGTTGTGTGGGCAGTGCAAAATATTCCCCTTCCCCCAGATATTGAAGCTATCTGTCTCGTAATGACTTCCTTTAATCAAATGAGCAGATCATAATTACCTCCTGGATAGATATCCCTGATCACAAGGTGTTGTCATGGTAATAGTTGTGTCATGAACATCTCATCTATTGCTACTCCTCCGCAAACTGAATCATACCTGTCCTGTGCCAAAGACGTCCCTGATGAGGTCTTCAGTCAATGTGGTACAGTTTTTAAATGTAAACTTGTTTTCATGCCGGACTTTTTGCGTGCCCATGGTGAATTTCTGGAAATAATATCCAGCTGTGACACAGGCAATCCTACATTTTGAACCTGAAATATCAGGCTCTCTGTGTATAAGGAAACCAGTTAATGCGAGAGAAATTGGAATGAAAAAAGTAGCAGATAAAGATTTGTAGGGTAAAAGCTCTCACCCTGCAAGGTCCAAAGCTTGCTGATGTTGGATTTCCAGTGTGCTGTGGTGCAGTCTTTGCTCTATGCATGCTGCTGCCATAGACATGCAGAGCCTTGATCTGGCTGCTGTACACAATAGATACAAGTATAGTCAGTTCCGTGCTTACTCTGTATGTTGCTTTAATATGTAATTTTGCATGTGCGCCGTTAGTTCTTACACCGTGCGATTGGACAATTTGATTTTGACGCGATTGTACAACCATCAGTTTGAGGCTCTGCATGCCTATGGCAGCAATGTGCAAAGAGCAAATATGACCTCTGTGTTTACACTGAAACAAATTGAAAAATGTTGAGGAAAAAAATGACTTTGCCAATTTTTTTGATGTCAGTGTTACAGTTAGTGATCAATTTTCTTTTCTTTTATTAGGGGGAGGGCATGCAGTACATCCCTATTCAAATGCTCAGTACTTTAGAGCCTTGTTTCTTAGCTGACACAGGGCTTTCAGTGGAAGTCTACCTTGATTTGCTTGCCAGTGATGAAGTCATTTTACAACTGGGTGACTTTAATATGCATCCAGAAATATCAGACACTCTGTGTATTTAATACATGATATGTTATAATGAACATGCCAAATAGTTTTGTGGGGTTCTTTAATGGCCTTGATTTCAAGATCCTTTTCAGTTCAAATCTTAATTGGAATCTGGAAAATTGATTCTTTTATTCCTAGTGGTACAAACAGAGCTTCTGGCATCCAAGGATGAAATCAACCGACTGTTGTCTCATTTGGCTCAAGTCACCCGAGAGAAGTGAGCAAAATTTTGCCTGTGTTCCATTTATAGCAATGCCAGCTTTTTACATTGGGAGACAGGGTTAACAAAATGTTGAAAATCTTTTGGGATTGGATGTGACCAGAGTTAAAGACTAGATTTCAAAAAGTGTTTGTTGTGAGTGATTCCTAGAAATAATGTGCAAAAGTTGTGGACTACCAAAGTCAGAGCTGTTAGGTTTAAAGGCTTGGCAACAATGCCACATCAGCTGAAATAGTAAGCTTTTGTGACTTCAAAATGAGTGGAAGGCTAAAGGTGAAGGAGCATTTTAAGAATGCATTTTACTTAAAAGATGTTTGTTCATATACTTAATTTTTCATGACTACAGGGCTGAAATGGTGTCCGCAAAGGTTCATAAAGAGCTGTTACGAATGGCAGAGGAACGAGCCAATCGTGCAGAGATGAAGGCCATGGCCTTGGAACGAGAGGTATAATTAAGTGCACTAACAAACTAATTGGGCTATGGGATAGGCCACGGATGAAGATGGAGAAGGTGGGCAGTTTTTGACACTCCAATTTTCCAAGGAAAACTTCAGGGAAAATAATTTTTTTTTAATCGCTGGAACTGTTTATAACTTGAGGTTTTGTTTGTTTTGAAATTTTGTCATTCACTTAAAACATTTTTCCTTTCTTACAATGATAGGAAATTTTGAAAGTCACGTGCTGCCTCGGAACTGCAAATTATAGTAAAATAGACTGGGTTCATAGATTTGGTTGTCAGAATAACATTTCCTTGTATTTTAAGTCACATATTTTGAAAGTCCTTTTCAGATATGGATTAAAAAAGGATGAAAATGGTTTAATGTTATTGTTGAAAAGTATATAAAGGGAAAGCTAAATTTCCATATAACTTGGATATTATGCTCAAAATAAGCTGATTTGTTGAAATAACCCTGCAGCTGAGATTTTTGATGGAAGAGCAATCCCTTGCGGGGGCATCCTCAGGAGATCCTCCTAAGATTCCTCCCCGCCGGAAGGAGGTCAAGTATCCTGCCTCTTCGGTGGGCATCCGCACTTCCCCCAAATACTTCCAGAAGCACAGCACCCTGTACAGCCGTGGCAATCTGGGTGCCAAGAGGGGCCAGCCTGCAGTCAGTGGGGGCCGGACTGCCGGCGGTGGGGGCACCTCCACCGCGAGCAACAACAGGCCCACCAAGCCCCAGACGCGGACCTGGTCGCTGAGCCGGCTTCGGAAGGTGGAGGCCAGCAAGACGACAAAGGAGGCCAAGAAGGAGAATGGCAAGGAGGGCAAGAATTCTGGCAAGGTACATTGAAGAGTGTAGATGCTTTGAGACGTCAAGTTAGTAAATTATTGTTAAATTGGTTTAAGATTTAATCAAGTGAAAGGTCCAGAGATATGAATGTCTGTTGTTTGTGGCATAGCTTTTTTGAATATTTAAGAAGTTCAAATGTGGGAACGTATAAACCTGTTACTGTTTTCTGTGACATAGCATGAAAAACTTGTAAACAGGTCATGGCAGTTCGCGTAGTACCCTTAGTCATGAAATTAGCTGTAGGCTGTAGTTGAAGATGGGGCAGGGGGCCTGTTATAGCTGAGGTCAAAGAAAGTGCACTGGACTATTTCGAACTGATTGTACACAAACCCATGATGTTTCTGTGCGAAAGAGCACACAACTCTATGAGAAATATCTGCAGCCACAATCTAGTGGTGTCTGTTGGTTTTCCTAGGCCTATGTGTATTTCCGTCCATAGACAAGTGATTTGGACATGGATGAAATGTTGGTACACAAAAGTTGGCATTTGGCTGAAGAGGCACTCAATTATATGGTAATATTTGTTATTTTTACATGTACCATGGAGAGTGTATATGAAAGTCAGTTATCGTCTGTCTTCTTCTTCGTCAAACGTCATCATTGTTTGCTTTACAGGTTTCTTTCCTCCAGCGGGTGCAGTCGAGAGTGACCAGCGCCCAGACCAAGTCGGAGGTCCAGAAATCCCTCTTTGACCGCATGCAGTCCCGGTTCTTTGCCAAGTCGTCCCCCAAGAGCTCTGCCGCACCGGCCTCGTCTAGCTGCGACCTGCCAGATCTGTCCAGCCTGGAGGAGGAGTCCTCCAAGTCGGAGTACGAGGTGCCCATGGACCCAGTCCAGAGGTTTGCCGGAACGCCTCTGATCGGTAAGTGGCTCTGTGTTTCAAACAAGGGGAAACGAGAAGGAGAGGAGAGAAAAATTGCAGGTTGAGGATATTATTTTCTTGTCAGCAATAACAGTCAATATCCAACTCTTTCGTAGGTCACTTTGAATGAACAAGTATCGTGAATGTCAAGCATCAGACGAGGGTAACTAGTCAGTGATTCAGAACATAACACTGGTAGAGTCAAGCTATTATAACCAATAAGTGCATGTTGTGCAACTATACTTAGATCTGTTTAATCAGACCATGTGAAAAACTTACTGGTGTATTAAGTGTATTAATGGGGGATCATCCTTCGCAGCAGCTGCAAGGCTAAATTAACAAAGGATACAGCCACGATATGGTCAAGCTGACGGCATTTAGAGGCTTTCCAGGTAGGTAGCCACCAAATGACCCATATTTGACCACAGAGTACAGGTGGAGTTGGAAAGCGTTAAGCAAAACCAGAGAACTCCAAACAAAAACCCTCCTGGTACAGGTCTGGAGAGAGCCACCGAAACAACTCTGTTCACATATGGCTTGTGGTGGGATTCAAACCCAGGTGACAGTGATGGACGTATGTCCAATCGTTTTCCCAGGCGACAGTGATGGACGTATGTCCAATCGTTTTCTTCAGGATGAGTGCCTCACACTCATTTTTTTTCCTTTTACATATTCCACTAATTCCTTTTAATCAGTAGACCCCAGAAACTCCGACAATTTGCAAATTCCTGATGGTGGAACCTCTATGTGTTCTTGGGTTTCAAGAATTAGGATGGCATTTCCTTAAGGCTGTCAGTAACAGTCCTCAGACCTTGACAGTTCTGGAAATAATGCTTAAGCGCCGAGGAGTAACTTCTGCCGCTGTCTTGCACAGGTGTGCTGGGTTAAGCGAAAAAGATATTGACAACCCGTCCAAACCATTCAATATTACATCGGTAGTTTGGATTCCAGCACAGAAGCAAAAGTTTTACCAGACAAGGTAATATGCCCCACAAGTCCTTGCTTGATCTGATTGGCCAAAAGGCTGTGATGAAGAAATTACTGGCCAATCAGCCTGGGGTTGTCTGTCATCGAGTCCGTGCACGCTGACAGGACCTGTGCCTGGCACACTGACAGGAACTGTGAGTTTTAGTGATAACTTCCTGTCATTGCATCTTGTATTACTTTATTTGCAACAAAACTTTCTATTTAAGGCATCAGGTGCGAGGATGTTTGTTTTTTTTCTTTGAAATCGGAGGACACGGTGCTCGAAGCAGATGGATTTTGTGGGTGTTATTATTCTCTGTATTTTAGAGAAGAATGGAGGTCAGATTGGCAGAAGAGGTGGTCTCAACATTCCTCCATGCATGTTAAAGATGGAATACAAATGTAACAGGTGAATCTTTATCATGTTTTAGCAGCTGAGGGTCTACAGTTACCGATTTTAGCTTGATTTGTGTTCAGCCATGACACCCCTGTAATGGCTAATTATGACTGAATTGTACAGCCATGATTTGGAATTTGTTTTCAATGGGTCACTTGGGTAAGGCATCCGGCCACTCTGAAACCTTACCCCTTGGCTTTGTCACCGACTGTGTTAGGCTGCACTTCAGCTTGATGCTCTCCTTCATCTGTCTTGCACCTGATTTTGCACCTTTACTTGTATTTTTCCACAGCAGCTTGTGAGGAAGGCATGGGTATTGGAAGGATTTTTCTTGGGGGGGAGGGAGAGGGGAGTGTGCATAGCACTCGACAGCAGCAAACGAAGGAAGGGAGTCAATTCCGAGGCATTTTCAAGTGAATTGGTTATTTTCATCCCCTGTCCTCACATTTTTCGGTTTTTATCATTTTTTTTCTCTTTGTATTTTTGATTTTGCTCCCAGGAGCATGCACCCTAGCCTCTTTTCCCCCTTGTGATGCCCAAAGGAAAGGGGTTTTGTGATGAACCATCCTAATTGACGCATGGTGGACATAGTAGGAGGGCGCTATTTGAAATGGGTAGATTTGGAGTAAATGAAGACTAAAGATTTTATAGAAACCAAATAGCGCCCTCATATTGCATCTGCCACACCTCAAATAGGCTAACAGCGTAAACCACTGGTCATTCCATTTCCATTCACATTTGTCCTGTAAGGAGCATTGTAAAGTACATGTAGAGGAGGAAGCTTTTTTTTTAAATGGAGGAAGGGTGATAACCACTTAGTTTTAATACAATTGTTTGATTCGGTGTCAACAAACTTTGGAATAACCTGCCTGCTGGCAAGTTTCCCTGAAAAACTTTACAGTGGGACGCTAGTGCGGGGGGGGGGAATTGTTTTCATATGGGAGATAGTGTGAAGTGTGAGCTAGCCATGATGACGACGTTCCGGCCAGTGACTGGACCTTCTTGGATGGTCTTAGTATGGTTAAGCTAATACGTTTCTTGGGGGAGGGGGAAAGGACTTCGCAATGTTGTACTCTTTCTCGTGAAAAAAATTACAGAGTTCTTTACTGGATGCTTAAATTATCCACAAGGGCTGCCTTCCATCTTGAGACAGGAGTAGGCAGAAGTAGTGACATTGCTAGATCAAGGTTAATACGGACAGCATTATCAGCAATATCCTTGTGGAACAGCTGCGATGGTCATTGCGTTGCACCCCTGTTATTATTCAACATGATTCACGGAGGTAGCGCATCCAAGGAAGTAGCCAATCGAAGGGCATGCATGCAGGTGTCAGTGGAACAGTGACATCTGGAGTGAATGCTTTCACGTTCTGCTTACATCCGGGGCAAAACAATTTTATTGAAGCCAGTGAAGTAGTTCACGTTGAGTAAGCTATTTCAGGAACTCAGATCATCTCATGTCGGACATGTGAAATTGCTGATTTCACTTGTCCATTGTCATAGGGATTGGGTATGAAAGACCCTTGTCCCTTTCTGTTCCAGTAGACTGGAAGAGACCCGAAACTAGCTTTTCACTGTGTATAACTATGACCAAATTCATGAGTATCCCCCCTCAAGAAAATTAACCCCCCCCAGTGTTGCCACCTTCAAATTAAATCCAGTTATGCCAGTGTGACTATGGTCAGAGCATCCATTGATATATCTATTGTCAGTCTCTTGTCTAAGCCTGCATATTAAATGTCCAGTTGCATACATGTACAAAGAGTTAGTTGTGACAAGTGTCGGGGAGGGATGGTTGATTTTCAGCAACCCCCCGCCCCAAATAATAGACTTTGTCCCAGATTGTTTGCAGTGACACTGAAAGAAAAAAAATGACCAGTGTAATAACCATTGGTTTCCTTGTCAGTGTTTGTGCTCTCAGAAATTACTTGTGCAAGGTCAGAATTTTGCTTTGCTTGAAGGCAAAATTCCACTTTCTCTTGGCTGATAGAAGACCTGGATTTGACAACCTCAGTTAGTTTCCAACTAGGGACCATTGAAACAGATGAATGGTAACGGAATTCTGGACTGCATATGGTTTCACACACCCCTTTGGGACTGTTCACACTGAGAGCGGAGCTGAGGAACTGCACATGTATGGAGAAATTTCAGTCTTGACCTGAGAATGCTTTTGAAGGAAAGCAAGATCAAAGGCAAAATAGAAAGTGGACCTGCTTCATCAGTTCTGTTTATGAACTGTACAAAGGCTGAAAATAGATACAGATTACTGAAATTTTGCAGTGTGATTTCATAGACTTTCATGTAGCTACATCAGTGTTTTGACCTTAATTCTTTTTTTCAGGGAAGACAATTCCTCAAAAACATAATGGAAAATGGCACGTTCTTTGCAGATGCGGTTGGGTATACTGTCATTTTCAGACATGTTTCGAATGTAACTACGTCAAAGTCTGGCCTCGTGTGCCTTTGGCAATTTTTTTTTTCATCAGAGACTTTACTTAGCCATATCATGATTGTGAGTGTGTTTTACAGGTAAGTTATCTGTTACTTTATCAAGAGATCCGTTGTTTCCATTTTTTTGATTTTTTTGGTTATTAATACCTAGATTTACAAATTTAGTCTTCTTACTATCTTTACACAGATGTTTCTATTGGGGGTAAGTCATGCCCTGGACCAAAACTTTTTCAAATCATTGTCCTCTCCTATTTTGCTTAATTGCTGGACACCGAAAAATAATTTTGTATGTTAAGATTCATTTAGTCAATATTATTCAATATTATCACTGAAGTTCACATATCATTTCGGGGAAGAGCTCTTAAAAGCAAGAGGACTTGGTCACTCTAAAGATTGCATTTGGCATGAATTTCATAATTATTAAAAAAAAATTTTAAAAGAGGAAATTGTTAAAAGAAATGCACTAAAGAAAATGCATACAAAGAAAAATTGTATATTTGCTGGTTTTGAAACAAAACAAATTTGACAAAATTACATAGACATATACAAACATTTTTACAAAGTGGTGCATACACGTACATGTAGTTCACTCCCAAGTCTTGATTAGAAATTGGTGTAACCGATGTGACTAATGCCTTACTTCCTTTCGTCCACTCGACTTGTTTAAATGTAAACTTGCCTCCTCCCAGTGCATTCCTAAGGCACAGCTGAGCTTTGGCTGTCGCATTAGATTTCCTTGCTGAGCTTTGCCTCACACCCAAATGTATTGAAATTCATGAGGTTGAATTTCCTTGAGAATGTTTGGGGTTAGCGCTAGCTATTAATATCTAAAGATTCATCATACCATAGGAATGCAGTTGCAGAGTAAGTCGGTTTGAGTGTTGCCAGTTGGATTGCTCTGTATCAGAGACTGGTCTTCACCCTGAGCATTGGTTTCTTTTTTCTTCAGTTTGTTGAAGTTAGTAGGCTTTGCATTTAATGTTGAAGCTCTTGCGTTGTCGGTTACCTAGTGGGGGAAATCCTGATGTGAAGCATTTCAGCAATCTTATAAACTTGCAATAATCAATTACCATCATAGATAATTGATATGCCCGGTGCTCCTTCACCCAGCATCTGGTGTAGTCATTGACCTTCTGGGTAATTTTGCTGCCACAAGTTCATGACAGTGTCATCTGTGTGACTTTCACCCGTAAAGAAGAATCGGCTTGGTTGATTGGCTCTCCTTCTGAAGAGTTGGTGAAGATTTCTAAGATTCCTGAGTGTGTCTGGCTTAGGCTGTCAGTGAAGGATTTGTAGATCCTGTTTGAGAATGGCATTTTTGTTCACTCTGCCCCAGCGCTTATACATGTTCATCCAGAGTGTGTTTTATACCCAGGACCACTGGTCCCAGAATGAAGGTAAGATGTCGCCGTCTTTGTATTAATTTTTGTTCAGTTTCGTGACTGCCTGATCTCTGGTCATATTGTCGACTAATTTTGGAGTGATCGAGGCCCCGACTATTGGTGACCAATTACCAATGGCCAGGCTTGAAATAATCAGAAATCCAATACCTACAAGCTTACAGAGGAATAGCCAGGGATTTATTTATGTCCCACCTTTTTGACCAGACTATTTGCTACCTTTGTCTGCATGTGCCCATCTACATCCTGAACTATGCCCTCATTTTGTAGCAAACTGGGAAATTGTGATGACAAATGAAGTCAGCAGAACCAGTATTCATTCCTTTATTTGCATGTTACTGAGTCTGAGTCAACACAGCTTCAGTGCATGGTACATCCCAAAATGGGAAACCCCATTTAAACATGAATTAAAGGATGACATGTGTAGAACTACGTGCAGGGCGGTACTTCCTTTGTGACATGTTTCTAAATATAGTTGTGACGAAGAACTACATAAATACAGTGGCTTCGGTTTGTACCTAAGTGCACCACAGTTGTTTGAACACTTTTTTTCAGTGAGTGCCTGTTAGCATGCGTGACATTTTTTATTTCCTTTTCATTTTCGTCATATGGTACCACCGTGACAAAGTCCTGGTGTACAGATTGGTATCTCCCCCGTTGGAAGGTTGTAGTGACTGGTACGTTGTAATATACTCCTTTGATCAAGTTTTTGGTTTCAGTGCAAAGTATTGCTGTGATAGGCTGGGTTGCTTAGATGTTTTGGCTTCATACATGTCACAGTGAAAAACTAGTGGTCTTTAGAAATGTATTTTGTGTTTAGCAATGTTCAAGTTTGGATACTTTGCTGTGCCATTGTTAAGTCTGCAACATGCAAGTGATGCGTGTGATGAGTGATGAGTGTCTAAATCTGAGTCTCCAATTCAAATCTTGAGTCTTCTGAGTTGTAACCTTTGTTCTTAAGTCTAAATCAAGCAAATCTCCTTGTGATTCCGTGAAGTTGAATTGAGGCTCAGCACGTTGTTATTGTTAGTTGAGGTGTCTTCTAGTTTGTAGATTTCCATCAGCTGGTGTCTTGTGTAGAACTTCTGTTGCTGTGCAATTTATCTGGAAAAAGGTAGTTGCTGCACTCTTATGTTTTAATCGTTACCTGGTTTTATTTCTAGACTACTTTAAAAAAAAGTGGAAGTTCACGTGGACATGCTCAGTGCGTTGAGCCAGTGTGGTGCAGAGGTATTTCACGTCACATTTTTCATTCAATACAAAGCCTACTTTCCAATTAAGCATCATAGTATTACCAATAACCATTACTATTTTAACATCAGCGTGGTACACCTGTGTGTAAATGTATGTGTGTTTTGGGGAAAGCTGTATGTACAAATGAATGAATCAACCAGCCTTATGTGCTCAAACACAGCAACAACTGAGAACAGTGTTATATTGCCGAAGAGTTTATTAGATTAATGTGTGTCTTTAAGTAAAAAGTGTTTTCTGATCATGTTTGTTGAAATGATGGGAAAAATACATTGGTAACAGTTTCCCTTGTGTATATTTGGTTTCAGGGTAATTCACAGGATACCATCTGGTCTCATTATGGGGGGGTGTGTGTGAAAATGGAGATACACATCTATGTAGTATAATACATTACATCATACATTCTTCATCAAAACATGTCCCCTGATTCACAACAATTTTTATTTTCAATTGTAAAGAAAGAAACAGAAAGTGCCTACACAAAACCTTCTGTGTCAATATGAGAAGTAGACGGAAATGGGGAAATGGGTCTTTTTTTCTCACGAACGTGAAGGGCATAATTAAAATGCCAACCAAAAATAACTTCGTGTTCTTTTGTCTCCTCAGAAACAACTGGATGTCTTGAGTGGTAGTTTTGAATAATAATCCTGTGTTCCTCATTTTGTGATGTTGATGATTACTTAAGAATTGGGATTAATTAAATCAGAGTCAAATATCACAAAAGAAAACAAGTAATGAAAGCAAAACAAAACAAAAATACACAGATATAATCCTCCTTTTCAGTAATGAGCGAAGTGAAAGAACAGGAAGAGCAGTAGTGGAATTTCCTTATTAGGAAAGAACCTCAGATACTGGAGTTAGTATGCCAGTGATTATGGTTTAACCTGGTTTATAAGAGCCCTGTTTATATACTATTCTATTCATAGAAAGGCATTTTGAGGTCCCAATTAGTCGTTGTTCATTATTTTTATTCCTGATAAAACAAGATTCCTGTTTGTGACACGGTAATCTGCAAATTTCAAGGACCTCACAAAAATGAGGTTTGAATGTAGTAGTTACTGTGATCTCTTCAGGAAATAAGACTGTGCCGTGGTTTGTGTGTCTTGTAGAATTCCCCCCCCTTTCGATTTAGTGATGCTGGCAAGAGCTGCTACCTTAATCAGCCAATCAGAATCCTGGAAAACCACTGCAAAATCTTGACGTGAATGCATTGCCAATGTTTAGGATGCTCTCTGGCTTTTCTTTGCAGAGGTTGCGATTATAAACCCTGCAAGTGAGTTGGGGAGTCTTTTGTGTGGGATGGTTCTGAAGTCTGTTTTTGTGGTGTGTGGTAAAACCTGGCACTCAGTGTTGTTGGAGCTGTGTGAAGATGCAGAGCTCTACATTGGGGAACCTCGAGTTCAGCAGGAGTCATTACGGTCATTGAATGTAAAAACCCTCCAAGACATGTCAAAAGCTGCCCTGCCAAACAAAGTGGAAAGGAAACAGTCACAGCGCACTGACATTTGAAAGGTACCTGTTTGGGCAGAATTCTCATGAATACAATGGCAAACTTTTCCATAAACAATAGTCAAGCTAACTGTGTGTTCCAAGATTCTCCGAGTTGCCTTCTCTTTCAAATCTTCATGTCCATCATAGCTGCCTTTGGCATTTTTAGCAATGCGCTCGTCTTCATCGTCATCAGTAAGTTCCCAAATATGAGGAATGTGCCAAATTACCTCACGGCATCCCTTGTCCTGTCCAATTGGTTTGTCTGCACCACAGCAGTCCCCTTTGGTGTCTTACTCAGCGAGGCCCCTGATGTTTGCCGCAAGATTGCATGTGGAGTCCCTCTTGGCATCAGCATCTTCTTAACCATGGTGAGCCTCTGGAGCCAGTGTCCGATTGTTTGGGACCGCTATTTCATCATCAAGCTACCAACTGTCTACCCGAGGAAGCGAAGTGCCCGTGGAGCTGTTGCAGCCATTGCTGTAACCTGGCTGATTCCGGCACTTCTTGCCACCCCATATATTGCGATCAATCCGGATACACCCTCTCATGAGCATGCACCGGCACAGTTGCATTACCACCCGGTGGGTCCGGGCTTCTACCTGTTCTGCCTGATTGTTGGCATTGGGCTGCCCATTCTGGCCCTTGTTTTGGCCAATGTGGCCATCTTGGTGGAAGTCATGAGGAGACGCAAGAAGAAGATTCGATCACTGCCTGCAGCACTGTCCTCCAAGGTGCCAGCCAGAGCTTCATTGGCTGGCACCAGCCTGACAGCTCTGCCGGTCCTTCATCCAATTCCAAAGAAAGCACAGAGTGAGCCTGCTTCTTGCAGAGGTGGTAGGAAGATCACAGTTTCTAGGGTGAACAGGGCATTGATTTGTGCCCCAACCCTGGGAGAGCATTCCTCTGCTCATGACCAGCGGCCCTCCAGGGTGGTTCCCAGGTACCCCTTGTTAGAGAGCACCAAGGGAAGGAAGCACGGACCAAACTTACACTTGAAACTCGCTCTGCCATTGAGACATGGCATGAAGCCAGGCACAGGGGCACCCCACTGTCGAAGAGCTTCGGCGCCCTCCACAAGACCCAGCCACCAGGGCAGCACCATCTCTCGCCAGGCCAAACGTCGTGCTGCCTGCATTTCGGTCATCCATGCCCACGGCCTTGGCACCGGGCAGGGCAGGCAAGTCCCACAGGCCTTTTGGTTCAGACGGGAGCGGAAGACCTTCTTGGTCACCTTTGTCATCTTGGGCATAACGGTCGGCTTGATGCTACCCATGTTTCTGTTTGAGAGCTACGTCTCCGTGGGTCCTGGCACCCCACTGTTGGGCCACATGCAGGTCTCTCGGATGTTGTGGTGGCTGAGTTGGTGTAACTCTGCTGTCAACCCAATTGTGTACACTGTTTTCAAAAAGGACTTCCAAGTTCACTTCAAGAAACTCTTTCATTGCACATAATCCTGGCATGTAAATTTCTAATCACCCTGGACATTTATTTTAAAAAATGTCTTGCAATGGTTTAAAGTTCTAATAGATATGCTGGTTCGGTCCAATTTGTCAGCACAAAAGTTAATTTGTTCTTTAACAGAAATCTTTGACATTAATTTGTCAACAGCAGAATTATTATTTTCCCCTCTTTTATCCTCTTTATTTCTATAAGATGTACTGTAATTGAGCATTGCTGTTATTGAAAAAGGTAATCTAAATCAGATACAACCAAAAGAATTCAACAAAAGCGTGACTCCAATATGTTGAAAACACTGTTGCTGGTGTGGCTGTTAGGTTGGTTTGTAGTGAGATCTATCAAAGAATTCCAGCGATGGATTTGTTTTTTTTTTATTAATATGGCTCACTCAGTCAGTGCTGATTGTCAGTCAGTTTGGGCCAGTCATAAAAAAAGACTGACAATGCTTGATTTTGGCTGAGCTCAGAAACTTGCTCACAGTTGGCATTTATATATTCTAACTACAGGTTTAATTGTCTCTTTTTCACTATCATATGGTGAACTTTAACATTTAAAAAGGGTAAAAGTTATACACTGTGTGGGACAAAGGACAAACAAAATCAGTCCACAAAACACCCATTTTGTGTGATAAGAATCTTTAGGGAAGGATTGTAAAATGATGTATTGCCGAATCATTGGGACACTGTTTGCTGCTTTTATTGAGCGCTGTTCATTTACATTGAACATAAATCAAAATTTCAGCTCTGGTTTCTTTTCAGGTTCAATTTTCAGGGCCAAGATTTACTAAATACTTGTGTAGAATGCATTTGGTATCGGTTCAGATTTAAAATTGGAAACTTTTGATCATTCTTTTTTTTATTTTCAACCTTTTGACCTGACTTCATTATAAGCCTTTCATTTCACAATTTACTTGAATTGCTTATCACTTAAGAGCATGTCCCTCCAAGTATAAGTAGGCATCCAGATAAATTATTGGTTCTGTTACTGATTTGAAATTGAATGGGATGATTCCAATAAGCCATTTGCGATTTGAATAAAATCTGGTACACTGAGTTATCTGATTGCGCAGAAACATAACAATTTTAATTCCCTAAACTAAAGACACTGTTGCTATACCTTGCGATTCAGGGCAAGCTTTCGCTTAATTACATAACAGATGCCTTTCCAACAATACACTGTTCTCAGTGGATAGGAAAGGCACAAAGGAACCAGTCCATTTCAGAGACGGTGGTTGCTGTGCAAAAGCTTGCCACCGTAGCGACCACCATCTCTGGAATGGACTGGTTCCTTTGTGCCCTTCTTATCCATTAAGAACAGTGTATTGTTGCAAGGCATCTCTTATGTAATTAAGCAAAAGCCTGCCCTGAATCGCAAGGTATAGCAACAGTGTTTCTAGTATGGAGAATTCAAATTGTTATGTTTATGTGAATTTAAAGAACTCAGTGTACCAGATTTTATTCAAACTTAATTCGCAAAAAAGGCTTATTCAAGATTGCAGTCTGAAGCTTCAAATTGACCATTACTTTCCTTCCAAAGTTGACCGTAGTCTCTGTTACCTTTTGCCCGTTTAACAATTTTTATTAAACTGAATTGCTTAACGAATGACAGGTCCTTTTACTTAAAGAAGGTTGTAGATTGATGCACATTTGTGTGTGTGTTGCTAATTGTTTAAACACAAAACCATAGAAATCCACTAGATCCCACCAAGGTATTTGGGATCATTGCTTGCTTTATGGTGCTTTCATTGTAAGTTTTGTCACTTGTAATGTTAAATTGAATAAACAACAAAAGGCAGGTGTAGTAGTACTAATTTGCCTGTTACATTTCGGTGTTTGTTATTGTGATTGTTATTAGGATTCAATAACTGATGGCCACAAAATGATTACATTTTGATAATCAGCTGAAATGTCAGGAATTTATTTTGATTTAATTTTAAATCTAAGTTTGAGAAAAGAAAATCTCACTTTCAATTTTCCATTTACCATTTCTTTTTTTTTCTCTGCCAGCCCTTCCATCTTCTGTACCCTCTCTCTTCCTCCCCTCTCTCATTGATATTTTGTGCCCTGCCTGCACCAGGAAATGAACTCAGTCTTCAGTTCTTTTCCAGTTTCAGTGAACCCTTTGCAATTAAGGTTTCTTTTGTGACCCATAGCTTGCCAGCTTTTGTCCACACCACAAAAGCCCACAGAGATTTGCCAAGGCATTCTTGGGACCAAAACATTGTCAGTCAAAGAGACGGGAGCCCCCATTGTTTGCTGTCTGCCCATGTTATTGCATAGAGAGCTAGGGATTCAGTCCTTCACATGAGAACACACAGCACTGTTGGCATCAACGACCTCTACAGCAGCAGCCTGCAGGTTGTACACAACCTCTTCATGGCCATCGCATTCCTCTTCTGCCATTGTGAAGTAATATCGCTGTACGCGCATTTCTCCCCCCCCCCAATTTTTGGGGGCTGGGTTTGAGTTGTTTTTAATCACTAGCATTAATGGACAATGCTAATGAAAGGCGGCTAGTTATTAATTTAGTACTGTGGAGTGATTCTGGACGGTAATGGTCAGGTCGTGCTATCCTTGCATCCTGTAGAATCGAAATGCATGCTGCACTTTGAACGCCTTGTTTTTTGCACCTGCATTGCCAATGTGCTCGGCCATATACAGGTAGGCCATATGTTGTGTCTGCAAACACTGGAATATTATTTTGTATGTGTTTAATCACTGCATGTTGTGAGTTTGGACAGTAAATCCTGCAAGTATCTCAGTACTTACAAATTCCATAGCTGTCCACTGTGCTTTTTTGGCATAAATGTTTATTCTTTTTATTTTAATATTTTTCCACATCTTTTTCAAGATTTCTTTTTTGTCTCTGGATTAAATTATGATAAAACACTTTAAAATGCACTGTGATTTGTAACAGGACTCTCTCTTTAGAAGTTCTGTCAAAATAGCATTTTACGTTCACATGATAATATTATGCTTTTAAAGTCTGTTTGTTGAAAATGTAAGTACTCCTTTCACACCACATTAATTATTCTTGTTGATCCTGTGTTATGTAACCAAGGTTGCTCATCTGTGATATGAATTAATTTTGGCTTCGGGATACCAGTCATCTGATGTAAGCAGCTGAAACTCGGATGATTCATTTCTTGCATTGGCATCCATGGTCACTTCCAATGCAAAATGTTGGTGGTGAATATTAGACTTGGTCAGTCTCTCATCTGAACGAGATCCCATGTTGGTGCAGGATTATCCCAATGTACATGTATGTGCAGTTAAATTACATGGAGTTGTGGTGGATTTGGCAGACTGGATTTATTGTCAAGGAAAATAGTTAGCTCAGGTTTAATTCGATACTCCTTTCAATATTTTGCTTTATTCAATCTGGAAATGAAATAATTATTCCAAATTTATGAGTGCTTTATCTCTTGAAACCATTACAAGCGACCAAAAGTATTTTGAGGGTTGTTCAACTCAGTGTAAAGTTACTGTAATTTCCAAATAAGACCTTCAGTGATGTGGATCAAGATCAGGCCAACTGATCACCCAAATCATGTTTATTTTAAACTGTTACACTGTTAGCTTAATGTCCATGATGGTATAGTCACCTGGTCCCTTTTTTCACCACTTACCATAAAACCAACTTGACTTGACAATAGGTGGCAAAATTAGGGACCTGGTGACTATATAGTCGTGGATGTTACTGGCCCTTTGTTGGTGGAGAGTAGAAACAGAGACTGGGAACTATACTTCTCTGTTACGTTTTATTTGTGCTTATCTCAAGTACTGTTGGATTGATTTCTGTTGTGCACTAGTCTGTTCTCTAACTGCATATTTCCAGCACCTTAAGTTTAGTTTTTAGATTTTAAATGTACTGCATTGCTAGACCAAGTTTTAAAAATAAAGGATTCTTGACCCAGTCTGAATGGAATGAAATATCATTCAACTGTAGCTCAGAAACCACTGAACCAAAAATCGGTGTTGCAGTGGAGGGCAACCCCTGCCTTTCTGCTTACATCCGAACTGATCTTGAATCTTTAGCCATCATTTATCGTTAGAGCAAAGATGAGTAGTTTGTTGGACTGGGGTTTGAAAAATCTGCTAAATTTTCACAAATTTCAAGTCTCAGAGAGGGAACATTTCTAAGATCGTGACAAACATTTGGGAAAGTGATTGCTCATGGTTTCATCTGACAGGAAACAGGAAACACAATCACCTGCTTGATACCATCAGTGTCTAAGACTTCTAATTACATGTACCTCTATTATTGGCTGTAGGCTCCCCAAAGGCACCAGAAGTCTAAGTGGCGTGGCACTTGTGTCTTAATGTGGGTTGGCGGTCTGTAGTACGGCACTCAGTTTGGCTGGAACAACTGTTGATGACATTACCGAACAAAATTTTATTGTTGATGACTTTCACCCTTGATATGGTCAGACCTTTCATGCGCCTCCCTCCTGTATGCGTCACAACTAAAATATAAAAGCAAGACATTTGGATGTCAGACAATCACTGATGAAACAGATTGAGAGTGAATTGCTGTTTTTAGTCTTGTGTCATCACACAGTTGTTCTTTAACTCTGGAGACATCATGACAATTGTGACAAGTTCTTCACGTATATGGGCATGTTCAAATTACCCGGTAACATACATGGAAGTTTCCATATTAAGCATACAGACACATAGATGTAGGTCCTACCATCTTGGGCATTGGCATAATTCATATAGGAGCTGGCATCTACATGTGCATGTACCTGAATCCCTATGACAACCGTTTTTGACTTTTAAGTTCTTTCTCCCATGGGTTTTGTGCACATCGCAATGAAACTGATTTTTTCCCTTTAATGTTACATAAAGAAAAAAAATGTAACATATAGGTTTGGGTTTTGTTGAGTGCCAGATGCATGTATGTTCGCTAATTAGGGAATGGAACTCATTAATTGCCAAACAGACTGATGACAGAAATTTGAATTTCAAGTTTTAGGCCAGTCCTTTACCATTGCAAAGAAACAATACATATGTCTCGAATTTCTAATGGTCTTGATTTCCAAACAAGCCTTTACCTTAGTCTGTAGTTTTGGTCACATCCATGTAGATCAGGGTGTAAATCTGTATTGATATATACTGAGTGCTCGAAGAAGGAAGTATTCATGTGAAAATCTTTTTTTCTTATGTAGTTTCAATTTGGGGTTATTCATTCTCAAATAAAAATACAATAAAAGCATGATTAATACCATATGCAAGCTTGTATGCAAATATGCATCATGCTTGTAATATGTACACATACATTTGCAGAAATATATGCTAACTTTCTCTAGCTTGCTGGAAGTTTGCCAAGATTGTGGCAATTTTTTTGGCACACTTACAAGAAGGTTCCAACAAGCTAATTTTTCTGTGAGGGTGCATATTGATTATATTTTCTCTAGATCAGTACATGCACATCAACATGTACATGTACATAGGCAGAAATTTTAGAGTTTAGAAAATTTACGGTGTTATTAAAATGTTTTGATTTCCTGTTGGAGATTCAGGTAACAAGAGATCAAATTTCGTTGTGGAAAGTATTGTTTGTAGACTCAGGTTTTTGTAAAATGATATATTGTAACTTGATCCCATTTTGTTGGCTACAGAATGAATAATGTTTCATCTTAATGGTATGACCTTACAATGCACCAGGTGTCCTTTGAGTTTGCAATCATCAGGAACTGGTGGGAATATATGCATTAAGGTCCAAGCCGCAAGCCCTTAAACAAATCTTGCTCAATTCTTGCAAACTGTCAACACTACAATGCGCTCACATGATGTCCACATTCATCAGGTTGTATCAAAGTGGTAATGTTTTTCAAGAGCTGAGGGTTTGAAAAGAATTCTTTATTCATCCCCTTGGATGACTGTCGATGGTTACCATGGAGACTCTTTGCAGAGATAAAACTGCATGATGTTATGACAATCACCTCCATGTACTATAATCTATTGGAACAACCCCAAACCAGAAACATTAAGCACTGCTTATTCTTTCCCAAAGTCGGTGGCATTAATTTGAGAGAAACTTTCAAACCTTTTCAAACTTTTCAATGAATTCCCGCAAATTTCTGAAATGAAATCTGTAAATATTGGTCACTCTTGAGCCCCAATAATTTGCACAACCATGTCAGTCTGCTAAAGTCTGCTCTATCAATAGATTGAGTTATCATTGCTTCAGGTACTGTAGGCTAATAAATATCTCTGAAGTTGGCAGGAGTCTTGCCTTGTACATGCCTTTGTCACTATAGAGTATGCTCACTGATGGTGGAACATTCGGCTCACCTCTTAACTTAGCACACCATGATTCAGTGATGCAGAAAAATCGGTCTTGACAAGTGAGTTTCGTAATCAGATTATCCGAGTCATCATCTCACCCGCCATTATATCTGCCGTGGATAACGGCAGTTTGGCAGCTGTTACGATCCACTGGTGTCACTGTAGCTTGTTATTCGTAGCTTGTAAAAGTGATGGGCATCAAATTGGTTTGACCATGGAGCTGAAGAACTGCTTTCTTTGACTTAAGTCTCTGCATTTTAAAAAAAAAAAGGGTTGATTTTTCTTTCACCCCTGGGAAGGTACTGCTGCTGGTTTTTATTAAAGTGTCAGTGCTTTCAGTTTTTAATTTAAAAAATGCATTACCGTATGTCACAGGAACTTGCTTTCCCAGATATTTACTTCTGCTGGTATGGATTAGGTTTGTGGTGTGGTGACCTGTGCTGACATTACAAAGTCACATGTGCTTTAGTGCCCAGGCTTTCCTGCTTTATTCCCTCTTGCATAAAGTGAGGACCTAAGGGAAATTAATTTCAGACCCTTTATTGAGATTAAATAAGACCAAAAAATGGTACAGGTAGATGTAAGATCTTGCCTCTCTATTAATTAAAAAATGACTTTGGACATTTTTATTTTAAAGATGTACAGTAGTTGAGAGATTGGGCATGCGGTTTGTTTCCAATACCACATTGTTACTTAATGTCATTAATTAACATTGTCATATTGTGTTTTAACTTTCAGATATGGTGGACCTAATTTGCATCCCTAAGACTTTGCATGATCAAGCCCAATTGGATGAAACTCCCAGTGTATGAAGTAGTTCCTCGAGACAAACTTCTTTGAGAAACCCTCAGTAACCGTTAACTGAATGATACCTAACATTCCTCCAGTGTACGCCCTGCATGCTTTGACCCTGGTGAAGTGAAACCAAATTTCCCCTTTTGCATGCAACACAATCGGTGACAGTGTCGATTGGGAGCCCAGCCGGCATGGCTTTTACGGCCATATTGGAGTTGCCACGGCGATTTGTGTCGTTCATCAACCGTTTGCTGCATGGATGGGACACGCTGTCGGAAGATGGTATGTTACTGTAGTCCCTCAGCCCATTATGTTGTATGGTCCCCCTGTATATGAATGAGAGTGGATGTTACGTAATTAATCCAGCATTTATGTGCAATAGTATGGGCTGTGTCCAAGGTGGGTATCATGTGGCTATGGCTTTGTATTTTTACCAAGGTATTATTTGACATGAAACGGCAACTAGTTGCAGTCGTGTGGACATTACATTGCCCATTTGGGACGCAGCTCAACTTTCATCTCCAAAAATGTGAAAACTCGAAAGTACACCATGTGGGCTATACATGTAGGTACGTGGTAGCAATGGCATTCACATATCATCCCAGCCTAGCTCTTTACATGAGGGAGTGCTTGTGTACAGAAGCTATTTGTTGCGGTTAGCGTCTACTAGTTAAAGCTAAACTAGGATCCATCAGTAACAAAGAGGATGCCAGCTGAATCATCATATTCAAGCTAACCATCTCTTGTTCACTTCGCAGATCAGCTTTGCAGTGTCCAACTGTAAAGCGAGATCTTGATGTCATTTGAGCTGGATTCGATGCCCAGCCAATTCTACAGAGCTGCAGCCTAAGTATAGAAATTTCTTCTGGCGTAGCAATATATTTGCTCAACAGTAAGGACGAGATATCTGAGCCAAAATGCCGCATGACCATTTGACATATATATCTAGGGAATGTTTTCACAGTTGATTGCTGCATAGACATTTGCCAAGCTGTATTACCTACCTACCCAGCTCCACGAATTTGCCCATCTTACCAAGTTAATTAGCCAAGGACTGTACAGATCAGATGACAACTCCCAAAACAGTTGGGCTGGGGACTCATGCAATGGAGGAGGGGAGACATGCCAGATGTGCTACACCCCCTTCCCCGTTGGAAATGTTGAAATGTCCACATCCTATCTGGCACAGTCAATTTTGCTGACAGTGTCCCTTCAAATTTCACCCTAATTTCACTACTGCCTTCAAAAATTAAAACATAAAGAGTAAGTCCTAAAGGTATTGTAGGGATTTTTAGAGAATATCCTGATCTTTCTGGTCATGAACAAGGAAATATCTCTCATCTGTAGCTGTAAACTACCAGCAGAAATAAAATCTAGCACTTGGTACACAAATGACTGGTATGTTATTTTGCCATTTTTTTAAAGTATATGAGCATATACATAGTACAAGCATCTGTCAGCAACATCTTTTTTTCTCCCGACGTGGACAACTTTTCAAATAAGCTGCTTCTCAGAAGGTTCATTCCTTGTCAGATTTGTACATGAAGACTGTGCTGCACATAGACCTGCCAGCATTGTGCCATTCGCGTTGCCGATGATGAGTTTGAATGCATTTCATTTTGTATCAGGGAAACTAGACTCGAGTAGGACAAAGGAATGGGAGAAAAAAATGAGGGAACAGATGGATAGGTTGGTGTTTGTTCTGATGCAATCAAAGGATGGCGAATTTTCAAAACAAAAATCACATGTACATGTATAGTACTTGTCCTTGGTGTTTTGATGGATGGTTCATATTTGGCAGAAGTTATCTCTTCAGATGTGTGCGTGCATGCACACGTTAGAATTAATTTACAAAATTCTCATCTTGACAATATAAAGATTGAGTTTATTATGAAAAGACCTGACAGGTATGCACTCTCCCAAGGTAATCTAAAGTCACTGATTGCCTATAGTACTCAACAGAGCTGAAGTTATTCCCATCTTATCTCACTTTCGCAGAGCTATCGATTGCTTAACAAATTTCAAGCAACAGAAATGAACAGAAAATCATTAAGTACACGGAGCAATACAGAGCACATGACAGGCTACCTGGGGATGTGTTTAATTGTTGAGTGAATCACATGTCTGAACTGTACAACTGTAAATTGTTGTTTTTAGAGGCAGGTTCATACGTTTGGCTTCCTGCGGATCTCAACCTTTAAACTATCAGCTTGCTCATACGTGTGGTATTTCTTTGAAGTGAATAACTTTTGTAGCTTCTGCAGCCCACAGTATGCAGAGGCTAATGGACTGCGTTGGAGGGTATTTTTTTAAAAATTGAATCCACCTTTGCAAGTCATTTTTCAGTCCAAGTCATCAACTAAATATGATCAGATGAGCAGCCTGCTCTGTTATGGTGAAAACACCATCTGGCTCACATGTGCTCATTGTTCCTGTGAATTTCTTTAACCTTTGCAGACATTACATTCTGCTTACAGGCTTTTTTTATGCCAAACTAACAATCAGTTTGCTTTTCATAGCCAAGCAGTTATGCCAATCCAGTTGTTGCCGTGGGCCATATCGGCATTTCATGCAATTGCGTCTCATTTGTAGGACATGGACAAATGGGAAGGTTTTAAGGTAGCACATTTGGTTTTTGTTCTGCATTAGGATTCATTGTGCAGTGCCTGGTGACAATCATCATGCAGTGCAGCCAGGCTGCTTTCAGTGGGAGGTCTCACGAGTTTGGGAAAATTACGGAATAGGGGAAATCAATTTGCACATATGCAGGGCAGGCGACATTCATTTTTTCTGCCCAAAATGATCGATGTCGCTCTGAAATTTTGCCGTCAGATTTGACAAACATTTCTAGAAACGCCCACATCCATTAAGCAGGAGGGAGCCTATAGCTGTGTTTCTTCATCTTGATTATTGATGGTTGGTTCTATATTGCTGATTATCATAAAAGAATGTGTGTGCTTGCGATTGGCTGCTGTAGCTTGCCCATTTGTGGCCCTCAGGACAACTGTCTCTGCAATATGCCAGTGTATCCTGTGAAAATGAAGAGTGTTGACTTGATACTCTTGTTTCATAACAAACTCCAGTTATATGCTAATTGTATCCCACCAACAAAATGTTATCTCCTGAGTAAATAATTCCTCTCAGCCACTGGGGCCAGTCATAACAGAGTGAAATTTGAGTAGCCATTCATAGTCGTTCATGTTCAACTCCCTGTATGTAAATATACTGTATGTATATAACTATACTTTCCGAGACAGAGCACCTTAATAGGCACTTACATGTAAGGGTGACTGAAAATTTGAAAATTGAGTATAGCAGTTTATGTACAAGTACTTCAACAGGATGTACTTTTTTGGTATATGCACAGCAATGTTATAATGTACGTATACGTTGGTAAACCACAGGAGCTTGAGGTTTTCAAATGCATTGAATCATTACAAGTTTTCTGATGAGAACTTGTGTAAGTTCAGTTCTTTACGCAGAGGGATAAAACAATCGGTTATATCGCTCAATCTGTGGAGGTCATTTTTGTCATCTGTCAAGGTTTTTTTGGGTGGGGGTTGGTAAGGAACTTGTTGTGGTATTCTCCCAAAAGGCAGATATTGCCAATAATGAAATGGCCAATTCTAGATGATATTTTTAATATTTCCTTATCCATGTAGGGGACAACATGATGTTTGTTTCACAACAGGACACATTTTTTATGTCTTGCATTTTTCATTAATGTGTTGAATTCTTTAACAATGGCCCAAGCTAAAATGCCACTCTTTGCTTGTTCACAGACTGATACCAACTTTTGGTGAAACTGAAAGTGAACCATGTGGAAGGAAGTGATTGCAAAAGAGCTGTGTTTTGAAATCTTTCATGTCGTTTGTTTTCTTTGAATACTTCATACACAGCCCGTGCTGCTGCTTATCTGTTGTAAGTTTATTGTGTAGTATGATTACCTAGTCCAGAGAGAAAGCCAGAGAAAATTGTAAACGTAACAGGGAAGGAAACGAACAAGGAAGTTGTTGGAATAATTTTTGATCAGTTACACCAGTTATTTGTAGCACAGCAAATGTGAGACTTGAAAGGCAGATGCAGAGAAGCACATGATGTATATGCATTATAGGATGCATGGAAGAATGTTGTTACCATTAATTTCCATTTCCACATTGCTCCATGGATACCTACTTAACCTCCACGAGGAAGTTACTAAGAAGAGCTTATTATCAAGTGTCAAAGCTGACCCTTCGGCCTTACGGTTGGCTTCGAACCTTGCCCATTAGGAGAACGGCTGCTGCTGTTGGTACTTTTGCCCCCTGTCGGCAAAGACAAGAGCATTTTGAGCTGGGGAAGAATGATCTCAGCGTTGGCTGCTGCAGTCAAGGTTTGTCTTGCTCAGTTCATTTGGTTGTCACTCTGTGACATGGGTGTCACCGAACATGTTTGAGAACAGGGGATGTTCATGGGAAACTTTGTGGACTTTGTCTATAATTATGAAATATGCAAAACTGTCCATTAAGCACAGTTTTTTTGTGCACAATGATTCTGAAGCTCTTACAGTAAAGGTTCTTGAATGCTTCCATATTCTAGAATGTAATGAACTGGGCACTATCAACATCTTTTTCTGCTGTTGTTCGGTCACAATTTGATCCTGAAATGCAGGCGACATGTATTTTTGTCCAATGGGGTTTTGCCAAATGTAAGCTGAAAAGTACCTGGCACTCTTCCCTAAAACTAGGTGCGAGGGTGGAGGGTACATGTACATTCACATTGAGGTGTTTGTGAGTTAGTGATGCAGGGCGCAGCTTCAGAGATTTATGGGTTGAACTCCGTCTCACCTTTGAAAGGTGAGGACTTACCTGTCATACAGCGGCACAACAATTGTCATTCTCCTTGCAGCGATTGGTGATTAGCACCAAAAGAAAACTTACAACATCAACCGGGCATTCAACACGGATGCAGCTCACGCAGAGTATGGGTCTTGTTGCTGTGAGCCGCTGTTGAAATGCTGCATTTAGGCCCTTCAATATTTACACCCTTCAAGGTTGTGATGCACTCGTTTTCATTTGATTAAGATCTTCACTTGAAGTCATCAATCTTACATGCCTATACCTGTTGACTAATTGAGACAGATAAGTTAGATCTCTGTATGTACTGCTGTATGGTCCCTTGCATGCAAAGGAAGATGGGAGAATGGAGACGGGGACCAGACTAATTTAATTAATTGGAAATTAGGGGTGTTGTTTACCCAAGATGACTGCAGAATATTGTGTTGACTAATGCACAGAGGGATTGAATGACTTAATGCATAGGCAGCCCAGACCTCACTGCAGAAGTGCCAAATGCCACAGTCTCATTTGCAAAACTAACTCCAGGTGGCGATGCATTGATTTTCACAGTGAAGCGCTTTTTGTGAGTGTGAGTGCTGCGATGGGCCTTCGTGAATTCATGCAGGATTATATAGCCAAAGGTTTGATCCATGCATTTAACTCAGCAGTGCGTGCGCGGCATGATGGTTGTATTTTTTTTTACATACATAGGGTTTCCTCTGAGCACATTAGGCCGATGATACATGGACATAAGGTGTCTGCTCAAATATAATTATATAACATAACATGGACCCTATAGCACATGAATTGAAATTGCACATGAATATGTAATATTTTTCTTCCTGTGATTGTTTGTGGCAGATGTGCACTTATATTTTTTATGTGTCATGTTTAAACATCCTCCACCTGACAGAGTAAATCTCTATAAACTTGAGAACAAATTTAGAGCCTCTCAGTTTATCAGGTTTTCCTTCTTCCTGTTGTTGTTTTTGGCGGGAAATGAATTTCTTTTTCACTACTGTAGATTATCTCTCTATGGAATTTTTACAGTAAATTACCTCTGTACAGATGTCTACATGACAGAAGAATATGTAATAGACGCAGTGCCGTTTTAAATGGTCATTTTGCTGATCATTTTCACAATATTAGCTATATGGCAATGACTATATTCCATTCAGTGATTTATTTGATGCAGCGCTTGTAATGAATAATCCTGGCCAAACTGATCCTGAACACTGCATAGCTTGCTGTCGGGCTGTGACACCATCAAAGGCTGCAGTCCAACCACTAAATTCAATTGAGATGTTAACTGTTTCATCAAGGATGCATGTTCATGATTGTTAAGGGGATAAGGCATAAGTAGATACATGTGTATCTTACACGTGTAGGTTCCCGAAAAACCTTGTGAGACAGTATGGTAGCCCTTTGCTATGAGTCACTGTGTTTTAGCTTGGAGAATCCATGCGTGATCATGCAGGCAGTCTGCCCATCAGGAATGATAATGATGCACAAGCAGTCTCTGGAGAAAATTCCAGAATATCTGAGAAATGAAACAGACTCACACAGTTTGATTTTGTTGAGGTTTATAGAGGGATTTTAAATTGCTCATTAAAAAGCAATATGAAAGCAAATGATTCAAGCAAAATGGAAGTGCTATCCACGTGGGAAGAGTTTTTTTTAAAGAAAATTTCAAATAGATAAATTGAAGTGTTGGATCACGTGTGGAAGGTAAAATTCTGTTTGTCTTTGCTTTTCAGTTGGAGAGGAGAGTGCGGAAGAAAGTGACTGGTCTTCAGAGGATGAAGGCTCTGCCTCCAGACGGGTCCGTAATGATGGCGGCCACAGGAAAGCGCGGCGCAACCGGTCCCGCAGAGACCGTAAGCAAAAGGACGCTAAATTGGATGAGAAGCAGAAAGTCAGCAAACCCCCCGAGGAGAAACAGGAGAATACGGCCACACCGGCCCCCAGCGCTCCGGTCACCCGGCTGGCCGAAGTCCTGTCCAGCAAGGAAGGGCTGAAGAGCGCTGCCTTGAAGTCCACTGCCAGGGATAACTCCAATGCCAAGGACGAGGCAGAAGGAAAGGTCTCCGAAGAAGTGCACAGCGACTCAACAACAATCATCAAGTGAGCTGATTTCTGACTTTCCATATTGGTGTCTGAGTGTGGAAGGTCAGGTATTTGTGAATGTACAGTACATTGCAGTTGAAAGTCAACACTGGGAATGGGAAATTTTGTGAGAGGATTTCACTTTCACATTTCACAAGGGATGAAAGTTTCCCCACTCGCTTGAAAAGGCCTGAGGATGTTTTCCTGTTTGTGTGATAAGTTGTGAAAATCTTTTTCCACTGTTTTCTACATTTTGTGAAATAAAAATGAATTCCCCGGGGAGAAAAAAAGTGTGAAGAAAAGTTCCCATTCCCAGAGTTTCAGTTGCTATGTGCTGTACGTTTCTTAGTGGCGATGCTTTCTAGAAGAAATGTTAACTCCTGAGAGTAAGATTGCTCAAGAGTCAATCAGCCCACCAGGGGATGAATTTGTGCTTACATGAACAATAATAATATTCAGTGTTGTAGGTCTCGAGACCTGGTTTCGGTCTCGAGACTGTCTTGAGACCTTTTTTTGAGGTCTCGGTCTCGCCCTGTCAAGGTCTTGGTCTTGGGAGGGCCAGTCTCAGTCTCGAAAGCGCCAATCTCGGTCTTGGTCTCGGCCTCGTATGCAATAGTCTCGGGTCTCCCCCTCGAGACCATAACAAAGTGCGCATCTAGCTACCACGCATGCACATGGTTGCAAAAGGCAAACTTACCTCCACTTGAGTCAAATCTTCAACCACTGATATAAATACAACACAGTCTTGTTCAGATTTTTTGCAATAAACAACGAAATCGATGCTGAAATGACGACTAGTCAATGCAGCATGATGCAGCCTTGTCCCAAGTTGTTACTTTATTTCCAATCCAGAATAGCCATGCTGCTTGACACCATGGAGATGAGGTTGTGAGTAGCGGAATTCGCACACTAGACTGGTTCCCATTTCCTACGTAGTTTCCTGCTAAACGTAGGGCTGGGACAGGAACCAGTCTGTGTGTGTGCGCACGCTATGAATTGTGTGCACTTGTGAAAGTGCTTTCATTCTGTCTTGTACGTGGTACATCTTTTTTGGATATTTGTTTTTCAGTATTTTGCTTACAAAAAACAGTCTAAGGATATTTGTTTTAATGATCATATCATTTGGGACACTCGGGTTGAAAATGACCAGACCAGGGTAAAAGTAGAGCAGTATCTCTGATAAAACTGAGACATTCTTTAACAAATATTTGACCTATTTGTGTGTGTGTGAGTTTATGCTAATGTTTTCATTTATTTCTTTTGTACTTAATTGCACTGCTATATGTTTGTCCCTATTTACCTTTTGGTAAAAACTAAACATTGGTTTATGGTTGGTCTCGGTCTCGGATGTTGTGGTCTCGGCCTCGACCTGCAAAAGTCTGTTTCAAAGTCCTGGTCTTAGTCTTAAAGTAGTAGGTGTTGGTGTCATATGCCTTGGTCTCGTTCTCGGTCTTGGTCTCGGACACCAAGGTCTCGGATAATATACACACTAATAATATTCAAGAGAAAATTTTGAACCACAGTAAAATCCCATCACCTCCCAATGTTGCCTGTTGTACATAAAAGTGCACAAACACAGCTGTGTGGTCATAACAGCACACCCATCCAGCTTCTGTCCCAGTTTATACATACCTACTTATGTGTGTGTGTGGGGGGGGAGGTCTGTTAACTTTATTCACTTGGATGTCATCGCTAGCACAGCAGGATCCAAGGACTCCAGAATCACTGCTTTAGTGGCAACAAGCTAAAGTATGGGGACACTGAGCTTATAATGCATGAAGTATTCCTCGTGAATTATCTAAGCTGTGCAATGACAGAACTGGAACCTTCACTGAAAACAGCACCTAGCATGTCCACGAACAATTCGCCGCACATGCACATGCGATACATACATAACACATCGGTGAACCACAACACATTACATGTAAAGAACTGAAGTCTCTCAGTCCCTTTGATTTTGGGGGGTTTTGGAGGGATCTTTGGAGGGACCGTCGTTGCATTTCTTGTACAGTAATGGAATGAAGAAACAAGAAAAATCCTACGGGATTGTAAATTGTTTCTGGACCCAAATGGACCCTTCAAGTTGAAAACGACATCAATTTAGTACAGTTAGGGGCCAAAATGCCATGGTGTGTTGCAAGTGATGACCTCCCACAGAACTGTATTGACTGTACACAGATAATAGAAAATAAATAGTTATCATCCTTTTACTTGTACTTTGGCTTGTACTTTGTCCAAAATATACCTTCTTCTATTCGACCTTTGACTGCCTTTTTACATTTTCCACAAACAATACCAGAAAACACACAAAACGACATGGTATGCACTCGCACAACTATGAACCAATGCAGACAGCCCCGGCCAAATCTCATTGGGCCCCCACACCCGGGCCCTTTCTCAGTGCTGCATCTCAATGCATGATCTGTGCTTCAGCTCAAGATGAGAACATTGACCAGGAGAGTAGGGGACCTGGGGAGGGTATGTCTATTGACATGTGTCCAACAGTTTTGGCCAGGATGGTAGATTGTGGTGAATTTGAGTTCTAACTGAAGAGTTTCAAGAAGGGATTATACAAAGTGATTTATCGTTACAAAGTTTAGAAGAATCCTAATGCTCTCCGGTTTACAGTGTTGAGATGTGAATAATAGCAAAGTTATGTCTTTAGTAAAGAGATTTCCCAGGATAGGATAAGGGTCATAGTTGAGTTGGTTAAACTGAAATAATTCTGGAATGGATAAGCAAGCTTTCTCGTATTCTGATATATTCCTACTCAAAATATACAACATTCTGATTTCTTCCAAATGCGGCATTGGAATTTTGTGCTATCAGAAATTGTGCCTAAGATCAGTTCATAGGATTTCATGTGCTTTTTTAATAATCTTGCTGTTATGCCCATTCCTAAATCTTCTAGCCAGCGAACTCTTTACACTCTTCAATAATTCTCTATCCCTCTCGGCCATGCCCTAGGATAAAACCCCCACCCACTGCACCCAAGCCCAGGGCAAAACGGACCAACAGCACCAAGTCCAGCGACGGCATGGAGGACAAGCCTGGAGAGTCAAGAAACTGCAAAGCTGCAGAAGATAAGAACACAGACGAAGTGACAGCCACCTTTGGTCCAGTAGATGACAACATTTTTGACGGGGTAAGTGTCACAGGATGTGGTAAGTTGTATTGTTATACCACGGTCATAGATAGTGAGTTTTTAATCGTTCATGAATTGATGTGATTGATATCATGATATGCCACAAGCATGCATTTATGATCGAGTGCATTGGTGATGTTGCCATGCCACAAAGAAATGATGGATAATGGTGATATTTCCCACAGTTGACGTGTCCACTGCGTTGTTATTGGGAAACCTTGGGTATGAGGATAGATAGCCACGCTGGTACTACTCTTTAATTATTGTAAGAGATGTGCTGTGTATGGGACAGTGAAACACTATGCATATTCATATGTGACCCACCACAACAAAATGAGCGTAAAGTCACATTCCGCTCTTTTCTGTTTTGAGGGTTTAAACTCATGGAGGTCAATTTGGGGTATTGTAATATTTGAAAGAGCAAGCTATCTCCTATTTAATTCCAAATATGTCGCAGGATCATATATTTAAAAATGTCATTTTCTCAACAATTTGACAATAGCATTATTCGTGCCTTGTCAGAAATGTTGAAACAATGCGAGAACAAAAACACCAAGCTGCCCAAACAATTTCACATTATCTCATACTTCAATCGTAAGTGTTCAAAATACACACCGTTGGGAAAGCTCTCTTTTGCTGAATTCAAACATACCAATATCTCAATTTTTGAAAATTCCGACTTTCAGCTCATTTTGTGGCGACAGCTTGAATGTACTCTGACCATGACCAAGACCTGTAGGTTAGACTTCCGTTCCTGGGCCCACCCATGCTTTTGGAACATGAGTAATCACTGGTTTCTGCTGCAGCTGTCATTGTTGTTTATATTAAATGCTAATGCCATTTTCTTTTCTCATGTGGTCTTCAATCTTGCCAATGCTTTTTACCAGAATTTTGTGTAAATAATGTCTTGAAATTCAATCAGTTTACAAAAACCCAGTGCCTTATGAATCCCAGTTTTCTCTGTAAACCAGTTAGGTTTAAATCCTACATTTTCCCCTCTTTTCAAAACAAAAACAAAACACAGCTCAACAAAGGACAGCACAATCATTTTAAATTTTCCTTTTTATTATGTATCTAATTTGCTGCTCAAGGGTTTGAATTCGTCTATTTTTTTTCATTTATCTTGCAGTGAAATATGCATAAATTACACACAAAAGTGTAATCTATGAACATGGTGTAACAAACCAATTGTTGACTGTTGTGACGGGGTCCATGGTGTTTTGTACACCCAAGGGCCAAATGGCACTCAAGGTGAAGCCCAGGGTGTCATTTCCCCTCCCCCCACAGTTTACCAAACCCACGGACCCCTACACAGCAGGCAACAATTGTTTTATGTTAACTTGACAGATGATAGAGATTGACCCCTCTTCTCATTATGATGCTCCAGTCTTCAAGAGCACTGTCCCAAGAAACAGGGTTATGCCATAAAGTAGCCTAGCTCTCTGTCATCATAGGTCCAATAAACTGAGGTTAAATCACTTAAATTCCCATTGTGGGTTTCAGCTGTGTAGTTGAGTCCAGCACAAGTTTATTACGGGTTGAATCACAAATAAAAAAAACAAGTCCATCATGCATCCATCACAAGTTGAATCACAAGGCAAATTACATATCTGGCAACAAGCACATGGGACGAATGATGACAGCGCTATAGCTTTGTTACAGTTGAATTTGATCGTTTGAGAATTGACTTGATACAGGTTGACTTTTGGTGAACATATGAGGGCTTTAACATGGATAGGTGTGACTGGCCATAAAGAGTGGAACTGTTGAATAACTTGTCAGGAAAGGGATCAAATATTTGATTGTTGGGCATTGTAAATTTCCAAATGCAAGCATGCCTGGCATGGTTTGATACACTGTAGGGACATGCTTCTAGACTCCTTTGCACAGGAAAAATCATTTTTTTGTGCGGAAATGAGCAGAAGCCTTTTTTTTTGCACCAGATGTACATGTAGGCCACTTGACCCCAAAGGGATAACAGATAAAAGTCAATATTGAAAAGGTTGATTACTCCAAAAAAGTTGACACTCCCTGGCCATTTTTGCTCGTGCATATTTCTTTTGAAAAACAGCCACAACTGTACATGCATGTGCATGTATAGTTCATTGCAACTGAAAGTTATACTGGGAATGGGAAATTCTCTTCACACTTTCGCTCTTCCCATGGGATTCATTTTGATTTCACAAAATGTGGAGAGCAATTATGAGAGGACATTTTCACAGCTTTTCACACAAGCAGAAAAACAATTTCACGTCTTTTCACACAGGTGGGAGAACATTTTCATGCCTTTTCACACAAGTGGAGAAAAAATGTTGACATTTTGTGGGAAGTGAATGTAAAAGCGAATTCAAAAGCAGCAGTCATCGGCAAGAATCAACCCAGGATCTTCTACACTCCGCATCATACATGTTCAACCACTGTGCCCACACTGGAGCATTAGAGTCATTGTTCCGATTCCAGTTTCAACCTTTTCTTTTCTCCGTTTTCCCCTCCAGATGGAGATCACTAAGCCAAAGCTGACATCTTACAAGCGCACCATGGGGCCGCAGGGCCGTCGCCTGCCCCAGCGCTACTCCAACCAGGTCCAGTCGCAGCGCTTCTCCAACCAAAGCACCAATTCCCTGGCCGCTGTGTCCGCCTAACGACTCACAGTCTGGACAATGAGAGGTCTTCTTCTTCAGGATTGTAAATAAAGACATGTAATTATTAATTCAATTGTTCTTCTTTCAATACCTTCAAATAGCCAACAATCAATGACGCTTGAGACTTTGAAGTTATCTGTTGCACTATAGAGAGAGAGAGATAAAAAAGAGATGGGTATTTAAAAAGACAAGATCAGAAGGTTTGCTGTGTTGAAATGTTTCAGTCTCCATGATCGTGTTTTAGCACTCATTTATGCCTGTCAGACTGAGGTCAGAACTAGGCGTTGTCAAGCTAACACTTCTGTCAGATTGCAAGTAAAGCATGTTGTGTATCGCTTTTAAGCCGTGCCTATCCGATGGTTCTGTTTGTGGCCATGGACAAGTGTCCCTGGCAGGCTCTTGATTGTCACTGCCATCTTGCAGCCAATGTCCACACCAAGAGCCTACGGCCAGTGCACATTCTGACCAAGCTTCTTTTGAAAATAAAGACAGAATAAACAAGTACATCGCACATGTTGTATTGTCCTAAGGGGCATTGTTGCCAAGACAACAAAAGTGAAGAAAAAAAGCGAAGGTGAGTATTGCCGCAAAAAATAAAGACAGAATAAACAAGTACATTGCACATGTTGTATTGTCCTAAGGGGCATCGTTGCCAAGACAACAAAAGTGAAGAAAAAAAGCGAAGGTGTGTATTGCCGCACTAAGAACTTTCTGACAGTATACAATTCTGGTCTGGTCAGTTGATTTCTGGCTTTGAATATGTTGAAAGAGTCTTGCAAGTTGGTAAAGCATTGAATCTGCACTGCAAGAGTTGGCCACATAAAGGTAATGCCCTCTAAAATGAGACGGAATGTCCACATTACAGATCCCATCGGGTGCCACATTGCAAAATGTATTCTGGTACAAGTACATTTACACAAATAAAACAGTATGCAGATGAACTGAGGAGTATCCTTACCATACTGATTCAGGTTACACAGTGCCCGCCCTCTCTTGGTTACGCCTAGATTCTACAGATTCCTGTTCCAAGAGTCATTTCAACATCTCAACACAGCATATTAACAACTATCTTGATTCCCAGTGTATGTGTGATACAAGGTTTGAGAGAAGCCTAATATGTGTGTATAAACTGTGCCTTTTTTTGTGGGCAGCTTTCAGCTCGATGTGATTGGTTTTCCCAAGAATTGACATGCTTGGCCGTTCTTGTATTCCCAAAGGAAGTTATCCAAACCGTGGTGCAACTTCCACCTTCAATTTACAATATCCTGGCTCATTGTAAGTGGAAATACCTTCCATTGCAGTGAAATTTAAATTCTGGTTGTTTAACATTATTTTGTGAGCATATACTTGAATGACTGTTGGTGATTGCAGCATTTCTTAAGATTGTTCATGTGAGCCTGTTATTTTGCAATTTTTATTATGTAATTAGTTCAAAGTGCGACTCATGTGATGGTACAAAAACACTGATAAATGGCTTTTTCCCCGCAAAATGGGATCATGGTGTTGAAATAACTAATACCCTCTGCATGATAGGCCATTAACCCTCCAACTCGATGACAACCATTAAAATGCTGTGCTCGTGAGAAATTATGATATGGCAGACTGTATATACCCAGAGTGCAGAAACAAAGGCTTCAAGCATTCCAAATTTGCTACGTGTGTAAAGCCAATAGGTCTGTAAATACACATGGTAGAGATCTGAATGGGCAGACATGCTACATTATCCCATACAGGTAATTTACCACTTTGGTTAGGCTGTGCAGAGCATAGCAGAGCACAGCAGTGCTGAAACTGTCACCGTCTCAATGCCTTGGGTTTCTTGGCACATCGTGGAGTCCTCTCACTCTAAGCTGCTCATTGAGCCAGGACGTGACTACAGCACCTTTTTTGTATTTCATAGCATTGATGAAATCAAACACAAATCAAATGATCCAAGAAAGTTGAAAGGTCGCATTGTGCCTCCATTTGACGAATCCATTTAGCTTTTCTCTGTATTCATTAGCTCATTCTTACAGATAAATCTATTCAGAACTGCTAATCTGTGTTAAAAAGGTTGAAATTGATTACTTGAAGTATGAATCTGTGAGAAGTTTGAGCAAGCTGTGAAAGGGGATTGCTTCACTCCATCACACTTAAAAAAAGATATACATAGGATGTGGAAATACATGCACTTGCGTGTCTCTGAGGAAAGTTCACATCCTGGGGCCGTATTTCGATGGAGATGGATTTACAGCCAGACTTTTTGGGGGTGTTCTGAACTGAAATAACGTTTGTAGTTTCCTCCTTGTTAGGAGCACAGGATCCCCTTCACAACTGAAATGCTTGGGATTTTTGTAATTAATGAATTATGGGCAACTGGTTGGATTGTTCTTGCTTAATTGGCATGTCGTAGCTTAACAGATGTAAGCTTTTCTTTTGAAGTGCAAGGAGTGTTTTTTTTGTTTTTGTGTTGTAGCTGAAATGCCTAAAGTCATTTTTGTGAGTGGAGTTGGCTTGATATTGTAATAGTGTGGGTGCATTCCAAAGTCTTATTTGTGGTGTACAAGGTCACATGCTTCTATAAGAAATGACACAAACCTTCCAACCAGTGGCTTCCATGTGTCAACCGCAGACCGAAATTTTCAAACGTACATGTACATGTAGCCAGTAGATTTCGGCACGTCATTCTTCTCGTTTCTACAAATCATTTAATGACGCCCTACAAAGTTTAGCCAGATAAATGCTATTTGTGTAGATACGCCGTGGGAAGGCAAGCAAGAAACAGCAAATTGGACTGCCAGAGGTCATGAATGAAGTTGGTTACGATTGGCCCTTGTACATTTTCAATTCGGGTTCTTTAATGAAAGACACTTGTGCTGCTCTCTTTTTCAGGCTAAGAAATATTATCAGCCTCATCCGTTTTTGTTAACCTCTCAAAGCATTGCTATTTCTAAGGATGTCTTTATACTGAGCGACAAATTCCTGTCAACTGTCAATTCTCTGTGGAACACGCAAAATGACACAAAGAGAAACACGTACTATGGGTGTAATTTTACTTTATTTACACACACTGCCTCATTTTTAATGTCCACAAAGGAACAGAAAATGTAACTCAATGTAGAAAACGTTCATTGAAAATGTACACTTTAGATAAACGTTCAACCAAGCACTGGTGAGTGGTAAAGAATCATGTGCAATCATGAATTTTTCTTGTCTACGCTAGGTTTTTACCAAATCACCTCGATGTGACATAAATGTTACAGCGTACTTTGAAGAAAATAAGGTTTTCCTGGTACACCATTTATCTGAATGTAGCTTTCTTTTTCTGTAACCTTTGAGAAATTTGGGCAGAATATGTTTAGCCTGGACATGAGGGGATACTCTGAATCCTGATCTCCCATTTCCTGTACTCTTGTGTATTATATTTTGGCACATAGTTACGTAATCAACCACCACAAGTGCTGATAAAATTTGTGTGAACAGTGGGAGACTTTCATTAATTTTTATATTGCTATTTTGGAGAGAAAAAAAAATAAGATTGCTACCAAGTGACTTGACAACAAATGTAAAAACAAAATTGTGTAAAAATGCATGGTTTAGGAGTTTAGTTGAAACTGTTTACTCACATTATTTGGCCACAAGGCTAGGATCTGCACTTTTTCATGAAAGAATAACCTTTTACTCCAAGAATAAAACAAAACGGCTACGACAGCATCAATTTAACTGCTTACAGTTTTTTAAGCATAAAATTATGAAACATCAACAGATTGAACGTAAACATAAAAATATCACCATTGCATTTACACCACAGAGTTTCCCCCCATTCAAACAGTGAATTGGGGGAAAAGTAAAAAAAAAATAAAAAAAAAAAAATCGGTATTTACAAGACGCATCTTAAAATAAGAATGTCGTGTAAAAACAACCGAGGAAGCACAGGAAAAAATCTGGAGAACCGTTTCTACTCCAGTCTATCATAGAGTTAACACAATCATTACAGTGTCATGAAGGGAAACGTTAAAAGTTATGGCAGTCGGCTACTCATAAACTACATGCATAATCATTTTTTTTTTTCTCGGAGGCAGAATCCACTGGAATACAACGTGTCTAAAAATTTCTGGTATGGTCAGTGGGTCCGAGAACTCGCGACATGGATGCCCAATTTGGAATACTAAGAGCCCGATTAGAGAAGCAGGCTGTTCTCACTACAAACGTTTGATCTATGCAGGTACGAGACCAGCTTGTTAGCGCTGAAAACAACCTGTGTGTCAAGGGGAGCATTCTGAAGGAGACTGGAGCTTTTCCAAGTTTGGAGATGACTGTAATCTCCAAATGGCCCTCAATTTGAAAACTTTCCGTGTTTCACCCCTGACTTTTAGAGAAAAACTACTGCACAAACTACAGTCTTACCAGAATGGGCAGGAAAATGACCTACCCCTTCAAAGTGTTGTACCTGCTGGTCCAAGCCAGCTCAGATCAGCTCCTTTAATCTGGTTAACCAAACCACCCCCCCCATATCTTTAAACAACAACCCCCCAAAAAGACTTAATGCATGACACTCCTTTTAAATCATGTACTTGTGATAAGTAAACCTCTTCAATGTTCATGGGAGTCTTTGCAATATCTACTTACGGTGACTAACCCTGGCAAAGCAAGAGACAAGAAAAACGAAAATCTCATCACTGAGATTATATACACACACTGCCTTCAATCTACATGCAGAAAACCTGTTTTCCATGTTATCCTAACATGGTTGCCTGTATACAATAAAGCCATCCATAACCAGAACACGGGTTATGGGGGAAAAAATATAATCTGTATCAGAAAACATATACACCATGCATTATCTGATCTGTCCAAACCAAGCAGAATTTTCTTCTGCATCCTCTGGTGTGTGGAGGGTTTGTCTTCTATTTCTGGAATGTTTGAAATCAGACTTGAGAAGTTGAAGGTCGGTTAAGGTCCAACAAATGATCAGCATGCAAAGCTCTCAGAAATTCAGACCCCAAAATGATGAACATGTTACAGGAGGAAAAGCAAGGCAGTCTGGTGATGTTCATCTATATCCATTACAAAAGTACAGTGACTTACTTGGGAACCAGACAAAAATGATCTTTCACCTCACTGTTTTGCACATAGCTGTATATCCCCAAGACTAAATGAACTGGGATGCTTTTTTTTGTCTGAAACGCCTGGTTGCAGACAGATCAGAACTGCACTACACAGAGAAACAATGACCACTACAAATCTGGTGAAAACCCTAGGCAGCACGGTTGTTCAGCAGCATAACTGGCCAAACTAGACCACATTCCATCAGTGATCATTTAGCCAAAAAAAAACACTGGTCGATTTGGCCCGGGACATAGTCTGTGCACAGGTCAACAAACGGTTGCAGATCAAACTTGGCCTGAGATGTCCCTCGACAGTTTTCCCATAAGTGACACACCGTCACTAAGTCTAAGTTTCAAGACAAGTGGCATATCTGACATCACTTATTCTTCCCCATGTCATTCGGGTTCTTTAGTTCGGTTGATAAAAGGGTATAACAGGTTAGTTTGGGTAATTTGGTTTTATCTGTTAATCACAGATACATATTGCTGTTAATTTGGATACAAAAAGTTGTTTACAAGAGGACACTATCAATTTGCAATGCTACAAGTTGGTCCTCACGGGGGATTTGGAGGAGCATTCACATACAATAGTAAGAAAGTGCATAGGTGCTTCTACTCTATAAAAACGACAGAAATGGAAAAGCAGTCGACGTAGAAAAGAAAACTCTATATAAAGACCGCACCTCGGATTAAAACGGGACACTACATTTGGCACCGGGTCTAAAAATTAATCATGTTAAAGAACAAAAAAAAAAAAAAAAAAGTGGGGGAAATGTAACTTACATCGTTTTGATTTTCCATTCATATATTAGCATTATCAACATTGGCATTCTTGAGACAATCAGTTTGTCTTGGTGAATTTGTACTTACATTCTGTGGCTGTAACAGTTAAAATTCATTCGATTATGTACAAGTCTTAAAGAGCCCCAACCACAGCAAATGAATTGTTTAAAAAAGAAAAAGATATTAGACTCTTACTGTAATACCTATTATCACACCGAGACATTCAAACTTCTGCTCTGCCATTTTGTATGCTAAAACTATGTTGCATATTAAAACCAAAACCCCACCATTATTCTCTACTGTGTGTGGAAGTACCAACTCTACAGTGGGGGACTGTTTTTTGTTACGAATAGTGCCCTCTGTTGGTATACAAGTCTGAAAAACCTATCCCTCTGGCTGATGACTTGGTTAGGGCTAATTCAGGCTATTCAGATGAAGGGGGTGGGAACGTGAGTTAGAGATGATTTTTCCTGCCCAGGGAGGGAGGACAAACTTGGGGCAGGGTGCCAGACCAGTATGGGCCATTGTGGGTGACTGGTTGAATGTTTGCAGGAGGTTTAAGACAGCAGTGGCCTTTGGCAAGCCTCATTTCTAGCACTGAAATGTAAGCAGCTGGGACAGAGTGTGTGCAGCATTGGAAAGTTACCCCTGCATGCTTCAGGCAGATATAAGCACAGCTTCCACATGACCCGACAGGTTAGCCCTTGCCACTGAAAACTTGAAGTAAACTGAGTCTGGCGCCCTCCAGCAGTCAGTAATGGTCAACTACATGTGCTCAGTGTGCCTGGGACTTAACAGTACTTTCTTCTCCATGATCTTTACGTAACTCAAATTCCACGAACAGTGTCTAGCTCCCGGGAAAAAAGATCGCTTGGCATCCTGATGCTGTGAAATTCACTCTGGGGCCCTCCTGTGGCCAGTCATGGATGAACAAAAGTTTCATTAGAACATCACCATGTGCTTTGGGCTTTGGCCTCGAAATGTACAACTTGTGGTGTCCCTCGCAGATCCTTAATGCAAGTCAGGTTGAGAAGAGTGCCCTCTGGAGTTGACCCTTGCAGATTCAGGTATAAAACGAGAGAGAAGAACTACTCACATGTATGGTGCACGTAATGAATCCTGCTATTCTGTGGAGACAATTCGAAGTAGCTCCAATTCAGCCTTTATGTCAAAAATAAAGAAAAAAAAAGGTCCTGCAGGATGTCAGTATAGTTTGTGCCCGGGTCACTGGCGAATTGTACAGAAGAGCTTTGCGCCAAACCAGTGCTGGAACTTGTGCACTGTCCCGAGATCCAAGCTGATGATGATGCTCATTTTGTGCTGTCCAACTTCACGGCACATCAACGTCAACACCCACACAGTTTGGTCAGTTGTCCTCCCATTTCAGGTGCAGTTGTCTGGCGGAACATCTACATTTCTAAGTGTGGCTCGTACTCGACACATTGCTTGAGCCGGTCGTCCTTATACAGATAATCTTGAAGAGTCACTGGTCCCCTGACACACAAATCCCATTCCTGCTACCTACCCAAACCCTACCCCTAACACCCCCAAAGCATCCGTTACTGCACGTCCCAGATCTCTTTCAATAGCGGTGGGATGCGCTGGTCTTTCAGCTTGAGTTGGAACAGTAACTCTGAGTGGCTGTTGTTCAAGGAGCGCAGTTCGGTGAGTTTCATGAGAACTTTGGGCAGAATCAGGGTCTCTTTGGGCCTCCGTAGTTTCAAGTAAGCCGTCAGCATGTCTAGGTATTTCTCTTGTGCCTCCTCCACTTTCTCCCGGTCTTCCACACTCGGCCGGTCTGTCATTGATATCGAAGAAAAAACCCCCAAAACAGAATCTGTTTAGCTGAAATGGATCAAACTAAGAATTATGACAATAAAGAATCGTTCCCACAGTACTGAACACATGAACTACTCTGATATGGCAAAGCAACTATTTAGCTTGTAAGGTGACACTTGCTTTTTTCACTCTGTCATTTTTACCTCTCCTCTTTGTTGTAGTGCACAAGTTTGTTCAGCATGGATGGCAAATAAAGTTGCAAGGTCCGCGTCACGACAGTGAATAAAAATTGTCCCGTTGTCCAAAATGTCCATTTGGCAGGAAAACACCTTGTGCACGCACAGGTTTATGCAGTCGGTGGGTACCCACTGATCATCTGTGACCAGTTTTTGTTGGTAGGCACGGTCTTGGTGTGTGCTTGCCATGAGCCAAATGATTTTGCCCACAAGTTTGTCTCTTCTGAGCAAACTGGGGCTTTCAGAGTAATCTAAGGCAATCGCATGTATATTAATCAAATAATGCTACTGTGTAGCAACAGGGTGTAGTATGTTATATGAGCAGTTCTTATGATGAATGCAGTGATGTAACATTTTGGAATCATCTATGCATCAAGCAGGATGGGTTGTTTATAAATAACAGCGACAAGGTGGTACGTTCCCCCCAAAATTAATTGGATGCTTTGACTAATGGAAAGATAAGAACCTTCGGTACCTGAAGAGAGTATGGTGATTGCCATCAACAGGACATACTCAGCGTAATCTAGGTCCAGCTCTGACATGCTGCGGGCAAAGTTGTACATGGGGTCCACCAGGTCGCCGATGCCGCCTTCCTGCAGCTGCTTGCGGGTGTAGGGCTGCTCGTTGCCAAACATGATGGCATCCTGCTCCCGGTCGTATCGCAGTGCCGTCCTCAGCAGCATCACCTCGATGGCAGAGCCCTGCCCCCAACCATATCAAAATGGACTGAGTGACACTGCCACAGTGAAACCAAAGCAAGGCTGCACTTGCAAAACAAAGCGACTTGCCAGTCCAAACTCGCTTTCAGCTCAGCCATGGACATGCACTGCATCAGTGTGGTCTCTTGAGCATAACGGCAAAAGGCCACACTATACATGTACCTTTTGTTTGCTTTCTCGTTAACAACACCCATTGCTCATTGGACAACTCAACTCACTTTATCAAAGCATGCTTTCACTGCAGTCTAAGCAACAACAGATTACCAGCTAAAATACCAAGTACTGTAATCTGTGTGCAACTGGTTCCAACATGTTTTGTTTTACAATAGAATTGGCTGAGTGTTTTTTTTTTCTGCCAAGATGTTCCACGACATCACATGCAAGTATTTGTCAGTGCATTAGTCGAACTGTAAGCAATCGCAACTTTATAATGGTCATCACTGTCCTTTCAAGACAAAAAATTGGAAGTCACATATAGCTGGAACAAATTCCATCAAAGTTTGATATTTTTTTTATAAGTAAGAAATACTTGCTACATTCCCCTGGAATGATTCTTTCCAAACAGACTTCTTTGAGGGTAATCTTCACTCATAACAGTGCTTGTCAAATAAGAGATTGAAACCCAATCAGCATGGTTGCCCTCAGTGGAGTCTGAACCATGGCCCCATCAGAAAAAGACAGGGCAGGACACCATCACAGCACAGTCCCCCTCAGGCACCCTTGTCTTCCCCCCTCCTCCAGAAAATTGGGCACCTGCCTACCTTCAATAAGACAATCTGGTCCTCCCTGCCAAGGCCCAGGAAGTCTGGTATTCTCTTGCTGAACTCCACTATCAGTTGTATAGTCAGGATGGTTAGCTCTGTGATGTGGGCAAACCGCAGCTGAATATCTTCCGTCCCATCGTCGCTCCCCTGACAAAGTCAAAGTCAACAGGAAAGAGAAAAATTACCGAGACAGGAATTAATATCTGTGGATTTGTTGGAAAGGAAATAACCAAAAGGGACTGTGAAAAGGCCTTCAAAAAAGGTCACATTTTGGTCTATTCTTGCTATTCTCCGTCAAGCCAAAGTTTGGCACACTTTATTTAGGTGACAACAGTTGAAAGTCCAGTGTTAAAGCTTTTACCAAAGTCTGTAAGATTAGCAGATTTCTTTAAAGCAAAAATCAGCTGGTAACCAGTCAAAAGCTACTGAGAATGCATGACATTTGGTTGGTGCCCCACTCTGCTGAGTAATAATTTGCTTTGCCCAGTCAAGTCCTGCCCTTTACCACTCTGTAGGTTATGGCTGTCATGCATGCTTCAGTTGGTCGGATGATTTAGTTTGGGTTGACTACAGTAAATTGAAGTGAATGTATGATCGCCGATGCATGAAATAGGTTAATGTATTCAATGAAAATTTCCCAACCCCAACTCACCACCACTAAATGAAGTTGAAAAAAGAAGCAGGCAGATGCTGAAGGGGATGCAGCAAAAATAAATTTTAAATATGCAAGGTCAGCCTCATTTGCATATAATATGCAAATGAGTTTGATTCCTCTGACAGCACTGACAACCAGGCATATTCTCAGTAGAATGACACTGAAAGTAACTTCTGAACTCTTTCACTGCAACCTACAGCAACTTTCAGTGAAGCAAAATCCCCCTAGTAACCAAATTGGTATGCATAAGTCATGCACATTAGGACATAAATATTCAACAGGTCCCTCCTTTCAATAGGCATCCAGGCATTTGGAGGGTGGGGCTTTCATAGTGGGCGGGCTACTCTTACGTACCCCTCCCGCTCCTTCTGCATATGTCTCTTTCTTCTTGGGTGGCTTAAGGTTACTTCCCGAGGGGCATTCTCCGAGGCATGCCTGTGTCGACTGCAGAGGAGAACAACAGGGCATGGGGGATTGAAAAACAAGGGGGCCACCACACCAAAAAAAAAACACCTCCAACCACCAACTGGCACAGAGACTTAGAGGAAATACCATGGTAACATGGGCCAGAAAGCAACCTTCTGCAATACTGACTGTACAAAGGCCGGCCAGAATAGGTGGCTTACTGCAGTGGCAAAAAGACAACCTTGCAACATCCAAATCTGAGGGTTTGGATTCCATGTCCGTATTTAAGCAAAGGTCCCTGGTAAGGCTGATTCATACTTGGTGGTGAAAGAAAACATGAATGTGATTTTGTGAGGATAAATCAAATGTTTGAGCCGTGAATGTGCAAAGGTAAAACATATTTCAAACTCGACCGAAACTCAGTGACATCAACCAAAATCAAACTTGTTTCCCTTGTGCATTCGCCTGAAGTATCAACCTACCCTTATGTAGCAAGTAACCAGCAACACCCTCCTATGGATCCCACGAGTATGGTGCAGAGTGTATGTGACCACTTTTCGTTTGAATGTGCACAAATTACTTCATTCTTGACATGAGTATTAAGCACACAGCAGCAATCGTAATTGACTCAACCCCTCTCCTTTGGGCTAGAAGGGGGGTATTTGTGCATGCAGCCTAGTGCAGTGACTTTACATTCTATCTAAGGATTATACCCCTCCAGTATATTAGAAAGGAAAGAATGGTACTCAAAGCTTGACACGATCGATAAAAACTGAGTGGAAAGAAAACAAATTAAAAGACCACAGACACAAACGACGATCTAACTTGGTGGAAAGTGAGAGTAAGGCATATTCTAGAGGGTGCCGGCTTGCTCAATTTGTGCAATACTGATTGGTTGGCCAGATGTCAATACGCCATATTGCACCAATATGTTAGAAGTAATTGTAGGCATATATCAGACCTGCCAACCCAGCAGTACTCCATCTTGAGGTCAGGCATTACCACACAATAGATTAAAAGGTATTTCAATGAACCTTCAATTCATTTAAAATTTTATTCTATTGTGTGGTAATCCCTGACCCCAGGAAGGAGGACAGCATGTTGGCAGGTCTGATATATTTCGCGGCTCTTCTGCTCACAGGTTTCGTGAAATAGACACAAAAATCATGTTTGACAGTGTTGGAAACTGTGCCTACAGGACTGCGTGGCTTTCTAAACCTTATCACTGTAAACAGAAAAAAAACAAACACAACAAAAACAAGCAATAGAAGAACTCCATTTGACATTAGCAAAAAAGGCTAAATTGGCACTAATCCAGCTTCAATTCAGGCAGCAGGCTGTAAATGAAGAAATCGTCAACACAAGGAAATGAAAGTCATCTCCCACAAACAGTTCACCGGTGTCAAGACAGTGCCTTTTGGTTTTCGATTGCAACCTAACTGCATGAAATTATTAAATTACAATGTAGCCGTATATGTAAGGTACTAATGAAAATATGGGACAAAATTAGCAAAAATTACTTACATCTTCCTTGCCCTGCTCTTCCATCCATGGCTGAAAGACAAAATAAGGTACATTGTTGCCAACATGAAATTGAAAGATTTTGCTGGAAAAGCATCTTTACAACATTCCAATGACATCAGCTTCCAGGAGAGAGATAAATTGCAAGAAACTCCAAAATACAAATTTCACGTAACAAGTGACCGCTAGTTGAAATTTGACATTGTGGAACATTCATGACAACAACGACTTAACGGATTTTGTTCTTGTCCATAATAGCAAACTTGATTGGGTATTGGTTGTGAATTCACTTCACTTCAATAAAGTAGTCAAAAGATGCCTTACATCAGAAACACAATGATTTTTTGGTTTCGTTTTCAGTGCAGCTGTTAGTAGATTCTACCAAAATGCTCACTTCGCTACAGCAATGCCCCTGGAGTAACCTTTTACAAGGTTTCCATGGCAAAGTCTGAACAGGAACATCCAATAAATCATATCTGGTAACATGTTGTCATCTGAGGCCTCCCAAAAACAGACAGGGAAGTTTTGTGAAAGCATAAGCTTGCCAGTTTTACTGTAAGGACTTTGGTATTTGGGTGTTGGGGCTCTCCTCCTACTAGATTCCTTTCATTTCATAAGTCTTTTCACAAGACCTGTAACAGGTCCTTTCGTAAGACCAGTCACAAGTAAATGGGTAAACAGTGACAAAAGAAGAGCCTTTCAGTTTATTTGAGTAGTTTGTGATTCTCCTAGTGACTGGATGGCCTGTTACGGACTTGTAGGGACTTGCGATGAGCATGAAACTATCCAATATGCAAGAACAGCTCGTACTGCACTTTTACGAACAGATCTGTTACAAGAGGTCACAACTGAAATCAGACTAAAATGCGAGAGGACGGGAAATGTTACAAATGGACAGCTTTCAAACTGTCTGTGACTCACTGTTAAACTCTTCAAGTCTTCTGGCCCGGGGACCTCCAGGTCCTTGTGCGCCGTGACCAGCCTCTCGATGATCTCCCGCTGCTCCTCAGTGAGCATGGGGCTCTCGTCTTCGCTCTGCTGGGGGCTCATGCCGGCCTGAGCCTGGGCTTTCCGCATCATCTTGCGTTGCCGCTTGGACTTGCATTGCTCTTCCGTTAGCAAGCCTGCACCGGAGAGGATCGAAGAGTTAATTTTGGGGAAACTTCTTCAACTATCCAGCTACTAAAACTGCATTATATCCTCCAAGCAGCAGCAGACTTTTATCACTATTTTGAGGAAAGTTGCAAAACTAAATCTTCATTTACTTCTTGGGTGACATGGGAGGCCAGTGCATAAAACACTTGTCTTTCACTATCGTGAACCGGGTTCGATTCCCAGTCCAGGCCATATGTGAGTAGAGTTGTCCTTTGATTCTTCCCTCAGCCACTTGTAGTTTTCCTTCAGGTTCTCTGGTTTTTAAATGAACACTTCCGATATCTGGTTGTGTTCTACAGTTAGATATGGGCCATCTGGTAGCCAGCTAAGAAAGCTTTACATGCCTTCCGCTTGACCACGTTATAGCTTCATCCTTCGTAATTCAGCCTTGTGGCTATGAAGTCAGGATGATTACCGCAAAACAAAACAATTCATACGCAAAACTGGATGTCTCGATAGGATACCTGTCATTGGAGTGGTACTAAAGGTCCTCACAGCAGTCACATGATTTTGGCAAATACTCTTACGGTCTTATTCTATATTTGATTCAAACAGCGAGTGTTCCAGACTATTGTATTTGTATTCATTTTTTTTTAGGGGGAAGTATACATAAATTGCATCAAATCCTCTTACCCGAATTCATGTTGAAAGTAACCTATTTCAATAAGGACCTTTCAGTGCAATTTTTCAAAAAGGACTTCATCGTACCGACAACATTGTGTTATTTCACAGGAAATGTAATCCCTATTCAGGGAACTTAAATTTCTCAAACGGAATCCTACCCTTTTTTTGGGGGGGGGCGTGAATAATTCTAAAGCCTGCTACTTACATTCCGGTAACATGCCAACCTCTCGGCACTTTCGTAGCCTACACTCCTGGCATTTCCGTCGCATGTACATGTCCATCTCACAGTTGCCACCTCGTGTACATTTGTAGATGGCGTTCTTTGTTATACTTCTCCTGAAGAAACCTAGAAACCCAATCAACAATAAGAAAATAATTTGGATTTTTTTTCCAATTTTTCATCTGATTTGTTTTCAGGTTTGTGTTAATTTTTTTTCACTCCACCCCCCCCGAAACAAATTTATCGACCCCTGGGAATGAGGAAAGGTGGACCTTAAAATTTTTCTTCAAGTTTATTCTCCAGTATCCGTATTCAGATTACATATAAATAGTTAGCAATGTCATTTATAGACACTGCAGGGGAGCTCATTAGGAAGCAAAGCTTTTTAGCATGAGCCCGTTACGTTAAACATTATCATAAATGGGAAATACAAATACAAGTGAGACATCCAATACACACACAGTACATGTAAACACAAACAACAAAACATGCACTACTGATAAGCAGGCTTATCAAAACTACATGTACAGGAAATGAAGTAAGTTAAACACAGGCATGATTAAGGGTATGTTTGAATTGTGGTATATTTAATTAATTGTTTCAAGACAGATTGGTGGAAGCTTCAAGTTGACTAGGGAAGGACTTCCAGAGCTTAGGTCCCTTATGTTTAACAGTAAATGGATAGTAGCAGTGGTCATTTTTGTGCAACATTAAACTTTGTCACCTTTACAGTAAAATTTGTAGAACCAAACTATTACAATACTTAACACAAATTGCCGAACATTCAAATATACCATCCACTCATGCCTCCTGCTCTATAAATGATGCCAATATCTCATAACTTGGTCTTTGAGATTTGACCCTCATTTTTGCGGCATAATGTCTTATTTGTATTTTTGTTTACTTTTATATTCTATATTTACGATCAACTTCATTTTCTTTTTTTGTGGGAGGGATAGTGAGCTGCATAATTCAAATTACTTGGAATCCACGTGTTCGACATTTTACTGAGTATGCCATGCCCACTGCTCAACCGAAACCAAGCACAAGGGCTTGTTATCACTTGTTTGCAAAGCCTTTTGACATTTGCTGTACATTGGAGTATTCACATAATTGCCCGACCACGGCAGACTTTGCAAACAATGCACAAAGACATGCCAAATATTGCAGGGTGCATGGAGTAAACAGACAACTATGTTTTTTTCCCCTTCGGCCCAGCTATTATCTGGTCTCAAAGTATCAAGTTGTAGGACTGCACTGCAGCAGGTAAACGAGGCAACAAAAATGTCCTCCGTTTGATGGCCAAAGCAGGGGAAAAGATTCCACTGTACTCTCCAGAACCTTGCTGAGTTTCTAATGCCGTCTGTCATCAAATCTAGACCCTGTTACACCCAACTCTTCTCCTTGAATTTTTGAATTGAATGACTAGGATATAATCAGGACAGTAAACGAGCCTGGTATACTTATTGGAAGTCCTCATTTTTGAGTACAGTGAACATGGCACGAGTAATGCTGAATGCCACATCAAAGTACATGTTGATGCAGGAGAGTTCCTGGAATAAAACGGACTGGGTTGATGATGTAGATACGTCACCAATTTAAAGGTGTCCAGATTGCTTTACACTGACTAGCAAATTCTAGGAACCTTCCTTGACAAGTGTAAATTTAACAGGGGTGCGGTATGCTTCACTTTTACCCGAGTACTTGGAACAGATGTATTAATTGGGAGTCAAGACCTGTGTAAAGTGATGGTATCCTTACAACACTTTGCCTAGTGGTAAAGCATACATACCACTTGGCAAAACAGGTGGTCTTGACTTATCTGACTCAATGTGATCATCATACTGCACTGGAAATGATAACTTTCTGATACAGCCTGTTGTGATACTTTTAAGTAATACACATGACTTCGGTCTGCTTTCGCACATGGAAAGTTGGTAGGACATTACCAAAACACAGGATTTTTGTAAACACTTGGCACACGATACAGCCTTCCAACTACGTAAAATTGAATCATGTACTTCCATTAGTACGTGTACATGTAGGTCTAACACTCTTGGCCCAACCTTGTTGTACCAAGCTTATGGCTGCCTCATAGATAATGCTGCAAATCCATTAGCGGGTGCTTCCTACATGTTCAAGGGGTAATTCAGCATACAATATTGTGCCTTGGGTGAGGAAGGGGGATACATTTATAAATTTCCTACTTAAAGTTGTGAAATCAGTGGGGAAAGGGGGAGTTGGCATTTTAAAAAGATTCTATCCCTGACAAACTTTATGTCAGGTGGCCACTATGGTCACATGACCAAAACAGACTTCTGAACATTTTTGAGTCTGAATCCCTGAGCTTCTACCATCGATTTCCCCTTATTATCGTTTATGGTCGCTAGATATCGACAGGATACAGATCACCCCTTTCTTTCTCTGATCTACCTTCAGAGAATTTTTCTCAATGTGTTTTGAATACTTATCAGTGGCCTATCTTTGGTCAGGCGACGGGGCAGGGGAGACAAAATGAAGCTTTTTTCCCCGGTAAAAACCCTAAACCCCTTCCCAATATCAGATGCAGGTACCATTTCCACAGAGCTGGTGCTTATAATTCCTAAATAAAGGGGACAACATGTCTCTGAAAGCCTCTCTCTGCATGTTTCTCCACCCCACTATGTCACTGACACTGCCACTTTTGCACAACCCTTGATGAAGCTACGTTTAAATTCTGACAGACAAGTCAACGTCATATCGTAACACAGAACATTAGGATATCCCAATGTACCTCGTGCAATTTATTTTGTAGGGTAGCTGTGGTGACCAGTCCTCGAATGAAAGATTTCAAGGACTGCTAGGACAGGGAACCAATTAAGTTGTTACACCCACCTTTACAGCCTTCACAGCTGAGTGCATTGTAATGAAACCCTGATGCCCTATCCCCACAAACCAAGCACAACTCTAAGTCCATCCTGGGTGCCGGTCCTTTCCGCTTTTTGGTCAGTCCGAACCCTCCGTCGGGTAGCTGCTCCTTGATATGTGTGCTTGAGCTGGAAGTGCTGCCAATGGAACTGGTAGGTGTGTATTGGCTGCTGTACTGTGGGGACATATCATAACCGTCGTCCGGTGGTTCGCGCTTCACGATGACCGAATTCGACCCCGAATCTAAAGGAGAAAAGGCAGAAATATAGGAATGAGAAATATCTGAACACCAAGGTTACTGCAGATTACTTATGCTTAACCTGGAGAACCACGGCCATTTTTAACAGCACAGACAAAAGTAAGCTTCAAAATATCCCATCTGAAGCCAAAACCTACCAATTCCACAACTCTCAGACACTCTAACACCTATACATGGCCTTTTTTACAAGCTAAAACAGCAAAAAAGTGGGACATCCGAAAAATTGAAACAAACACTAGCCCGAATACATCACAGAGCTTTCTCGATCACAGTTGACGAATTAAGGAGTCTCTCGTTGTGTAGCAGACAATTGTGAACAAATCAGGGAGTAACAACTTGCACGTATGCACAAACACCCACAAAAACAAGGCAGAGAACTTTAGTCGTGGTTCCAAAATCCAGACGAAGACAATTGGAGAATGTTACAAATCAACCATACCCTGAGAGAAAAATTCACAAGTTTATCACAAAACCAAACATTAATGATGCCATAAAAAGGGACTTCAGATGAAAAACCAGATAAAACAGTGACCATTTCACCTTTTACAGGTACATGTAGCAATAACGGTAACTGAGATGAAAGTATAACAATGGTTTCAGAATCAGAGACCAATCATAATCGGTGATAAGGATGATTTGTAATCCTACTTGTTTGTCTCCATCTCCAATGTGGAATTTGGTTAGACAGTTTCAGACAGTTTCATGAATCTCTCAAACTCTACCCGAACCATTTAGCCTTCAATGCAAAGAAAGCATTTGCTAGGCTGTAGAGGACTCAAAATAGATTCCCACAACTACGCGTATGTAATTAGTCAAAACATGCAACTTTGCAGGCAAACAAAAAACCCGCAGGCTGACATGTACATGTAGTATATTGTAAGTGAATAATGGTGCACGATGTCAGCATTACCAAGTACGCATCAAATTACACAGCGATACATATTTACAAAATACTTTCATAAACTTGTCAACTGTGACAACAACCTGCCTAAATTGTCCTTGAAGCTTTCCAGTGATCTGACATCGATGTAAGACTGCACGCAAAGTCCCAATTTCTATTTATCTCAAGAGAGGCAAAGTTCCAACACCGGACAGAGCATTAAGTTACTCCTTCCTTTCCTTTATCAGATGCTATGCTGTGTCCACCGAAAAAAACAGGATGGTGTTTTTCAAGAGTTAATGTTTATTTACCCGCTAATTCAGACCAGGTAGCTCACAATCAGATCCCACCTACGTGCTCCATTTGTCAATTAGCATACGGTGTTCGATATACAAGAACCGACACAACCATCAGACTTCGGTTAAAAAAGGCAGTTTGGTATTTCCACTAACCCGCAATTCCAAAAGATTGCATCACGCGATAGCTTTCAAGCCAAAGCGGACCATCTGTGAATATTTGGTGGGCTCTAACTTCAGCCCAAACAGGCATCTTACACTGACAGGGACTGAGAAACCAGCCCAGTTGGGCTACCATGGGCTTATCTGATTGATAAAAAAAAAATGCAGGACCAGAGTATTTACCATTCCGGGGTTACGGCAGCAGTATAAAGTGATATTTGCTCATGAAATTGTTTGCAGTTGTCAGCCGGTGTGCACGACTAAAAAGGACACACGACCTTTGCTCAATTAACAGCCCCATCTAGGAAAGCTCATCAGTAAGCACCAATAAATGGTGAGAGACGAAATAACCAAAACGGCTCTTGTAACAGAGTGGAGGATAATAACAAAAAAAAGGGGATGAAATTGATTCATCAGACATTGGAAAATTTGTATAGGAGGGCAGAAACATTCGTCTTCTCTCCTTCATTTGGAAAAACAGCTCTATGGGTACTGGAAACGCTGGAGAGCTGTGTTAGTTCCATATACCATCATTACGCCGGTGAGTTTCAGATGGAAGGGTGAAAATACCTCCCAGACGGAGAGATATTGATGAGCGGCATCATAGAAGATCCATCATCTGGGATGATGTTCTCATGCAGCTTGCCAAACCAACGACAGAAACAACCCTAGAGAATGAGAGTGGGGGGTATGCTTGTCTAGATGCTGCAGAAAATCAATGCCATGATTAAAAATGTTCACTCATAGGGTAGATACATTCAGACGGGGCAGGCCCTAAAAGGAACTCGCTCGATAGTGCTGGCAAATTTTTCTTTTTGCCGTTGTCATTTCTAACAAACATCCAAACATCTACGGGTAAATCTGGATCCAGGGTGTGTATGATTTTGAGGGATGAAAAACTACACAACTGAGCAATTAGGACTTTGAATGTCCCAAATTAATTCGAGAAGAAAAGAAAAAATCTGTACTTCTGGTTAACTTTCTTGCGATGATTCTTAACATGCAGATAAGCACTAAAATGTAGTCGACTCCAAACAAACACATTGCTACTACATTATTAAATGCTGGAAGTGACTTCAGAAAACTTCCACAATTAAAGACAGCCACATTTTGGTATACTGTGGGCCTTCTTCGGGACATGTTCTTTGACATCTTGTGCCTTGCATTGTGATTCCTTTTAGTGAAGTCCCTCGAGGGGAAAAAAACAGTCTCTAATTCTGGAAGCATGACTCCATCTGGTCTAAAGGATGGCATCATCTTCAGCTAAGAGCCAATCTTTCCATGAAAGATTAGCAAGAGCTAAAAAACAAAAATAAAATAAGGAGATAAGAGAAAGACACAGTCATGCTGTTGTGAGAATTAGCCTCCATTTACAAGAAGTCATTACCTGAACGCACTATCACTGTGCCACAAGCAGCAGGTGGCAGATCTCATTTTGTCATTAGCCAAGCACAGGGTGGTAGATGGGACAGGCAAATTGAGTTCCTACCATAAAAATGGCAAGAAAAAAATTGACGAGAAATTTTTCCTCTCCGGCTTATGAAAAAAACGTGAAGGGCTTTACCCAATAACCCATCTACAAAATTGCCCATCTGTGTGGGCAAAATGTTGAGCAGATCCCTCAGCACAAAAGTAATTAGTGCAAACATTGGCTCCAATGGGATAGAGATATTGGGGCTCAGGCCAGACAATTGGAAATCCTTTTATGTCTGCCTCTATTCTGGCCAGGCCCTTGTATGCTGTTATGTAACGCAACTTTTTTGGGTGGAAGAGTGAACAATCCCAACCTCACTAATAGCAGCTGAATATAACTGGCTGATAAGCCTGTCAGCTTTAGGGATCTGTAGGATGGCACTCCTTCTTCTAATAGAAACTTCTTGAAGGACCTACATCTGGCAGTTTCCAAGGTATGATATCTTCTGAAACAAGCAGATCCAAGATCTGAAAACAGAAACATGTGTTCCCCAGCCAGTCCAGCAAAATTAAAACAGAATTCATCTTCTTTAGGTCTGAGAGTTTGCCTGGTAGGTCGCCTAAAATTTTGCTCGGTCATAAACACAGTTGGTACTCAAATGCGACATCAATGTAACAGACTGTGTATTACTCCGCTTTAATTAATTAATTATGGGTCACTTTTTTGCTGGGAAGCTGTCCTAAATGTCCGAAATCCTTCACTTTCTTCCAACTGTAAGCTTCAGTGGGCGTCAAGCCGCAAGGAATGTATTTAAGGCTGAGCTCTGCCTTCCTCGATCCTGCAAAATCTTCCCAACCCTCCTGACAGATTTGGAAGCATCCGAAAGGTCAGGTTAAAAATACTGAAGTCTGTGTAGCTACATGTATGTACTATGCCATCCAAAACCGCATGCGCATACAAGAACCCTATCACATGTATGCCAAACTGTGCAAAAATGAAAACACTTGGGCAAGATTTCCAGTAGTTTTGTCAACAGTTTCCACCTTTCACAGGGGAAAAAGTCTTTCCTTTCACTAATGGTAAAGTCTATGTTCATGTACTTGTGGTAGTCTGAAGGGATATCATGACTGATGGTACAGATGACTTATAAAGAGGGACTGGGAGATAAGCGGGTCTGTGTGTGGTAAAACTCCAACATACATGTATGTGGCAATGGGGAGAAAGGGCTCCATTTTATGGCTTGAAAGGGCGCTTTCCTTTCAGCTAGAAGCGGTGCTCTCCGAATGCTTCCAATTATTGCAATCTGAATGCTACAAGTCCTGTAGTCATGTCTGGGAAAAAGGAATGTGATAACCAGTGAGAGTTGTGATTATTCCCAAAGCTAATTACAGGCTCTTCAAATACTAAAATCAAAATACAAAGTAAAGTTCTGATTGTCAGGAAAACTCTTTGGCACATATTCTTTCACTTTTAGCTCCTGTTGAAGTTACTTTTCATGCTTTTTCCCCATCTTTTTTCCTTTGGCTGGTCTGTTCTGTCTAGTCATAATGTAATTCCCAAAGCTCTGAACCATGGATAAGTGGCCGCAGTTTCTCCCATTGTGCGGCAGGGTCTGGGGACAAGAATTTTCCCCATTTTCTCGAAAGGTCCAAATTGCTGCCGAGTGAATCACAGCTAATTGCTGAGTGCCGTCCTTGGTCTCCACAAAAAAGAAAGAAAGCAAAAAAGAGAGAAACTTTTTTTCTTGTTTAAGAGGTTTTTAAGTAGCCCATACAGGGCTTGGGGGCAGCTTAAGAACTCTCTTCAAGAAAAAACCACCAACCAGAGAGAAATGTGTGAAGGCCAGCCTGAAAATTATTGCATGATTATTTTCCCGGATGAAGCAAGAGTTTAACAGACACACATAATCACATATTTGGCAAATTGAGCACGATGTACTGAACTACAACTTGGAAGATGGGCAAATTCATGGTATGTCATCAAAATGAGCTGAAATGTGGCTGAGTGCTAAATTGTATTTTCACCAGCATCCAAACACCGTGCAAAGCCATTAGTGACTCCAGCTTCAATTTCCACACAGCTGCCAGACTAAAAATGTTTTGCGGTTTGACATCATGCCCCTCTGGCACTGACCAGAGCATTGTACACCAATAAAAATGCCAGAATCCATGGTTTCTGTGAGAACTTTTTGCTACAAGGTAACCTGTAAGTTGCTCAATAATTTGTGTCTTTATGCTCTGTGGATAAATAATCCCCTCTTTTGTATTTTGAACAAGTAGCTGGTATATTTATTGAAAGACGACAAGTATATTCCATGACTGTTTGGGGCTGTTTCAGTGGGTGTCTGCCTTTGCAGACAATCATCTTATTCAAACCCAAGAAATTTCCACTTTTTTGTTTTGAATCTCCTGAATGAATGGTTAATTTGATTCATGAGCTTTTTTAAAATCCTAACTACATATATGCTTTGAAATTGCCCTTTGTACACGTGAATACACTATATATTGTATCTTAACTTGTAAAAAATTGTTAATGAAATTAATTCAAAGTACTGATGTTGAACAAAAACAGTAAGGCATTTCTCTCATGAAAAAAAAAGAATTTCCAATACTCCGTGGATTTTAATTGATTGGTCACAAATCTGTACAAAAAGCAATTTCCAGACAAGAGGAGAAGAAATTAAGTAGTATGACGTTGTTGATTCTCATCAGACGTAATTTGAGAGGGCGGGAGGGATCTTTACAAACTTCAAAACCTGTCCCCAAAATTGAAAATATAGATCCAACCACTTGCCCAGCCACATCAATTATCAATGAGCTTAAAGTGAGCGTCACAAAGGCAGGTAAGGCCTAAAGACCAATTAGTCTAGCCCCGACCTGTATCGATCTTGTCTGACCAGCTATTGTCATCGATATGACGAGACGAGCTCCTTGTGTTCAGAAGACTTCTTCACATGTACGGCTTATGAAAAAAAAAAAAAGAAGAAGAAAAAAAGGGGGAGGGGGAATACTAAGGAATGTTTCTGTAGCCAGCACAGCATGCAGCATCAGCAGAAAAGAGGGGAAAAATTGCGTCACAGGAGTTGCATTTTGAAGGAAAAGGGGCTCACGTTAAGTCAACACGGATTTCAAATGAATTCAGCTCATGAGCGAGGCTCAAATTTCCTGGGTCCTTCCAGGCTTGTGTTTCAGTTCTGAATTGCCCTCTGCTAGCTCTGGCCACAAGCTGTTTCCAAGCTTCATTCATGTCTCAGTGAGCTTTTGAGAATGTAACGAAAATAAAACCCCTCTGGAAAATGGAATGAAGAGCAGAATTCATAACTGCATGTGGAATATGAGAAACATGAATCAACATGCACTGCATTTCCCAATCAAAACATCCAAAAACTTCCATGAAATTTGTATCAAATTTGAGAAAGATTAATTCTTAAAAAATCATTTAGATAAAAGCATTTTCAATTACGTATTTGGATTCATTCCATCTTCATTTATCTTCACAATCTTCTATCATCTAAACAGTTGGATAATTAGTACCAATAACAATTTATGTACCTTGATAAGAAATGTAAATTATTTTAAAACAAAATTTAATATGTCAGCAAGGACCTCAGAGTATTACTACCGATGGAAAAGCATATTTAAGAAACTGTCCAGAAGACATGTTCGGAACTGCATCACAACAGCTTTCCAAAACGAGGTATTTAAAGCACTGACCAATCAGGGACTATCCAAATTGACTTAACCTGTACTCACCAAACCACCTACTGCTTGATGAGGGCATGTTCCACATGATGGCAGCAGAGTTGTGTGTTCAATGCAGCGTTTGGTTGAACTAGTCAGCGGCTACGACGATTCATAATCTATTACTGAAACACTCGTAAAATGCCTCCCCAAGGCTGGCAGACATGCAGAAATCCTGGCCATTGTTTGTGATGACGAACAAGATGAATTGGTCATGGGGGTTGGGGAAGATGCACAGCGAATGTAGGGGAACAGTAGTCTCCACAAGCAATTTACGTCTTCGCTTAATCTCGCCAGGCTGGCACATGCATGTGCGCTGTCATGTAATCCAACAATTTGTGATGGGGTTCTCATCGTCCTGATGAGATTGATTGATGTGAGAGATCAATGTTGTTGTCTTCTTCTCCCGGATGTGCTACGTGGGCAGGATCGCTCAAGCTCTCCACCTTTAACCTCTGTTTCCTACTCTCAATTCTGAGGGTGCACCGTGTCAAACAGACCTCACTGCCTCCACTAAGGTTCCATAAGTAAACCGTCACATAACTTCCCTATCACGACTTTTAACCAGAGTAAGTTTCTCAGGAGGGATGGGAAATCCTTGACAGAGTGCAAGTAAGCAAACTGCACCAGGAGAACAGCATTACATGTAGTGCTGCTGTGAATTGCATCGAGATGTTTTTCTTACATAGTCAGCCCACTCTCGAAGCAGATGTTAAGCCCAAACTTAGCTGAAGGACAGGAAGGTGTAGGTTCAAACAAGTGTAGCCCTTACGTGAGCAAACTCCTTGAGCGGACTATCCCAGTGCCTGTGTGTGTGTCTCTGAATTGGTGAATTCCATCTGATACTGTAAGTCAACAATGAAATGGCCAACAGCAAGGGCTGCACATAGCCAGGTTACATACAGTCGGCTGACTTAAAAGACTAGCTTCCCAATAAACTAACCATCTTGCAGTGCAATCTTCAGTTCAATGAACTGCAGATCAGAGACTCTGCTTGACAAGCTTACATTCTTTCCCAGTCCACCCAACAGAACAAAACAACACATAACTAAATTTGGTATGTAACGACACTTCTGTCCTGAGGCAGGCACCACCAAAACAGGGTCATCAAAGGGTTTGGGGACCATTCACGGGGACGCCAATTCCCAGGTTTCGCCCAAACAAAACTGAAGAAAGCCACCCTCGGAAAGAGAGGGGAAAAAGATGCTACTGTTCTCCACCTGGGAATAATTGATTCCCTCACCTCTTGACAGCTACGCAGAATAACCTCTATTGTCACGAGGTAATCTGGGAGAAAAAAGGGGGGCCGTTAGGTAACAATTGAATCCAAGCTCCGCCTCCCCCTCCTTTTTATCCCACTCTTATTGGGCTGAACTGTTTGTAAGCTAGTGGGTGGATTATAGCCCGGACCAGAATTTTACTTCTTCACTTCAGGGTTGGGCCTCCGATCGATAGCGCGCACCTATCAGGGAACAAAGAGTCCTTGTTTCACATGTTCTCCCAAAGCAGCATCTTGAGATTTTAAAAAGTTAAAGGAAAACTCTCTTGGGATCATCACGATGGTTCTGGGCCACCCATCACCCCTCTTGTGGAGTGGAATAACCTGGTCTTTTGAAAGCAGGAGATAATTGATAATTAATTATCTGGGAGTGAAAGAAGGCGGGAGTGAGGAGGCCCTTTTTAAATAACTTCAGAAATGGCCAGTAAAGTTAGAAACAGCGTTTCTCAGCAGAAGGTGAAAGCAGCCATGTGGCCAGAAAAATGAGAAATTTAGTTTCTTGCAATGCCAAGCCATGTTATCAATCACTCAAATGAGTAACCCTGCAAAGAAAATCGAGGGCAAATTAATTTGACAGTAACTTGCAGGCAAACTGCATGTTACAGTTCTTTCTGATTGGATATTTGTAACCTCTTTTCCAGCTGTTTCAAATTGTATTCAGTTTCCCTCCCTAATATGTAGGTGTTTCCTTCAGTCAAGCACTCTGGTTTGAAGACTAACTATGGACCTGGTTCCTAAAAAAGGAAGAAATATATTTTTGACATACCTCAGTAGATGGAATTGACATCATGTTGAATATCTGCAGAGCTTTGATTTTTGAGGAAAATTATGGGGGTACAAACGATGACAGTAACCATACAGCCTCAAATGCATGCATAAAAGAAGACAAAAATAGACGGCAACTACGTCCACACTGGTTAACTAGACTACTGCTGACTGGTTGATGAAAAAAAATCTATTTAGAAGCCAATCTCTGATTGGTCCAGTGTTGTATTCAACACTGGAGTAGGCTTACTGTTTGGAAATGGCAGCTTTGGAACAAATACACCATGCACATGTGTGTGTGTCAATTCACAAGTCACATTTGTTCTCTAAAGAAAATAAAAATAACGCGGTGTGACGTAGCAGATGTACGTTCATAGCAAACAAAAATCTTTTTCAAAACAAAAATGACTCTGGTGTTCACAAAATAATGTTGGAAGGCGGAGATGAAAAATTCTTCACTTCAACATCCTTGCACACTGTGCAGTTGATGGTGGTAAGTGATGGCGCCACCATGAGGCCAGCTGCAAATGCTGCTGCAGATGGGGAAAACATCACGGGCACCTATGAAAGCACTGAAGCCCCTCTTGGAGCAAGAAGATACTGAAGATGCAGCCCCAAAATGTGAAGGTCTCACAGTCTACATCTACGCATACATTTACACGCACAAAGGCCTATTACTAAAAATTGGACACAACTGTCTTCTAGCCATTAACCTGACGAGTTTGCTTTCCAGCTAATTCAAATGGAGCACAGAACACACTTACATTGTCCGGATTTTCTTTTATATCACATTAAATAACTTCAGCAAGTACCACTGACAATACCCAACCACGGTGACGACAATGTCACGCTTGGTTAGTTGACACATGGACATCTCCACAAATTAGAACGATTGCCTTTGTGAGCTCTTGACAACGTCCTGAAAGGGCAGAACGAGACTATGCTTTCTTTTCATCACGAAGGCTCATGTGAATCCCAGTCCATGCATGATGAGCAAATATTTTTTTTTTGGTTGAACGCACTGTCTGCGGCGTCCTTGCACTGTTCAGGCAAACATTTGGCAAGCCAGCCCGGAGCTGCTCGGGAGTCACTCTTGGTTCACGGCACACGCCTGCACTTGTAGCTTTACACCGTCCAACACGGTCTCCTGCTTCCTGTGCTGGACAGGCCATGTAATGCAGATCCGTTTGTTCAATGGGCTTGCAGACGGCCTGACAATACTGTGTCAACCTTGTCAGATGTGGAAGCCCCCCGATTCACTGAGGCAGATGCGATGCCTCGCCTGCTTAGATCAAGTTATCACCACCCTGGTCAGACTGAAAGAAGGAAACGCTGAAAAATTCCATTCTACACGGGTTGAAAGAATGAAACAAAGTCAAAAAAGAATAGAGAAAGGTATTTCTTGTCTCTCTGAAATGGTGGAAAATGACTCACAGGATGGATCAAGAAATTAAGAATAGATTTTGATAGATTTACTGAAATTGTCTGTACATGTTCATCATGTGAGGCTTATAAGCAAATGTGACAGATGAGAAAATGAAAGTTGCAAAAGAGAAAGAATGGCACAGAGAAGTAAATGATGCAACAGGGGTTTTCATGGTAACACTGTCCATTGAACATGCACAATTTAGGCAAATTTATTGGATTACACTCTTGCTTTTCGTGCTCTAAACCCTCCTGTTGAAGGAGTCTCCATTCAGTGTCGGTGTTTATGATGGAATCAAAACAAGGGGGAAACTTCACTTCAACAATCATGGGATGACAACGCAGTAACTGGAATCGGAAGGGGGGAAAATGTCTGGGACTGTAGAATGGAAATCTTTCGTCCATCCTTCAAAAATCTGTCAGGGGTTTAATACATCCTCCAACTGAGTTCAGTCAGGCAATTTTGACCGGCCACAGACAGGGCGGAATGATTTAGAGGCAAAGGGTGTGAATGTACAGCCAAAAGACTTGATCATCGTCATCAGCAGGAATTCAGGACAATTGGGTCGCAATGGTGAAAAGCGTCGCTTTCCAAAGCAACAGAATTACCCTGAAAACCCTGGGCTTTGGCACAGGACAAGCACGGCAGCGACGACGGACGGAAAGGCAGACAAACAAGAGACAGGCAGTTCGAGATTGATTCGGGAGGAAAAAAATATGGAAGAAGGGGGAAAGGAATTAAACAAAAAAAATCTAGGCAACTGGAACTCGGAGTAGATAGAAACTGGGACACGACCCAGAATAAAAAATAGGGAGGAATTGATGATGCTTTGGATGTGAGGAAAGAGGGGAGATCTAGCACGAGTATCTAGACTTGTTTTTCTTTGGTTGAGTTTCTGGAAAAAGTGCACCGGTGCAATATGCAGCAAGAGCAATTGGGCAATGAAAAAGAAGTCAAAATACTGCAGCATTAAAAAAAATCTAATTTCCAAAAAAGCTCCCCCCCTTTTTGGAAATGAAAGTGATTTGATTCTTTGTTTTAGGGGAGGAAAGTTACAACTGGTCACATCAACCCAGCTACCACCTGCACTGTACCACAGCCTATCCATCAGAGGTATTTTTTGGGCCTAGTTTGACAAGTTTAGCTGAACCTCATATGATGATCTAAGAAGATCTGGAAATCAGGTTGGCACACTGGTACTTCCCAAACCTTCATCCTCTATGATCAGGGGTCAAATCCCACCCAGGCCGAGATATATATATATATATATATACATATATAGATTAGGTTGAGTGATATCAACTGTTCTTCCTCCTTTGTCTATAACTGAGTTCAGATTTGAAAATGTTCACATATTTCTTCATAGTTCAGTACCTCTGATCCGATTTCCTCAAGCCAACAAATCACAACAATCAAGCAGATCAAAAGTTTGATGCTTGACCCAACTCACGTGTAGGAAGGGTGTTCTCCTCAATCCAATCCCCTAATAAATAGAACCCAAGACCAAAAAACCCCCCCAAAACTTCATACTCAGTTCTTGAACAGGTTCAATGGGACCCCAGGGGCTTTCTGCTCAATGCTCTGTCCCAACTCTTAAACATGTACATCAACACCTAGTCCTACATATCAAGGGAAAGGTTCATAGGGCACCAGAGGTCCTTTAAATGATTTTTTTTCTTCATCCAAAAAAATTTGTACTTGGTATGGCACATAGGAGTACAGATCAGACTACAGGTAGATCCAACAGAAAAGAAGCCAACAAAAGACTTCCTTTCTGAAAATCACGTTAACCTCATGGCTAAGTTCCAGTTTCTTCGTAATTAATCATCTTTTTTCATGCAAACATCGCACAGTTGTCTGCTGTGTCCACTGCATGCCACAAGACCTATGCCACAGAATTTCCTGCACTTGGTATTATTGCTGTGGCTAATCTCCTCACTCCATAAGAAAAGGTTTTTTTTTAATTTGCTCGCCACAAGCATAGTACGGTGAACTATTGTGAAGCATTGCAGAATGCAAAGTGGGCAGAATTCTCTCAGATAAGTAAATTATGCAGTAATTTTGTTTTCATCAACAATCTAGCAACATCATTAAGAATGTCATCGCTGCATCTGAAATATATAAAAACCTGAACCAAAAACATAGTACACACTGGGAAGAAAAAGGAAAAAAAAATTGACTTTGTTAGATTTCTACAATAAAACACTGGTTCTCTTCCAAAATTGTGACAGGTTCATTCACAGGGTCCGGGCCTAGACCAGCAGAGAATTCCCCCTTTTACAGTCTCTCCAATCCAGGGCAGAGACTAACAAAAGAGTTCAGCGTACTTCTTTCATGGCTGAGGTAAAAAAAAAAATGTCTGTGGAGTGAGCATGTAGCCACAGGGCTCCCTAATACCCGTGTCTAGATTTTTTCCTTCTCTTCTGCTGTCCCCTTAGGCTGTGATTATACAGGTCACTTCCAAAGCACTGTACCCTCAATCTGGGTGAATGTGCAGCCAGTCTGTTGAACAGTCACAAGCATACTTGTTTTCTCCCTTCTCTTTTTAGTACCCGCTGCTGATTTTTTTTTCCGGTCTAAAAGCTCTAGCCAATAACGTTGGGCTTAGATGGCTGTTTCTGTGTTTTTACATTAAATGTGCCATTCTTTCATTTGATGTGCTCTGAACATGTTTTGCAACGGTGAAGTTTTGCTACCTTTTTTGGCCAAGTGCTGGGCATGTTCCTTTTTTCCCCTCCTGCTGTACACAGGACGGCATTTGGAGCTGAAATCTGCATTGCAGAAATGGTTATGTTTGATTCCTTTCATGAAAAAAAAAAAGTAAACCTGTGTTGCAGTGGAAATTGCAAAGATTTGGGAATTTTTTTTTCATAGGTACTAAGACTGAGAAATCAACGTAACATTGTGGAGCCAGGGGAGGGAAAGTAAAATGGCATCCGTAAAACACTGCAGCTCTTCTGGGTATAAAAGGGCATAACTTCCTTCTCAAATGGCTATCAAGTCAAGGCGGAGGTGCAATCTGAGGGAAATTCACAAACCTCCAAAGTCCACTCTAATGTTTCCCGACATCCAGAAAAAGCCTGAGAAATCGCCCCCTTCATTTTCATCTTTGTTTTTGATTAACAACACTGATTTTGTTGAGAAACATTTCTTGTTTTTTTCCAGCAACTGTCATAGTTCTTTACAGACCATTGACTGTAATATCAGTTATGTGTACATGTAGCACATATATACATGTATGTATGGGTTGATCTGTTGAGGCAGGTGTAATAAATCATTAGTTGAAAGAGCCAGATGTACAAGTAGTCAGGCTACATCAGCAATCAGAGAAAACAATCTTTATGCTCTTCTTCAGAGAATGAAAACAATTTGACATCCTTTTGGAGTGATGTGTATAAACATTTTTGAAAACACTTTGAATTTTTTTTAACATTTAACATTGTGTATGTTTATTAAACAACAGAGGGCACAGCTGCTGTGATGTCATTCAGGGAAGACGCTTCAAGTTTATATGTGATCAAACTGGGATCCCCAAATCCTCTCACCGATAACGTTTCTCAGAAAGGGTCACTCACCGGCTTACTGTCATACACTTTACACAACAATCAATCATCAAAGAAATTCCAGCAGTTTTTTGCAAAGAAATAAATGCAGTATTGAGACTTTCTTCCCCGAGATAACATCGCAGTTTTGCTCATGCATGTGGAACCCTGCATCAGCATCAAATAAAAACGGCATCAAAGTACCTTTTAAAATAGGAAAGCGAAAATATGAAAGAGGGGTAATTTGAACCAACGAGGTGCATTTCCAAGGGTTGCACTACGACGAAACGTGCACTGTATGGACCTTTAAACAACAGACGTGAGTGGCGACAAGCAAGCATGCTGCAGAGTACAATCACTCGCTAAGAACAGAACAAAAGCCAGTTTCCCTCCAGCATTTGCAAGATGCATAAAATCGTGGCGTGCGCTGATATGAAAAGTGAATGGCACTGATCCACTGATTACAAGGGAAGTATAACAGTAATGGAGAATCACAGATGAGTGTGTTCGCAATTGTGAGGCGGACGGCAGAATTGCATAAATGTTTTAAAAATGAAAAGGGAAGGTAGGCGTGCATAAGTGAGGAGTGTCGCATTCATGGAACTGTCTGTTCTTTTTTTCTTCCTGTTCCGAATGTGATCAATTATTGAAATCAACCGACAATCCTCTCTTGATTAATTGAAGCCGCCAAGGCTACAAAGAGTTCATTTTAACGCCAGCAACTTGTCTCCAAAGTGCAGGCAACCCACGCTCAGAGCAGGATCCACCAGAACCAGATGCACACATCTTCTCTCTCTCCTGTTCAATTATTATTATTTTTTTTTTGGTTGTGGCGCGCATAATCGTGCATGTGACAACTCTGGGCCATCAGGTTTGGTTTTTGTACTCCAAAAATTCCCTTGGGCTGCCCCAATACAATACGTGGTACCAAACTTACAAAAAAAAAAAAGCAGGCTGATGTTTCGGACTTTTCAAACAGGCCACCAGACATGGACAATGTCGTAATGTGTACCCAAGCAAAAAGAAAACGCCAGATGCACCAAGAGCACAGCTGACATAATTTTTCGGGGGGGGGGGAAGGAAGAATACAGATTGAAGCTATTGAGAAGCAGAGTGCTGTCGTCTCACAGTTGTGTGGGGCATGACTGTTCATTATTCATGGGGGTATGCAATTGTCCATTAATCAAATCTTGGATATTCCAGCAACACAGCCTTTAAGCCATCGCTTTTCATTTCACCAAACAGAGAGATGAATCACACATTTTGATTGTTGTATCAACAGTAAGGCATTTAAAACAGCGGTGTTTGTCAAAAAAAAGGGAAGGGAGGAATCATTGGGGTCTCTGTACTTTGGAACGAGGTTTAATAACGATCTGTGAAATTTGACAGCTTGACAGAGCAGCAATGATGCTTGTCCAATGTCCACATCAAATCTCTCCCCACCTCTAACACAGTTGCATCTCAGTGAGACGGGTCTCACCAAGCTCATAGCAAGATAGATTCCTCCCTTGCATTATAAATGAACGGCCGAGTGTTCGAGTTGGAAATCTTTCTGTTTAGCAAATACTCTGATTCTGCCCACAAGCCAAAAACAAGAAATGAAAGAAAATGCAACATGGCAAGATCCCTGTAGGGGAATCGTGTAGGGGTCCTATAGGGGTTCTCCTGCCAAGGAGAACTCTGGCCGTCTGCACTCCCATATACAAGTCTGCTTCTGGAATGGGCCAAGTCAATCAGTCCTGGCTATCTGTACAAATACTGAGGGTTATTTACAAGGGAAAGGTTTCTCCAACTCAGACCCTGGGGACCGTCTGCCTCTTTCTCCTGAAGTTCAAGGCTAACAAGCCACCATTTGCCAGACTGTAATCCGTGCTCTGTTTCAACCCTGAAGAAGGGGAAGGAAGACTGAAAAATGCGCTGTTTGATGGCAACAAAGCGAGCTTGGAGTTGTTTAAACATGCAGTGCACTTCAATTACCATGTATCTGTCATTCTATATAGCGAACTATCACAATAATAAACAATTTTAATTACACACTTTTTTTGTTCATTATTTTGTGAAAAGCAACAGACGAAGGGGCACAGAACAGAAAAAGGATTGTGGAACACATTGTACATTAGTGTAAGTCTTCAGTTCAATATCAAGTTGCCACATTAAAAATCTCAAGAAAACCAAAACGTAATAGAAACAGATCTCAGTGAAAGCTGTCAACCTTCACGCATGACGGTATTGAATGGACACTGGTTTTGCGACTCCCTATGATCGGGTGCGGAAGAAAAACCCACACGCACTGTGGCAATGCACTAACATTGGTCTAAAGAGGGCGCCGCTGATACACAAGCCACCGAGATTCGCCACACAGCATGCATCAGAGATTGATCCTGAGTGGTAGCTTCACAACGTTTAGGATAAACTTGAAATTAATTTTGTAACTCAAGATTTAATAAAAACAAAAACAGTTTTAACAAATACATTTCAGAAACCATAAATGGAATGCAACGGCAAAACATCACAGAAAAAGTGAACCATAGTACCACAAGAGGGTGCACTTCAGTTAGACAAGAGAGGGCGTAATTCAACATGGCAACAAAACGTTCGGAGGTAAATTTCGCTATACTGAATGACCGCTGTACCGAACATTTCGCGTGGACCCCATTGTGTTCGTTATCGCAGTGTTCCACCGTATATATGTATATTGTACATGTACATACGCCTACAATGTATGTGTTCATATAGTTATATGACACTTCCATCACTCTAGCGAAGTGTTTAAATAGCAATCTTTTGTACACGGCACAAAAAAGGAAACCGAGATCCCTGTTGTTGGTTTCCTGAGGTGACTGAATAACTGTTGGCAGACATGACAGGCACTGTAAAACAAATCCGTTCTGGCAAAATCTGCACCAATCCAACATTCTGACACTGTGCCTTTCCAGTACTGATACTTCCCTGAGCAACATTTAACATCTACACTACATCAAGGGATTTCTTATTCATGAAATCACTTCCTACTCATGGGTGGCAAAGCCAAAGTATATAAGTAAGCCAAAGTACTGCTAGCAAGATTATTCGGCTAAGGGAATTCTAAGATAAAACCAGAGGTTGGAGTTGAACCCTCCACCTTCCGACATCGAAGTACATGTACAGATGCTCTGTGGACATGGAATGTCCCCACAAACACAAGACACCTGCTACTCTGGGCTTTTAATAGTGCAACACATGTTGAACTTGGCACCTAAAGAAAGTACTCTGTACAGACAATACATTGGTTTATCTGGAAAAGGGAAAAAAAAAAAGGACAAAGGACAGCCTGCGAAGGCTTCCACACAACTGGATACCGGACTTCAACCCACTGTCAAGCCGACAAGCAATCCTGACAAATGACTCCAGGAAGTTAGTATGCTCTGACGCACTGACAGCAACTGTTCCGGTATCTCAGTAATAGTAAGTGATCCTTACGTGTACCACTGATCAGCCAAAGTTCGTGGAAAGCCGGAAAATTGCCAATAAGTTTAATGACATGGAGATGGGGGGGGGAGTAAAGTGCTGTTATGCTGCAATCGTAAGTAGTTGTTCTTCTGTCAAATGATAACTTCATCAACTGTCACAAATCAGGAAGAATTTTTCAACGGTGAGAGATATTGCACTGTTCATTCCATAGGTTGAGGCACTACATTACTGGTGCAGGTTAAAAGTGCAATTTAGTGGAAATGAGACCAAGGATTAATCACAGTTTTTCTTAAAAGAAAAATGAGGATTCTATTACATCACATGATAAATGAGATGGAATCAGGAGTGAGCATTATGCAAAAGCAAGGCATGACATACGGCCAACCTCATGCAATATTAAACCAGGCAAAATCCCTAATGCGACGGAAAACAAAGGGAGACTATGACTTAAAAATATCTAATGAGTTAGATCCCCTCATGAGGACCAGAAAATGGACAGCCACTGAAAGCCGACAAGAAAATGAAGAGACCTCGGAAAAGTGTGGAAATTCCTTATAACACCCCTCTTATGAACTTTCTCACTCTGTACTTTTATCCTTGGCGTCAACAGAAATTAGCAGTGATTCCCATCCCCTGGCTCCAGCTTTCAGCTTTTTACAATCAAATTGCCCATGGCGTAATACCGCGCCATTGGAGTTCTGCCATCCAAAGTTCTTTTTTCCCCTCGTTCATAGGTGGGTAGTGAAGAGGAAGGTAGGTTGAGAGCATCCACAAGATTTCCGCACCCTTTTTTCCAACTCAAAAGCCACACAGAGCCATGTCCAAACTGCCGGATGTAGCAAGTGACGGGCACAGCCATACCCGGCTCTCTCCTTGTCAGTTTCGCTTTATTACCTGGCTATAAAAGGCCGAGGGACAATGGCCGCCTGTTCGCTGGCCCTGACACACGCTCGTTACGGCCTCTGATCTTTTTGTTTCCCCCCCCCATGAAAGCACAGAAATCTTACACTACCATCATTTCTCACTGCTGCCTGGACTCTTTATTATCAAAGACAATTAACTTTGGATCAGTGATACAAAGATTGCTTTAATTCACAGAGGAAGGGGAGAAGCAAAGGAAAGCCCTTCATCATGCATGATTCCATTATAAGCCCTTGCCCACCGTGCCATGGATAACATTAAGAGCACCCATTTCTAATGTATTTGAGTTTACCTACTTTAAGTTATGTCGTTTGATACTGGTAACATTGATTTCCGGGGGGGGGGGTAATGCCTCGTATGAGGTTAGTATCATTTCTGACCCAATAACACAATGAAAAAATAAACTTTTTACCAGATTATCCCAGACATAACAATATATGCAACTGTTACTATGGTGTTGAATGTATTATTCTTACACTTCCTCCGTCAGTTCACAGTAACTGAAACAAAACACTAACTTGTTGGTAGACAGCAGTTGTAATGTTTCTGTTTCCTTTCTATGGCCACTGTCCTTTTGACTACATCACACAGGTGTGATTTTTACCATCCCCCCCCAATGGTGCTATCAAAATGCACCGTGATGAAGTAAGCAATGTCTGTGTTTTGTTCTTGCTCTTCAGATTTCTGGTCTGATCCTGCGTTTTTTAAAATTTCTTTTGAAGACAAATTAAATCTATCCCTGCAACTTCTCAGCTCTGACAGCGGATGCTGTCTGTCAGGAAAGTAATTCCCTCCATGCCCCCCAGTGTTTGCCGGCCCTGCCGACAAAAACATCCCCCTCCGAATCCGAAGAAGGGGACAGGAAAAAAAGTAGGGTTTTCGGCAGTATCGATACCAGTTTATGCCCTGGAGGGAAGCTACATGTAGGTTGAGGCTGGGACAGCGTACCTTGAAGGTCAGTTACGAACTGGGAGGTGGAAATCCACGTATACATCAATTACAATGGCCTCCAGCTGTTTTGTTTTCACAAATACTGTTTTAAAATCATTCTCCCCCCCCCAAAAAAAAAAAATTGAAAGTCTCTCTCAAATTCTTGCATATTTGATCTGACACCTGACTTTAAAAAAGTCTTCCGAGAATAACTACTGTAAGAAAGCAGCAATCTTTCATGATTAAAAAAGGGGCATTTTTAAAGAATTGAAATTTTAAATAATTTTATAAATTTTTAATGAGTTCAAACCATTTACATTTTATATTTCTGCAGAACAGTTTGATAAATACAAGCGATCTCCGTGTTTAATCCTTCACATGTATATGGTTCAATATTGAATCTTCACAGATGCTCACTGTTTGATTAATCACTGAATGTTAAAGACAACTACGTGTGTGTGTGCATGTACCTCTTCAGTGATCAACAAGTGGAACTGATGAAAAAAAAAAGTTTTGATGGAATACGAATGTGAACAAATACAGGGAAACCACTCTTTTCGTTTTTAATCACAATTCTCTCTGGTTTACACCTGTTACAGATGAGACTTTGAGATTTCCTCCTACACAAAAAAGAAAGGGACAGTTCTGTTTTTGTTATTTGGACTGCATTAATCCTGCCTAAAAAATTGTCCACCATGGGAAAAAAAAAGCAGCACTCCAAGCACTAATCAAAACCTATGAATTGGTCCCGTAAAATTTCCCTTTCAAAAAAAAAAAAAAAAAAAACTATTGGCACAGTCAACATGAATACCCACAGGAGAACTCCAGGGCTGAAAACTCAACAGACTAGCGGGATAACGCAAAAGAATCAGTGCTGTTTTCATTCGGGGACTGCTGGCTCTCGCCGCACAAAGCCTTGTCTGGCCATTCACTAAGCCAGCTAACCTACTAACACACTAGCCAGATCGACCACCCTAGACAAACATCACCGTGGCACGCTGAAGGAGATGAGGGGGAAAAGAGAAAGAAAGTCCAGGGGAAAGAAAGACCAAGAAAGGGACCAAAAAAAAAAAAAATAGACCTGCGCCTCAGGCAGCCTGCCAACAACATCCAACAGACTCATTTGCATATCACCAGGGGGTCAGGGGTCAAATTCTACACAAGGCGTGGGGGTCGCCGGTGGGTCACTTCTGACGTAGGCCTATACACACGATACAGACAAGTTGGTATTGAGGCTAAGGTAGAGAATGTGGTTCTATAGGTAGACATTCAACAAGCCCACTGCTGTCGCGTTGCAGGGTGGATAGCCGTGAGGTCAAACTACTGTGGTACACCCAATAGCAGAGATTGAATTTTCCAGAATGAAAGGGGGGGGGATTACAGTGGGTGTTTGATGCACTCGACAAGTACACTGGGCATTCCAAAGCAAATGTTGGCTTGGGATGACCCTGTACTCTACATAACCTAATGGACATTACCTGATGGCTCAGTTTTCCATTTGACAAAAGAAGAGGCTGATAATTCAAATTAATATGATATTCTACTCGATGTAATTCTTTCAATCTAACTATGGGAAAATATAGTCAACACATGACTTGCTGATATCTCTACATTTCAGTTTCTCATTTCAGGCTTCTGGGACACTGCACACAAACTTACTTAACAAACTACTTCTTTGACTTCTTTTATTGGGAAGGGAGGCCTTGTGGTGTCCTTGTATCTTCCAACTTCTTGAGTTACCTCTCCAAAACCAGTGTGTCCTCTTACTACTCAAACCACCCTAGTTTAGTCTGGTGCTTTCACTAGAGTGCACTGTTGTGATCCACAGCATTTAAACCAAACAGTCAGAGTATAAGGTCGGGCGTGGGACCACAGACATCAACAGCATCCCCAATGGAAGTCTTAGATTTACCGAGTCTCGGCGGGCCAGGCCGCAATCCCTCCAGAGAGCCGACCCTTCCTAGAACTAGGTCAATTGTGAAAGGAAAGGGCTGTAAATTTGCTTTCCCTAGTTAATCGCTAGGGCCAATTTCACAATTTACTGTCCCAACCAGTGAGTTGGTGAACAGAATCCAAATGAAATACCACCACTATCAAACACTTGCTGGCGTGGACGTGTACTTGGCATGAGAGCTGTTATTGAATTTACAGCCGAAAATTGGTGAAAATGTTTTGATAGGGCAAGGCCCTAATTGGGTAATTTTCGTTTCAATAGCATCAGAACCGACCAAGATGAGTCTGCATGCCTGGCGGCTGGCTACAAGGGAATTACTGGGCAGGAAAGGCTTGAAAGCCACAGTCAAATTAGTGCATTTTGTAACACATGTGTGGATAAATATGAGAATCAGAGCTGGAACTGTCAATCTCAGAATGGCCTCTGAAGAAGGATTTGAGCAAATTTATAAGCAAAGTGGAGAGAGAATGAATGGATTTTCATAGGAGGAGATTTTGGACGTGGCGAATCAAAATCATCATAGTCATCTTTAAGAGTGTGACAACAACACTCAACATTGGCAATAAAAAGTACAACTTCCTTGTTCATTCAAGAACTACTACTGATGACAACAACACTTAATTTGTCTGAAGTGCTTGACATTTGGCATATGATGGTTGATGTGACCTTGATAACCACCAGGCTAAACGCTGACAATGTCCCAGCACCTCGACAGTCACACGAGCAGAGAGCAGGGAACCCTGTGAGGTTTGGCGACCGGCATTTATGAAGTGCTCATTCGTACTTTACAAAATTAGTGCACATGCTGCACAGGTGTAAGATGTGTCATGAATCATCCTCACTTCAACTTGCTCAATGTGAAATGTGTGGAGCGCAATCTCGCTCTAGGCACTGCTCCCGCCGTGCCTGAGAAGCGTCGCTGTTCACAAAATGGATGAGCCAAGGTTGTAACAAGTTTCACTTCATTTGTTGCAGCGGTGATCTTTGTTCACAATGCACTGACTGAATCTGAGCGGCCACACCTCCTTATTGGCCAATTATCTCAACCAGTATGTAACAAAAGGACTAGTGATTTTGCAGGAAAAGCTTTCTGGTAGACCACACAACTCTACACAAACTTGTCATATTTTGTCACAGGTGTCCGTGTCGACAAATTTGTGTTACTCCGCAGGGCAGCTGGAGAATAGAAATGAAATCCTTTATCAAAAAGGAAAAAGATGCACATTTACCCTTATCCTCACGGCCTAAAAAAAAGATAAAAATTGATTTGTGTTTAAAGAAAAATCCTTTCATGCCATCCGAAATCCCATATCCAACCAAAGACTCTTTCAGTTCAGTTCTCACATGCAACATTTCATTGGACGAGGCGGTTTTTACAAAGACTGATGCAACCTCTGCTTGGTTAAGATGGAGTTAAGATGAAGTTTAATAACTCTTGACATAGATTAAATAAAAGAAAGACTTAGGCGTAACCGTATTTCTGGGATCCATGCTGAAATTTCAGGGGGTGGGGGGGAGTGGTAAACCATGTCGGTCGAGGTCAGAGCCAAACTAGTGACACTCATGCTCCACTGGAACTCAACTGATGTAGGCTTCAACAAAGGTTGAAATGGAGAATAGAGGAGACTACACGTAGGCCTGGTGGGTATGTTCCCACAGTGTGCTGGAAGGAAACTCGGGTTTGAAACCGAACAAACCTCTGCCGTTATTCTGCATGTTTTTGTCTCCAGTCACAACTGGTCTAATACACAAGTTTTGCTAAGTCATGTTCAACAAATCCCACCGCCAAACACCACGTACATGTACATATACATGTTCATCCAACTCTGGAATCTTTTGTATGACAGATCAATACATTTAAGATTCAAGGGCAGCATGTGCATTCAGCGCTGGCCAGCACAGACCAGCGCTGAGGCTTGCGCGTCAAGGTCTCTGTCATCATCAATCAATCAAGTTTTCAATGTTTTTCGACTTGTAGGCCAACAAACGAAAACGAAAAAAGAAACCAAATTTCAAGAATTATCAAAAACACTTACATCCTTGATTGAAGTCTTATTTACTGAAAAATTGCTGTGTTCATTGAGGCATTACAGATTAGATGCCACTTTGCGGGATTTCAATTATGCACGCAAGTGACAAGACTGGAGTTTGGGTATACATGTATCTTGTCTACAATGGTCCCAGCATGTACTTTGTTTCTACAGCTCACTTGGGTCCCCTCACTTTCACAGATCTTGAAAACAAGTTAAATCAACCGGTGTAATGTCTGATTGAAGCCACAATCTAGCTTAATGTATCAGTTTCTTTGTCGACAAGGGAGTTTGTTCTGCTGTGAGAATTCCAAATTGGCCATTACCTTATGGAGAATTTTTACTTCAAGATGGTTGAGTACTAAGTTAAATATCGGATAGAATACTTTTTAGGATTGAAGTCAAACAAATTATAACAATTTTGTAAGCATTATATACAGGTCCTGTGGGCTAATTCTCCTGTACAAAGAGAACCATGGATGAGAAAATACTGTTTCTTGATCAAGACAATTCGTGACACAAAACTACAAAACTGAGAAATCTCAGAACAGGTGGTGCTGAATTCTGACTATCAGTAACCTTAAACAATTTAACTGTGACGTGTCCAGTGGTTGTCATTCATTTGACACAGTTCTTGGTTTCAACATAGAGGGTCCTTGCTCTACGGTTTCAACACTTTAGATTCACTGTGTAGTCAGGGCAGTTTCATCTTACTAGAATAAAGAATGGCATGGGGGCAACATGTGTCTCTGGAGGGCACACATTGAGCCTTGGGCATGTGTCCAAATCCAGTGTTGTTTTTTTTTAAATATGCTTGTGTACATACCCGTACTTGTGATTCTGGAGTTAGCTTGCTGCCCCATGTTGTTGTCACCTGCAGTTTGGGCCGAGAGAGTCACAAGAGGTGTGAGGGTCCAATAAAGACGATGGGTCCCACTGCTCTGGGGTCTGGGAAACGGCCAGGTTGAAGCAGGGAGCCAGCTGGGTGACGATTATCCTCGTCTTGGCAGTCGCTATGGAGGTCGGGGGACGGGTCTCTCCTCGGCTGCAGCACTCAACTCCGTAATGAAGAGACCAAGAAACGAGAGCAGGAGGCACTGACCCGGTCCTTGTAACATCACAAGTTTCCTATTTCCGATTGATCCATCGAGCATCACAATTCACTCGATACTCTGCGCCTCTCTCCTTTTGCCCCTCCTCTGGGAAGGGAGGCAGGATGAGAAGATGTCTCAGGATGACGCTGCTGATAGCATCTCCACTCTCTGGTGCACCTAACCCGGCCAGCCCCCCCAAAGCGATCCGAGACGCAGCGTCTCCCCACTTGGCAATTGATTCATCCAAAGTTATTTCCAAACTGGCTCGTGTGCGCAAGCAAGATGCAGGCACCCAAGGCCGATCTGTACTTGTCGATGTGGGATTTGGCAGTATTAGTCGGCTCGGCACGGGTGATTGGGCGCACACACACGCATGTTCAAAGACATTGGATACATTTCATGCCTGCATTCACTCATAGCGGGAAAGTGCCCATTGCTACACATGGCACAAGGGACGACCTACCGACCAATAACACACACATACACAAGCCCGCACACATATTGCAAACAGCCCCAAAACGCTCCAAGCAGACTAAGACCTATGTGAAAAAAGTTCATAGTTATGGGCTATTCCATTGCTACATCGGGGAAGGCAACATGTCAGCAAGGGCGCATGGCTTGTTCATTCTCCTTAGAGCTGGAGGCATTCATTTTGTTGGTCAAGTTCAGGGATACAATTGTAATTCACAGGACAAGATGTACACATGGCAAGCTGTGCTTGATTTTATGGCTGAAAATTCTTATTTCAGTTTTCTCATTTTTTTGTAGTATTTTTCAAAGTCAAGTCAACATCAGAAATTAATAGGACCGATCCATTTGGGCAAGCGGGGAGGGTAGGAATGTAGGACAAACTGAAGGATATCCTACCCCCTGCCATACAGAGGAGAAAATAACAACACTGAAAAGCAATCATGCCAATCGATTTTTATCAATACCATAACTTGAAATTTAATTGACATACGATCCAAAGTCTCCATACCCGGAGCTCCCCTCCTTCACTTTCAAGCCTTCAAAAGGTCATACCATTCCAGCCGCAGGGGAGGTGTCGGGTTGCCCTGGATTGGTTGGGAAAACAACAAGGGGTCAGGCCCGAGCCAGCCACTGAGTGTGAGGGTAATACGAACCAGGCTGCCTCAGGGGGTGCCCCAGCATACATGATTCTAAATCATGGGCAAGACCTAAAGATTTGCCTCACTGACCTAGTTACATGGTTACATCCACACACACTGGAACTAATGAAACAAAATGTTTTATGTCCACAGTGATGCGCTAGGCATATACCATCGATGGTGTTTACAAAATGTGCATCTTTCAGATCGTTGTCAAATTCACACAGACATAGAAATTCTGAAAAAGAAAATAGTATGTGCTACTTGTAACAGGAAAAACGGATACACTGAAAACAGTTTGAATAACAAAGCAGTGCATTAAATATGCATCGCTTTATACATGTCAAACATCAAAAAGATTTAACACTGCCCTTCACTGACCACAGTCAAATCTACACATATATCTTTCCCGTTGTAGATGAAGGTGACACCAAGGTGCTTTCAAAGATATAAATGGGGCACATTTTTTTTTTAATTTCTTCAATTTAGGTGGATGAAACCCTGATCTGCTGTTGTGTAATAACTGTGAAGGTTTTATTTGAAATTCCTGTTGTAATGCATGCACATGTACATGTACATGTATGTGAAGTTGTGAATTAAGTTACTGGATTCAGTGTAACGTGTCTTTGGCATCAAAGAGATGCTGGATTTTTTGTGCAGACAAAAGGATAGGTTTGCATTTGTCTCAAGGAAAAAATAACAGTTCCGAAAAAGCGACATTTTAATCTGCACACTGAACGACTTATAAAGTCACTATGTATGAGTGTTTGTCTTTTTTTTCTAAATTTCTATGGACGACTGGTATGGGTTGATCTTTTCAGAAATTCAAATATCTTACATCAAGTTTTGACTGTTCACTTGATAGAACTGCAAAGAAAAACACTTGAAAGGTTCAACGAGCCTTTTCAAGAGATGGAATTTTGCAGCAGATGTAAATCCTGTTCATGCCTCAGGGGTATTATTCATAACTTCAAAAAGGTACAGCAATATGATGTGGCATGAAAACGTTGGGCTGAGTGTTTGAAAAAGGCGGTGCATGACAGTACACTTGTGCTGAAAAGGTAAAGTGCAGGGACGTTACGTCGGGGTTGCAACAGACAACAGCAAGAGAAGTTGGGAATCAACAACACTGTCCCTCATTCAAAAAGGAGGTTCACGTCACTTGGAGGCAACATGAATAATGAGCATGTACAAAGAGAGTGCAAAGAGCCATCACATACTAAGTGTCAAGAGTTGGGAAAAATGGTCCTCTTACAAGCCCAACATGTACATATATTCCTTAGGCAGTGGTGTCACTTGGAGTTGTAAATTCCTCCATCCTTTATGTTGCACACTGAAGACATCTTGAGACCTGAAATGGTCAGGCTACGGAAGTTACGAGAGTGGTTAATTAAGGAAGGCAGAAGGAACAGCCGTGATGGAAAATCAAGACTACTGAATTATGTAGGCTACATAATGTCATGACCAATGACAGTTATTACCAATTCTTCAATATTTTAAAAGTGTTTGAAACATTTCAGAAACTTTAAACCAAACTTTTAAAAATTCAGTACCCGAACTTTGAATCAAAGAACTCCCCTTAAGTTTTTTTTTCAATTTCGATCCTGGTTGGTACATGTATGTCAATAGGCTTTCAAAGACAGTGGTCCTTTCAGCCAGGTGTCAAACATTAAATCAAAATCAAACCTATAGCATTTCGAAAAGGAATGCGATATTCCTTCATCCAGTAACCTGAGTGCTCTGTCTTGAGGCAGCCCTTTCCGGGGGAACAACAGGCGCTACCACCCCCTCAGCTACCAATGCAGAGACCCACTTACGAGCGCTGACACTCCTAGGTCAAGGTCGCGTCCCCTATACCAAAACCGCTAAATGGGGGTGAGCAGGCTGTGAACACGAGAATCCCTGCCAACCACAGTTGGCGAGAGAGAAAAAATATACCGGGAAGAGAGAACGCGTGACAGAGAACTGCGCTAAATGTTGTGACATCAGCCAGTGTTCTTCAATAGGAGGGCATTGCCCAACTGGTCATTGACCTCAGCTAAGCCTCCCAGTAACTTGTCCTACTTCTTGTCAATAATGGAGATGTAGGGCCCTATTACAACACAGACTCTTAACCAGTATCTCAGCAGTAGGTGAGGAAAAAATCCTTTTGAATGGGACACAAAGAATGTTTACTCTAGTTCAAAAGAGAAGGCACAGGCATTACAACAAATTTCTCAAAGGAGCACCAGTCCTGTAATGATGGAAAACAGGCATGCTGCCCTCTCTTGAAAACATTTCCTTTTTTTTTTAAATGTCTTACAAAAATATACTGGCACAATAAAAACTCCTTTTAGGTTTTTGCTGGACTACAGCCAACTCAACTGGAAGGTACATGTAAAATACAAAGAGAGCTCCTGAAAAACATCTGACCAGCACAAAATGACACAGGCAGTGAGCGGCAGAGAAGGGCATGTGCAGTCTGTTATTAACCTGTACACCTGCACAATTATGTACAGGATGTATAAATATCCCACATAAGAAGCACATTACACTGTCTCAATCAATGTGATTTAGCCTGGTTGGGGCACAAATTTATCAAGTATTGCTTTGGATGCATGTAATCACTTGTCTGAATTATTCTGTAGGTTAAGAGCTGTGAATAAATGTGTTGCTATTTCGCACGTATTACTTCGTTTTCTTCCATTTTGAAAATGTAATTTGAGCCCCTATTATGATACCTATGCCTTAACTACATGTACATGTACAAAACAAGATGACCTCTCTGTGGCAACTGGAATAACGCCAAAAGTAGACACTCATCCTCAAGACAGCAGTCAAACAGGACCATGGAAAACAGTGACCATTGAATACCAAATAGATTTCTCTGAAACAATGTTGATTTAAGGCAGCATGTACCATCCTCCTCAATAAATCATTATTGCTCTATCCAGGAGAGCGCATACAATCAAAACACCCACAGAACACAATCAATATTCTAGTTTCTATCCTATGAACAAGATTCAGACAAACACTTCCCTGTGCACCAATATAAACACTGAAACTTCACCACTCCATTGAGACAAGTTTGACACTGGTGATACAATGACTGAATACTAGTACATTTTAAACTCATGAATTTCTTTCCTAGAAATGCGCAGACGGACTAAGTTGGCAATGAATACGTGATGGCTTCCATAAATTTTTACTGGCTCCATCCTCTATGATCGAGCAGACCTTACGGTGACTTTTGGTTTTTTGCCAACTAGTCATATCTAGGCCTGTTATGTCTTCAGAGAACCCCCTACTCTGAGTCCCTCACAAACAAGCACGCGATCCTGTCAATCCCCATCGCCTGGCATGTGAGCAATTCCCACCCTGGCACCGACCCACAACCGACTCCTTAAGAGGTCAGGCCGTCAACAGAGGGCCAGCTGCAGGAAGTCATGTGACCCTTATTCGACCTCTTCGCTGATCCCTTTCCTCCGTGGCCTTCCTAGTTAGCTCCACTGAGCAGGGCACAAGGAGGTTGAGTGCGTTTGCCTTCCAAATGACCCTAACCCCATGGCAACTAGTACTGTGTAGTGACAAAAAAACAAGAGCCAAAATGCACTAACAGGGATGATGTCAGAGCAATCAAGTGGTGTGGGTTTCCAAGAAGGCGGAGACAGGGAAGTGTGTAATGTACACAGCAGAGAAATGACGTGTACACAACAAGGAAGTTCACTCACCAACGATGACTGTCGACCATGCTCATAACTAACCTTGAAATGTATACACAGGGGCATGTGGATGTGCAAAACATGACCGGATACATTTTCAGAACCCCATCACACATGTACACTCATCCTTTTCACAGAATTTCCTTGAATTTTGCAATGCAGGCCATCCCTTCAAATCAACATTTACTAGCTTCCGGTCCCATTAGGCACACACTGCCAACATACATGTACATCTTTCACAGTTGCATACTGGGGCCCCTGGAGGAATGATGCCAGTTTTCCAGATGGAAATACCAGCTGTATGCATGGGAGCATTCAAGAATCATCAAGGTAAGACGAAGGATGAAAGTATTATAACGTATCTTCACAAATTTCAAGGCTGGCGCTAGTTTTTCTCCCACCACAATTTTAAAAAATATGAGCTGCAAGAGAAACTGTGACCGTTAAGTAATCCATGTTCTTTTTCTTCAGTCTCAACAAAGACAACGAAATATTTCCTGATCTGAACCTGGGAACCCCAGAGGAAATCCTTCCACCCTGCCTCAAGTTGAAGTTTTACCAGTTTAAGGATCTCTTTACTCAAAGGAAGGTGGCCAGACGTCTTGCAGCCTGGGAATACGCTCACAGTAGGCAAATTAGGAGCAAGGCCATTGCACCGTTACAGGGGTGATATTGACCAATGATAACAATAGCTGAAAACAGCTGAAAACTAGCATGAAGAAGCTGAACTGTGAAAATCTCCTATACTTTTATACACCGCCAGTGAGGAAAAAAAAGCTGAAATCTAAAACAAAAAAAGCTGAAATCAGCTAAAAAGCTGAGAAATTTCACCCCTGCTGTTAGTTCAGTGGTTAAGAAAATGAATGCCATTTCATTTGATCCTCCATACATGTACATGAAAACTCAACCTACCAATATTTGGATACCATTCGAATTGCATGCATAAAGTCCAGTAATTAGGAATAATCACTCCTCTAAAGTGGAAAGACAACATTTTATAGAACTTGAGTAACTCCATGTCACATTAGCCTTTGGTTGTCAGGTGACCAACTCCCATGAACTTTTCCACAGAACTACATGTACCTAAGAGCATGAAATGAACACGAAATAGACTTGAACTCTTTGCTACATGTACGAGTCATTTCAGAGATTTGCCCACCACAAAGTACAACCTTGTCTTTTATACTCTCATTCGCAACTGAGCATTTTTGTGTGTGCACTGCTTATACCTCAAACCGTTTCAAGACACTTTCTTCAAGATGATCGAGGGCATAGGAGACATCCATTATCTAAGAGTTCACTAAAACTGACCATTAGGTTTTCATGATGAAAGGTCTCGAAAGACCAGCACTTTTCAAAACTTTGTTGGCGTCACGTTTGACCCTTTCTGGCACAAACATGCAAACTCTAAATGGTTTCATTTTTGGACTACATAAAAATGAGCCGCACATCTTTGCTGACATTTGAAGGTTGAAGTTGTGGAATGACCCACCGGTACTTAAACCAACAAACACTCCAACAAACAACCAACAAATAAATACTCACCGTCATCTGATTGCATCTGATCCCATCCCGAACTTCGAGGGGATTTCTTCCCTGTAAAAATTTCAAAAAGGAAAAACAAAAGTTGAAAGATAAATTCCCAAGAAATCAACAACTCAAGCACAAATTACTCTGTACCCTTACACACGTCAACAACAGAGGGCGCTCTTGCACACAAGTGTTTTGCTCTACAACAGATTTTGAAGTATGTACTGTACATGCACAAGTACATGTATGTCGTGTTAAGAGGGCAGACCAATGGGGAGGGCTCCATGGGCACACTGCTTCTTGCTGTAGAGGGGTCATGTCAATACCAGCTCGTGCAAATTCTGCTCTACCCTAAGGTCCAAGGGACCATTCTTTAAACAGCTTGTCCATAATGGCAGAGCAACATGGCGGCAATAATTATTCACAATTTTTGTTTGTAGTTCGGCATAGAAATTTTACTATGTGCAAAAAGTGAATTCAATACATACAGTTATTTATTTCCCTGATAAATATCAACCAAAAAACACTTAGAACATATGTAACTGCAGAATTCAAAATATCAAGCAACTGGCAAAATTTCATATCAGGAATATGGAAACTTCAACCAAAACAGACAAAGAAATTGATGGTAATTTGATATGCGGATATTACTTGCTGAGACTCAGACGAGCACATGAGCATTTCAAAACTCAAAGACAATGATAATTTAGGCTTCTTCATATGCTCAAACTGGGCAATGGTTTGATCAGGATTCAAAGGGCAACACTTTCAGGGAGGGGAGATGTTGACAGCCATTAGCAGAAAAGACTCAAGAGATGGGAAGGGAGAGGGGCAATTGGCCCTTGAGGTTCAGCCACACTGTCGGACTATTTATCTTTCCGGCTATGACATTTCGGTTGGACAGTCTATGTGGATTAGAATTGGGAATAATGTGCTGAGAAGGAAAGAAGAAAGGGCAAAAGGATTCACTGAAATTCTCAAGTATTTGAACAGCTCCGGGATGCATGCAAACCTTTAGGCCTCATACTTATAAACAAATCAGGGTACATTTGTAAGGCTAACATTCTCTCAAGTTACATGTAAATGAACACTCCTAGGCCAAAGAAAACTGGCGAACATTATGAATTTGGACAGTTATAGTGTTTACAATTTCATATCCACATGCAAAAAAATATCAGGAAATGCCCTTATACAGCTGCGGTACTGCTACCAGCAGCCAAAATCTTGAATTTTTTGGACAACCTGAAGTGAAGGTATTTTTAAAAGTGAATCTATTTAAATGAGAAGTGAAAATGTAACAAAGTGCCGCACAATGTTTGCTGACGAAAGTTACATGTATCGACACTCTACAATTCCAAAGACCGTGAAAGGGGCCGATGTTTTGATCCTAGCAAACTCTTTGAGAGAGATTCTGCTAGGATTGAAATGCTAGGCCCTTGAACTTGTTAATGGGAAACAAATCACTCAAAAGAGACACAATTCTGCACCATTAAGAGCCTTTGCTTTAATGATCAAACTCAACTGAAATGAACAACAAACTATTCTTATGAAAGCTAGCATGGACACTATCAACTAGCGAAAAATAAAATCGTCCAAATATATGTCCCAGGTATTTGTACCGTACCCAGTCCATGGAAAATACATGTACATGTATAGCTAAATTCCAAAACAGATTTCCTACTGTATAAAACAATTTAACGATAGAGTCACAGACATCTGAAGGAAGAGCTACCATACGAATTCACCACATGATGCCTTGAAGTGAGTTAGTAACAGCCCTCCCTCCACCTCGCTGCAACACACTGACCTCAAACGGTCAAGAGACAATGCGGGCACCGTCCATGTTGCCACGGCAACACGACCAGACATTGTGCATGAACGGTCTGGTAATTGGCAAAAGTGTCACATTTGCGTCACCCCGGTAAATCCTCCCAGACAGCGGGCTGTCAATTAACGTGGGGTTAACACCATTAGAAAGAGTGAATAATGGGTAAACTTTAAAGGAATCTGCAATAATAAACAAACAAACAAATACTGGCAACAAATTAAAAACTGAAGAGATGTTAAAATTGGAGGTTGGGGTTGCAAAGAACCTGTGCCGTGTTTTCAGAAAAAAAGGGGCAGGTTTCATAGTGGCTGTCATAACTTTGTTGTTCAATATTGATCGGTGATTATGAATACTTGCAGGTGTGCCTGTCCTTATACCCATAGGAATTTTCTCCTCTAAATATTAATATAAAAGTGGAACTAATTTTATTTCAGGTTGGGGGGAGTTTTTTCTAAGATGCGCTCTGGGTGTTTTAGGGCACATTTTGTCTACTTCTGTGGTGCCAATAATGTTTGTGACACTGCCACATTAGTTTAATGTGTTATTTTCTTCTGACTGTAACAAGGTGTCGATGTACATGTACAAGTAAGGATGCACATGTTCCGGTACTGTTTACTGTGCTCTGACACTGTTTCTGAAGCCCTGTGTTGCAACATCCCATCTGCTAAATAAGGGTAAGTCAAGGGCACATGACAATGAACATGTAAGATGCAGATCACTCCCACACAGCTCAAAGCTGGGTGCCCCTGAATCTACAGAGATGATCCCGGGCCATACTGGCACAATCCCACCATTTCTTGGCCCAAACAGACCCCTCTTTTCGAAAGAATCTGTGGGGCTACTTTTTGTGCGCCTCTGCCTGGCGGAGAATTTTCCTTGAATTGGAACACTCCACCCCTCAATATCTGAAGGCTGCCCTCTACTGGTCAAATGAGATATCACCCATCTTTAGCCTCCTTTCCTCAAGTCTCCTAGAGCAACCCAAATTCATTGAGTCAACAGGCCTGTAACTTAATGACATCACGCTTAATTTGCATGTGCATTTTTAAATGGCAGTCAGGTGGGATGTGATCCACTGAGCTCCATAGGAAAGCACACATGCACCGTGTATGATGTCAAAAAGCATGACATCATTATGCTTCAGGTCTGTTTTCCTTTTTTTTCTGCAACATATTCATATTCATCGGCCCCAAACAGGTTTGCCTCATACTACATGCATATGTGAACATCTTTGTGTGCATAACTGATGTATTGTTGCGTTACTTGTACTGTACTGTATGTTTGCACTGAGTGAATGAGTTTTAAACAATACAGCAATAGATTTTATTCATGTGTCGGCACTCTTGAACTGAAAGTGTTTTGGCAAAGTGTTTCAAGAGTTAAAACAACCGTGATGAAAAAAAAAGGTTCAAAGCTCATCTGAAATAAAAGTGAAATATCAATTCATGCCCATTTTTGCTGAGAATAGATTAAAGTTTGCGATAAATTACATCTATAGGAACATTTTGTCATCAACATATAAAAAAATGGAAGTGAGGTTTGGAACCTGAAATAGTCTGGCACCATATCCCATTAAACAGATTACATTGAAAATGACAAATTCAGGGGACAAGATAAAAAGTGGCTTCACTGTGATTAAGATTTATTAATTTAATGCATACATGTATGTGCGAGCACAACTAGGTTCAGTACATGTATGCCATCCCAGTGCCATTCTAGGATAATTTACGTGTACATGGCAATAATACTCTGGGTCCAGCGGAAAATTCTTTATCTGGGTCATGCTTTTGAAATTCTAGGCACAAGTCTTTTCATTTTCTGTCAGGGGCCCATCTAACTCGGTAATGTCCAGGGGACTTAATAATTTGACTGGACCCAGGACGGAGAGACAGCAAAGCTAGCCCAGAAACACCAGTGCGGGTGACAGTGGGAAGGCTTGGGAAGATGCATCACGCGGGCAAAATGCAGATTGAAGATGGCGAATATGCTATTTGGGACTCGTTACCTGGCCCCCCGTGGCCAGGCCGCAGCCAGGAGTAAGCTTATAAGCACTGACAGAAGAGATGGGCAGTTGGAACTGAGCTGGGGAAAAAATGGCTCGTATTTTGTTGAGGGGGGAAATAAGCACAGATGATGAATAGCTTTTAAGGTTCCAGACAGATAAGATTTGCTTTCTGATTTGATTAAGCATAACTGCTTTGTTAAATATAACCGAAAAACAAAATATAGAAGTACATGTAAATGACACAAGGCAAGATCTGATACTCCAGTGGTTTTACACAATTTTCAATTTTTATCGTAACGCCACTGTGCATCATGTTGACTAAGAAAAGAGTTGGGCGGGAGAGAAAATTTTGGGTGCATATGTGAAGTTTTTTGAGTGGTTATGCACTATTCTTTAGATTATCTTACTACATGGCATTTGGCTTCCTTTTATGACGACAACTTGACATTTCCTTCCTGTCCACTCTTTAAATGCTTCAAGATCAATTGTCACAAAGAACTCTTGTGATTTAATTGGAAATGGTAAAATGGAGCAAAATAACATTATGGACACCCCCCCGACAGAAAAACCAGCTGAAGAAAGATCTGTTTTGAAAAGCAGGGGCGTGTATTTGTTTCCTGTTCTAACAATTCTCAAGGCGGCTTTCATTCGCACGCACAAAACAACCTTGACGAGAGTCCTGCATTCAAATGCAGCTTGAAAAACGAGAGAAATACAGAAAATAGTTCAATTGTAATGTGCATGAGCGTAAGTGCTCTCCAGCGGCCGAGGAAAATGTCATGCAGACAGACAAGCTCGCAGTTGGGGGGACTTCACTATTTAATTATGGCCCAAGAAGGGAAAAACGCACTCAAGGAAAGAATTGCATCAGTAAGAGGCTGGAAAAAAACACAGATGTGCAGTGCAATGATAGCCAGGCCACAAAAACATCAACGGAGTCTTCCAATACACTCATCAATTTCACAACAGAAGAAAAAACCTACAATCCACAAAATGTCTCTCAATAAAAAAGTTCTCCTTGGCAAACCACTTTTAGCATACACTTTGTGTCAAAGCCAACAGTGAGCCTGCGGCAGCAGTGATACCTCGAATCTATCACTTCTTTTCCCATGAACACCAATGACAACATGAAATCTTTTTTATGTTTGAAGAATTTTTCCCTGTTTTCGTAAACTGGGCCACTTAACATCCCAGAAACCTAAAACTGTACGACTGCCACAAATTTCCTGTCCAATTCAACCAAGTCTTAACATCCCTCGACTTCCATAACACATTGCGTGACAACATGCACAGCCAGGCATCAGAAAACAGCAGGAAAAGTCATGCTGTCTAGACAAGTACAGTAAATATGATGGCCTTGAACTTACAATAACCTGACAAAGTACCCTCATATTCAGTCTTACGGATACACCATAATCCATTGCTTACATGTACATGCCGATCAAATCTACCATCCACCCTAAAAAAAAAATACATGCGCCCTGATATTTTTTTACCTTTTTCCAAAGCAATCTTAATTTAAGCATGTCATGGGCACGTTTTGCATGGAACAAAAAAGAGATGCTTCATTAAATTCCTTTCAAAATATTCAGTATTGATTTTTTTGGGCCTCAAAACAAAACAAAATAAACAAAACAAAACCAACAAATTTATACATGATGAAACAAAATCGTGAGCTACATATGTTGATGTGACAAGGGGCAGAGATGCATTTGTTTGGGCGTGACACAAACACAAATAATAAAGTTGTAAAAAAAGACAATAAAAACCAATATTAGTACGAACATTATCAGCAGAGCAAAACTTTCTGGAGCCAGCACTTTTTACACATAAAACTTTGTTCTGATAGCAAAGGAATTTATGTCAGACACACATGGATGTTTGCAACAGTTGTCACCCTTGGCCTCGTACGCCAGCGACTGCATACACCAGATTCTCTTGCCCGGAATATGGATGAGACGTTTCAATAACAGTTTGTGCCTACATGTACATCTACATGTACCAGCCAAAATGATGGACATTACTTCTACTAGTGTACATGTATCTGCAACCTTTAGTAGAAGGAAAAGTTCACTTGGTTTTATTGTGTTGAAAGGAAAATGTACAAGGCACCATACTGAACAGTACTATATTTTTAGCTGGTGTAGCATATAAATGGATCTATGTCTCAAGTTTTCCAAGGATATTGTATGTCTGAAATTTTTGCCAACAACATGTTGCACAATGTGGGTATACCATACGATCTGATTTGGATATCCACTACACTCTGATTGATACTCCTCCTTTTTTAGTAAACATTCAGCTTGAGGTAAGCCCCACAATGTATGGAAGGGCAGAAAACCAACGTAAATGTAAAATCTACTTCAAAGTTGGTCATTCCAAGCACAAGATACAAAGATTTTGCAGGTTGAATTCCCTGCCAGATTGTTGGAATTTTGTTTGGGCATTTTCAGTCAACCTTGAAGGCACGTCATGAATTGTGCACCGAATGTCTTCACGGCACTCTGATTTGGCATGAAAAAAAAAAAAAAAAATCTGACAGAGGAGTTTGTTCGGTCAATTTCCCGTTAGTATGTGATGCATGAGAACTACGGTGGACTGCAGAGAAAATTCCTCTGCAATCTTCCGGTGGATGAATTGAAATGTTTCTTCTCACGGGGTAAGCTTTTTATATAATGGCGGACCATTTGGCTCAAGATCCATTACAGATGTAGGGGTACATCTGCATGACTCCCCTGATGATTTGAAAATGAGATTGGTCCACTGAGAACCCTTTAGCAATCAAATTGCAACTACCCCAAGATGGGTCTCTACACTGAATTGCCATCGACACCGCACATGTACATGTACGGTATGTACATGTACATGTACATGTATGCACGAGGCTCAACTTCTGAGGGCAAACTGCCCAAGAAAACTTGTAGCACTCATGAAGGGGGGGGGGTTTCACACTTTTACGTGATGTAGGGAGAGACCTTTTCAGGTAACAGGCTTTCAGAAGAAATGGGGCTCAGAATACATGTACGTGAACGGGGAACCCAAGTAAACACGCACTACAGTTAATAAGTAAATACTGAATAAACGGAGACTTGAAGGTTTGACTCACAAAGTGAACCGCAAAGTCAATCTTCTTGCACCATCAAACTTTGGTCTTTGTTTAATATCAGAAAACTTTGACTACACTGCACTGACTCTGGGAAAAGGAATAACTGTGTAGTTCATGAAAACAGTGTCTAAAAAAACTCAATGGGTAATGTTACAGCTTAACTGAAACAAGACACAAACTTTACTGTATCATCTGAAAAGTATGAAAGAATTGAATTTACATTGAAAAGTCACCAGCGTTATTACATGTACCAGTACATGTGAAATCTAACCCTTGGAGAGGGGTTGGAATGCCCATGTCAGAAGGCACGTTAGAAGGGGGGAGAGCTCACTGTCCTGATCCACAAGCTCTGGAGGAAGGAACCCCTGATATCGCCTGTGGCTGACCAACAAAACGAGCCTTCACTCCTGGTTGTCTTTCCCACAATTCCATCTACCTGAGTGGAAAGGCATTACTTCCCCCAAGTACATTGTACAGTTTCCAGTCTAATGCATGACGCAATCAGCTGAGGTACCGGGATGTACAATGGGGGTATTGAAACAACCCAGAGAGACACAGTGAACCGTATTTCATTGGAATCAGTCAACTAGACAAACTCTGTTGAACCCAAGCCACCTTGCCAAGTTTCGCACAGCAACTGGTGAGGCTAGTGTTATTACATCCACAAATAATGCTGAAGAAATTAAAAATATCTATGCAGGAATACCGTGCATAACTGCTGCACTTCCCTCCTCAGAAGTTACATCTTTTCAAATCAGGTTTAATTACAATTTAATATTTTTCATTCTATCTGTCCATCTACATGTATGAGTTGGTGAAAATAAAAGACTTGAAATAAATGATGAAATAAATTTTCAAAATAAAAAAATGTACAGTTTGGTTCGACATGAGCAACTGATGCACTGTTCACAATAAGAATCCCTAAATGAATCAGAAGAACACGGTACATTTCCGTTTTACCAAACAGATTGATTTTTCAACCTTCCACAGCACCCAGCCTTGGGTGCTTTTAAAAAATGAGCAGAACGTGTGTAACCCAGGCAGATTAAACTCTCTTTGGGACTCCAGATGTTACTGAAGTGCACGGACTAACAAACTTCAAAGGGTGTGATGCACAAAAATCCATCAGCCAAAGATTGCGGTCAAGGCAGGCCGGACGATCTACTACAGACCCACCAACTGAAAAAATGGAAAAAGTCATGTCATGGATGGCAGATGTAATCTCCCTGCTTTCCTCCTGCATCTAAGGTGGTTTTCTAGTATGGCCATATGTTATACAGAATGTCTCAAATTATCTGTTCTGCAGATCATCTACTGTGGGCAACCTTTAGATCTGCCTCGCCTACCAGCACCCCAGTGACTAACTCTCCAACTTTACACAGACCAACATACATGTAAATGTATTTAGAGCAGAGGTTGCATGTGGAGACATGTAAAACCAAAGTATAGATAGCATCCCCAAGTGGACATTTAAAAGGTGAAATACTTCTGACCTCATGATATTCACTTTGTGTCCTCGCTGAATTCTCTGAACGGACTGCTCTAACAAAAAAAACTTAGCTGACAACAGCAAATAAAACGCATAGTTCCCAACTCAGGCATACCGATGGTCATACACAAGGGAATTTCTACATTTTAGGTGGCACTTTAAATTCAGCTGATTGAGTTAGCTTGCTCAATGCTTATGTTTACTGATCGCAGTCTGTGTAAAAGGAGACAATGTTTAGTGAGCAGAAATCAGGTACTTAACGAGAGTACTGGCCCTTAGGGTCTCAACTGGTTATAGATGATACACAAAAAGTGCTTCTACAGTAATTAATGCAGAGGAAAAAAAAAACAAAACCCCAGAAATTCAGATGAGAACCAGGCACAAGAGATATGCATTCTGTGTCATATCTGCCGGTAACCTTGTTTTTTTTAATAGTAGTTCATAAATACCCAAGACAGTTCAGCCATTCCTGTTGGTCAAGAGCCTGTGACATGGCCAGTCTTAATCGGGTGATGAAGCACTGGCTGGCTGTTTCACGCGGCCTGTTTCCACAACCTCACGCTGTACGTGCCTCGTGCTGGCCAATCTTCATAGAAGGAGATTGTTTCTGACCACTTTCGACTCAACAGGAACATACCGTTACCATAAAATGGCTACAGGGTTTTGAAAAACTGAAGTAAATTTCTTGAACTCGGTAGTTAAAAATTATAATTTTTAAAAATTGTTTAAAGACTTTGCGACTCAAAGGGGAATTTATAAATGGGAATTACTGTGTGCTAGGCCAGTTTTGAACACTGATAATGTCACTGGCCCGCTTGGGCTCGGGCATTAGCATTGGTTATGCTCCCGATCCCGTCTTAAAATGAATGTTTAAGACTGGCCAAGCATGTCTTTATTCCCCTAATATTTTGCTGTTTGAAAGCAACGCTGCTTTCTTGTTGGGTTGTCCTTGTTGCGTTTCATGGGGAATTTTAGGTTTAGCCACTTTGAAAGTGACTCTGTCACTATTTTGGTTATCCCTGCCAGAGGTTCTACCAGTTCGTATGTTTTTGTTTGTCTGTATATGTGTAGTGGTTGTTGGTACTCTCCCTCGTGGACATGATCGGGTTCAGTAAGAGAGTGTGAGTATTGCTGTGTTGCACTTGAAGGTGGGTAGTTGCGTTTTTGTGCTGTGTTGATAGTTTGCTTGAGCAGTCTGGCTGCTGAGGTGTGTTTCTGGTTGTTTAGTTACAGTGCAATTATTTATATCTCTCATGTAATGTATTGAGATGTTTTAAGGTGTGCCTCTTGTATGTAATTTGCATATTTTTGTTTGTCCTTTTATCTGGCAAATAAATGAAATGAAGCTGTGTTAAGCAAATCTCCTCACTTAATGAAACAGGATTCAGAGTCACAGAGTTGAACAAACACACGAAGTACCTGTTTCCTAATGAGAATAGTTTGTACATGTAAGTCAAACAGTAAGGCCGTGTCCGAAACGGGCTTCCAGAGCTACGGCTAGGTCTACGCATCTCCACGCATTTCTAATGGAGTGAAAAGCTACACCTAGCTCTAGACAAGAGATTCGGATGCAGCCTTAGACTAGTTTATAAGTCAAAGTACAATGTAAAGTGTAATACTTGAGAGCCAGGCACTACTCATTTTTGCTCAGAATGAAAAAAAAAATGCCCAGCAATGCTTTCTCTCAAGTGGCCCCATGAATTGATCCCCCGGCCCCAAGGAATGGGCTCTCAACACTGGCTCTGAAGGGTGTCCAGACATCAGTAGAACCAAAGAGAAAGGAACACCGCCTGGTGAAAGCATCCATACTCCAAATGCAGGTGCATTCATCCGTGCAGTACAAGGAAGGCCACACATGAAAAGAGCTGAGCCAGTTGAGCATCTCATCCCAATGCTTAAAATGTGATCTAGCTCTCCGTGAGCAAACAGTGCTGTCCCACCAGTCCAAAACAAGCTACAGCCCCCCCCAAAAAAAACCACATATGGGCCTCAGACTGTGAGGAGCCAGTGATGAACCATGAGAGGCTCCTGCATTTACCTCATGAAATGAAGGACTCTTTGCTGCTAGGTATACCATTCAATGTAGGGGGGGTGTCTAATGCAACCCCTCAAGTGTCTTCTCATTGGACAGTGATGAGGCTATAAAGGGGAAAAGTACCAGCAACCTTTGCCAACAATGGCCATGACACACTCCTGACAACCTGGGAGAGAGAAGAGCTGGCACTTTTGGTGACACTTAGTCCTCAACATGCCCCCCCCCCAATGAGACAAGAAAAAGTGCAGCTGCCTCAGATCGTGAACTACAATGCTGCACTTTTGCTTACGACCTTGGCCGCATTTACGCTTCGCTGCCAAAAAATCCTATTAATATGAAATAGGGGCAACTTTGCGTAGAGTCACTGAGCTAACTGCCTATCACATGGCCTACGTGCAAAACGCTGACACCCCAATAATATCCATACACGACAAAGGTCATCGAGATAAAGTGTTGGAAGGAGGGACTCCACTTTTGAAAACAAAATTTAGCGACACGGAAACAACCCCATTTGTGTCCTGTACAGACATGACAGAAGCCAAATAAATTGTTTATGCATTTTGTCAACCTCCGGACAATATTTACAGCTTGTGCTAGTTTCGTTTCAGCAAAATTGTGAAAAACTCTTCAACTGAGACCTTGCTTTGACCAACCCGACGCTGCACGTATGTTCACTCCCATGCCCTTGTGCACCACTTAGTTGAGAGTTAGCACATGCGCACTCGATCACTTTACTGTGGATTTCGAGGCAGGCGATGTCGGACAACGTTGTGACACTTCTTTCTGCAGATGGAGACCATTATTTAACAAAATACAAACAAATGAAGTCCACAGAGATAACCAGGTAACTAAAAATTGATCAGAAAACATTAAACCATCGTATTAGAATGAACCAAGTTGCACAAAGTTTGAAACAAATTCTGAAAAAGTGATTTTAAAAAATATATAAACACAATCAGAAAATACGTCCATGGTCTTTCCCATTTTAAAACAACTCCTCAAGTTTATCCAAACAAACAAAATAAAGTGCCGATTGAATTACCATCCGATAAAAATATAGGTTGTATTTTTAAGTTATTGGGAATTGAATATTTTGCCTGAGAATCAATTTGTCCATAGAAGTGCATGTATATGTTTACGTGCATTGATGGAATACATGTAAATGTACATGTACAGTACAAGTACATGAACGTGCACATGTGCACACATAAATCATGGCTGACCGATCGACAGAGAGTCAAAATTGAAATTGATCAAACTAACAAAGGACAATTTGTAATAGTTTAAATGTAACATGATAATCTTTTTCAAACACTGTTTCAATTATTAAGATATGCAGCATGTGTGGAAAAACTGGAGAACAATTTCAATTTTTGAGTTTAAAATACCCTTTTTTATGTTCGGAAATATAACGTACACAGACTTTTTTTTAACCCCATTTCCTCCCAAATGTCACATATGACTAACAAGAAACACATCACAAAATAAAACCCAAAGCCTGATTATATTTCTCTGTTTACCAAGTCTAAGAACAGTGTTGTTCGGCCAGTCTAATACCAACCACACTGATAAATTCACCAAAGCTGTGGAAAAACTTGCCAATTCAAAAGGTCATCTTCGTCAAGCAGGAGTGCGCAGAAATTTCAAAGGTATGATCAAAGTGTTAGAAATGAAAAATTGGAATTTCTGGGAAACATGAGGTTGGGTATGTGAATAATTCATGGGAGTAGATCACATTCTGTCAACTTTTAAAAGGATTCTCACAGTCGGATTTGCTGAGCTCTGCCGAACTCTGCTACACCTGGGGCCCTCGGGCCAATTTCCTCCCCTATTTCTGGACACAACATATTTTATCCCTTGTCTAAGTATATTTTAGCAGAGTTTAAAAAGCAAATTGAGGTTGTTTGGGGGTTTGACTTTTATTGAAAAAGGAAATTTAGCATCACATATTGACAAACACTTGGTTAACAATTAGAGTGACATGGAAAAAGACACTGAAGAAAAATACCACACACGTAGTAATGTTTCATATTTACACTATATTGAGTATATTCACATTTCGGTATATGTAGATCATACCAGTTTTCTGACAGAACAAATGATGTAGGCAGATTCTTGTTTTATGCAGGGTATTTACAGTGCAATTGCAATATTTTTTGTGGATGGAAACTTTCAAAAAAATAACTACTGTATAAAATGCCAGGACCGGTGTTATAGTTGAGACCATCATAAGTTCATATGACCAAACAGGAGACTAGACACAAGATAAGTCACATGACCACTCACAATGAACAATGACAATGGTATGTTTTTGTGGAAATTCATTTCCAAAGCTTACAACTTGTCAGACTGGAGGCCTTGTGTTGGTCTTTGGGGTCTTATGCAAGGGGGGGGGTGTGATTTTAAAAGTGGGGGACAGTTGTGAGACCATTAGGCATCGGCATACTTACAGACCAATCAGTTGAGCCCTGCCCCATTACAAGACCTGCCAAAAGTGGGACACGTCCCGACCCCCAAAAAAGTGTGGGAGGAGGGCACAAGCCTCCTTCCCTTCACCGCCAGTGATCTTTTGATGGTTCTGACAAGAGCTACAAAAAACTACGGTACCAGCATCTCTCTACTCAGTCTAGGAAAAATATACGATTGATCCATGTTGATGTGGGCATGGAATGCAAACCTGTGAATGCACTTCGCGTGATAGTCATCACTACTGTACTGTGAGCTTCCATCAAAGATGAGAAAACCACAGGGTGAGAAAAGTAATAGATAACCTAAAAGGTTGGATGGGCAAGGATGTCATTTCCTACGCACTTTTTTTTTAAACATTACATCGTCTAAATTGAGTTGTGGTGGGGGGCAAGAAAGCCAGGGCAAACACAGGTGCACTTTTGGAGTTTGCATAGTGCTCACGCACAGTTTGATGTATTTGCCAAATGAGCCCAATATGCCGAGTCTTGGAACCGGACTAAGAGTGTGAAGTCGTACATACCAGGGTTGGCATTTGATTCGCTGTAGACAGCTCAACGTGACTAAACTGTGGTCCTCCTAGAGTTTAAAAGAAATTAACTCTGCTCGTAAATGCAGCTACCACCTTCATCCTTTACTATCAGCTCTTCCGTAACTGACAAGAGAATGTGAAATTACGGTCAAAGCTTGGACAGTTTTCTGACCACTTTTGGAATGTCCCCGACCAAAAGCAGAAGTATTCGGACAAAATGCCCACAGGAAAGAACACAGATAAAAGTCCCAGAAGTGTAAAAGTCTCATCAATGTTTTTACCCAAAGACTTAGGTATTTGGTAAGTAATTTTTTTTCATTGTTCAGAAAAAAATATACGTATGACTGTTGTGCATTTGTATTGTGAAGAAGGAGAGAGTCAGGGGAAAAGTTCATCCCGATCCAGCACAGGTGTCCAACTTCAGACCGAAGATGGTCAAGCCGTCAGACTGGGGAAAATCAGATGAATGGAGACCTGACACCATTCCATTCTGTAAAAAACCTTGGCTACGGCTGCATCGGAATGACTAGGCCTGGGCATGACTACTATTGCAGATGACCCCGTCTGGGCGAAGCTGTGAGCTTGCTGCAGCTGCTTCACCCATTTCAGGACTGTTTTCCTCAAATATGTACGACCTCCCCTTCACTTAAAGTGGATTCAAACTCAAACACACAACCATATCATGCACGCTGTACAGTGTGTCAGACCAATAACAGTGCCGAGTACATTTACATATGTACGGAGGGGTGGAAAAAGTACACAACGAAAAAGCCGGGGGGGGGAATGCATCTGTGCAAGAAACAAAGTTGATTTCCAGCACTGCTGTCAATCCCTTGGTGCTGTCACGCAACCAGAGCCCGCCTCTATGCCCTGATCCACATCCCCGCTTGGGAGCAGATGCCGCGGTGGACCACCGTTAAACAAAAAAACAGCGTGATCTCGAGTCATACACTCCAGGTCATCCTTTCTTCCTCTCCGTTTGATTTTTCAATCAGTTCTTGCCTCCGCTACTTAGTCAGAATCCAGTGTGTCTGACCGACCGATCAGCTCTTGCCCTGGAAATGAGAGTCAACGTCTCGTTGGTCATGCAATTCCAGAAAATGTTTGCTTTGAGTTACATGTACAGTGCGTTTCATCAACCCCCCCCCTTTTTTTTAATAAAAGTGAATGTTCAAAAGAATGTGTTCAAGGGCCATTCCCTCTGGATCCAGTTCATTAATCTTCCTTCTGAAATGCATCTCAGAGTGTGTCACTGTCAACCTCACAACTCATCTATCAAAACACATGATGGGGCTTCCTATGAGAAGGGGGGGGGACAACATTGATATTGTATTGGCTGCTTCAGTGGCATTTCAAGGAGGACCCTCTTGGCACAGACTGTACATGTACAAGCAAGCAGCTGGCTAGCAGACTTGAGAGTAACTGGACAAACCAGTGCATTTACCAGTAGGATAATTGGTGACTTTGGGACATTCGCACATTTACGGAGATCTGGCACAGACTGGCTGGCAGGTCGGAACAATTCATGCCGGGGCATGCATTATTCATGGCATGGATTTTGACAAAAGAATTAATTCTCTCCCTAGTCTTCTGACTCATAATGCACATGTGCGATAATTTATTCACCTGCATTCATGTTGGGAAAGTGTGCCAACGGGTGCGCTGACTAATTCATTGATGTTTAGGGAGAATCCCAAAAGTGCATAATGTGGCAATTTTTTTTTTCTGCAATCTGTGCCGTTATTTCATCCAATATTCCCGCATTTGTCACAAAAGCATGGATGAGTCCTTCATTTAGCATTGGAAAGGCACTCTCAAAATGAGAATAGGAAAGTTAAAACTTAGGACAGAATATTGGTTTACGAAGCTTAACAATGCTTTGATACTCAAGCAAATGCCAGAGCCTTTTTTTGGAGAAGCTAGAGTTACAATTATACATAAAACCTTTGATTTTTTAAATAGAATTTTCTAACAGCTTCTAACCAAAACCTCACAAGCTCTTTCAACCAGAAAATACTAGTAATCACATTGTAACATCTCACCACTGGGCTAATTATCTTGCTGAGGTTAACAGACAGATTCTCTGTTAAAACCCCTAAAATGTTCCTCGATTTTCTGAGCTCAATCAGTAAAAGTGACAACAACAGGTACGACAAAAACTTCCCACAACCACGTACACCTATGTATTGGCAGACAGAAGAAAACATTTTCTAAGAAATATTCACAAATCTCCAAGATGAGATTGTCACACTTTCTGGAGAGAAAAAAAAACAACAAAACAAAACAAAAACAGGTCAGGTATTCTTTTTTCTCCCCATTCTGATGGTTGTCATGGCAGGCTTCATATTAATGGGCCCAGGCCTACAGACAATTCCCCAGTGAATCAGCCCATGGGGGAATGTCTGACAATCTCAGATGAGCCATGGCAATTGCCTACACCTCATCCAGTCAACATCACGCTGCACTACCGGTACGATCCCATGGGGGGAGGTTGGTTGCAGGAAAACATATATAGGAGAATTATGCCACACAGTGGGGGGGGGGCCTTCTGGCGAAAGTGCAGCAGGTCTGGTGAGAAAGAGGGACATAGCTTTGAATCATTCTTCCCACAACAGCAGATTTTTCCTGTCAGTTCAAGACAGGTTGCAGGAAGCCTAGCCTGGCTGGTAACCTGGCTGAGCCACTGTTGTATAGCCTTGCGACCTTTCCTGTTTATTAATTACACCGTACTCCGTTACTTGGACAGGAGAGAGAAAGTCAGGAAAACATCCTTGTCAGCAATTACCCCTCCCCATAATTAGGCCAGCAAATTGCTGTACATCTCATCCTTATGACCTCCAAAACACAGCCACAGACTTGATTAAATGGACAAGGCACTCAATGACACACAGGCTGGGAAAGATGCCATGATGGCTTTCTCAGAAAAATCTCAAAATAGACTTTTGCAAGTTGGGCCTCAGACACTATATGCACAAACACCCACCCCCCATGATGAAGAAAATGAGCAAGGTAGGAAGGCAACGCATCTGTGCTCAAATGTGTTCCGCTGCAAAGACAGTACCTGCTTAAAGTACACATTCTGGTCTGGTTGTGAGCACTCAATGTCACATGAACATAAACCTCAGGGTCCAACACAGTGAGTTCTTCAATACCATCTATAGTCTCTGTTCACACCAATTTCTTCTGCAATGGAAAAAACATTACTGAAACTCTGGAGATTGCATAATATTTTTTTAAAGCACAGTAAATGAGGTGCCTTTAAAAACCATATGTCCTTTACCCTCCATTTTACATTAAAAAAAATCACTTTCACATTAAAAAAATCACTTCAGGAGAAATCCTCCAGGCTGCTAGAAATGCTCAATTAATCTCATTAGACAGACCAGCACTTAGGAGGAATTCTTCCAGCTCATGATCTGGGGCAGCAAGTCCCTTAGCTCTGTCACTGCCTCTAGTCCCTGCATGCTTTTGTTTGGGGCTTATGTCCTTCAAAACAGGACAGGGGGGAATTTATCTGTCTGACCAAGGAGCTGACTGTGCTACTTGATCCCTTCTACTAATTAGATTGGTGACTTAATGGCTTGCCTGACTAGTCCCATGGATTGGCCTGGTGTCCTCACAGTCAGGACATCACACTGGTGAGAGAGGGGCCACAGAGAGAGGTGGTGCAGCTTCTAGGCTCTAAAAGCTGGCATTCCATTACTGTGACAGCCATTCCTAAGTGGCAGAATCTCAGGAGAGTTGGGGGGAGACAAAGGGGCACTAATTTCTACTGGTTGGTCAAATTTTGGAGATTCACCCAGGTGTTTCATGGGCAACCCAGCCCTGATCAGAACCAAGTTTTAGAATCACGATCCAAGTTGACTAAATGGGGACTCAAAATCATGACGCAATAATCAAATCATGAAACAAAATATGCAGTTCATGCTGTATGGATTACCTCAGAAGTGCAAGAAGGAAAGTTTCTACTCCACAATTCAAATTCAGATAGGACGAAGACAAAATATTTTGATAGCATGCAGTTTAAGCCACAACTTAAAATACATCTGGTAAGACAAGGTTTACAATGACAAATTGTTTATTAAATTGTTACTCAACACTTTTTTTGGATTCAGGGACAAACTGATGGCAAAATCTTCTCTTTTGTAAAAAAAATTAAGCTGGAATTTGTAGTTCAGAAATAAAATAAATGCAGGAACATTTAGAAGAATACCTTCTAAAATGTTCTATCAATTATCAGTAACGACAGGCCTATGCAATCTTCTGACTTCAACTGTACGTGACAGACAATGTGATAAATGAATACATGTTACAAACAAGTACATCTTTTTGAAGTGACAAATGTTCTCAACATCAAAAGCGTAAGCCATGTGGCAAATCAATCAAGGAAATTCTAATTAAGGAATAAGCACCAGGCAATATCCCTCAGCCAATATGGAAGTTTCGTCTCATTAAGACAGAGAGTCACAGACCAAGACATACCCAGAACATCATTATGTAACACCGTGTGTTGTATCAAATCGAAAAGTGCAAACATATGGTTTATATATACATTACTGTCACAACAAACCTACTGCAGGAAACTTGTTCCGTATCATACAAAAGCGGTAGAACCAGTCAAATGAGGAATGACTTGGTGCAAAATTGGCTTTACTGTGATGGCAAACATGAAACGTTTGGGGTTTGGGAGGGGAAAAACTCAAGCGTGTTTGACTGTTTGGAAGAAATGGACGGCAGTGCTAGAATTTGAAGATATCTGTCCATGTGTTTGAAAATAAAAGCAGATGATGCAAAGATGTGCATGTACAATGTAGCACTGGAATTCTAGCCTTGAAACTCATTTCTCAGAAAGTCTGTGCCACGAACTCTGCAACATCATGGGTCTCCTGGCAGCTTGGCCTAGATCATATGGTCGGCTGACGGCCCAACTAACTAACCGGCAGAATGTGGATGATGTATTGGCTAGCAAGACAGGGAGCCCCAGTACCAGACACCTCAGTCAATATTCATGGGGGGGGGGGCAAAATGTAAAAATGTTGACTGTGGTAATAAGAGAGAAATTGGCATTGAGAGCAGAGGAGTCGAGGAGCAAGACTCTGATGGTCTACTCTTGACCCTTCAGTCTGCTTTCCCCACTCCACTCCCAACCTTCTAATTCCGCCTCTTCTTGTTTTCTCTCTGGTTGTCTCCCTAATATTGTCATCTATTTTGCCATTATCTAGCAGTCTAGCATGGGAGCTGACGAATCTCTCTTCCCATGGGAACACCGAATCTTTGCCGTTTGTGAAACCAGTACAGCCCTAATCTTAGTGTGTCTGTTTGCACTTGATTGCATGCAGGGAAACACGGGACCATCCAATAATGCATGTATTCTCTTCCCTCCTGATTTGTTATTTTTCAATATGTGGAATGTTTGCATATCTCTTGCAGGTGGGTTGGGGAACAGGTAAGTTTTATCTGAATATCTGTTCTCTGCTCGTTAATAAATATTAGATTTCCACTGTTGGCTTAGAAATGAAAGCAAAGTTTTGTATGCAGTCAAAATATTCCAAACCAGTAAATACAACACAACGAACCCTGCCAGCCTTGGCACACAATACTATAATGCATAATTCGCACACAGGAAACAAGCTGGTGAATGTCCGTGGCAAGGGCCCGGTTTTGCAGTGCTGTTAGGCAGAGAAGATTGGTTAGCAAATTGGCTACACTGAGAACTAGTCCCAAGCAATGTACTTGGTATTATTGGCGGGTACCCTGTTTTTCCAACTACCTAAGCAAACTTTATCCCTGCTTAGCAAAGGTCTTTAGTCGGAAGCTCCTTGAAATTGGGCCAAAACCAGCCAAGCTACTTGATTTTGCAATGTCAGTCTATTTTCAGCTAACTCAAAATGGGCAGCTACAGTGCTCAGAAGAAATTAGACACATCCTCGAAGATAACTTGCCTCAACAACAATCTCCATAAACATTTTTTAACCAATTTCAAGTTGCTGACAGGGAAGGAAGTCAAAGATTACGGAAGGTTTGTCACTGGTCGAGACTAAAGCATACCAGATTGAGAAAACAGGATTTGTGAATTTCACATCAAAATCTGAATCCCTGCACTTGGCAAAACAGTGAAAACTCATAAGTCATATTAAGGTTTACTGCTAAACTTCATTTCAACATCATGTACCAACTTTGTTCCCATATGAAAAAAACTGCTTCGTCAACTACTACATATATTTTACCATACATGGCCTGTTTCAAAACTTTTCACAAACTCCCTAATAACAAACAGCCTTTACATTATGGTTTCAGACTCAAGCCCTTGGAGAATACCACTGCTCTCAATATGTCCAAATCTGTCATTTTGTGGCATATCCTCAAAACGCATTTCAAATTAAATGAAAAAGTTGTTTTCTAACTCTGACAACTTCTCCCGCCCCCTCTGGCATTTCTGGCCTGGAATGGCAGCTTAACAAATCCGCTGAAATCTGCCGCCAACCCCTCCCTCCCAAATCAAAGGGATTGCACAGGTCCTTCTGTCTTTCATTAGGCCCCCAATGTCACCTGGGAAAGGTCCCGGGGTCATGCAGCACAGTAAAAAACAATCAGCTCCCGCCATTATTGCTAGCTTCTGTTCTTGACAGGGGAATTAGTGGGGCTAGCCCAGATTCACAGGTTGGTATTCCCTATCAAATCTCTGCACATTCAGCTGTTGTACATTTATAACGTTCCATCACTTGCTGCCAAACAAAACAGTTTTCGGATCAGAGGAGAAATATCTCTACAAAAAGAACGGACACAAGGAACACAGTTTCATGGCCTATTTTTATTCCACTGTAAAATTACCCTTCCCTAGACAAACTCTGGAGTAAGTGGTGTAGGCATTGCCACCTGGAACCTTGCAAAATTTGTACACTAACGAGGTCCAAAACCAAACCATAGATTAGTACAACCTTTGCAATAAAAAGGTGGAACACCAAGTAACAATGCCAATGTTTTTACGGCCAGAGTATTAAGGGGGTTCTTTGCTCCAACTTGGGCCACGTGAAGAAAGATGAAATGAGTAAAGAATGAAAGATAAAACACAAACTGGAATTACTTCTGACAGAAGTTGTATGATAAAGCCTATTTTTAATATACAGGTGTATTTTATTGCTTACCGTAGCACTAGTGTAGGAATCCCTATGAAATTTTTCACTGGGGCAAAGTCACAGAGAGTCTTGGGTTAAAATTTGTACTACAATCTGGAAACACTGCCTAAAGTGACTGGTCCCCTTGTATTATAACACAGAATACTAAGTCTGGAAATAGCTGACAAATGTCAAAGACTTGCTTGGAATATTGTTTTACAATGAACACAAGCGTCTTACACATACCATAGCAGGAGTTCAAAAATAAACACCCAAATACTGTTGTGAAATAAGTGGATGAAGGAGAGGGGTGTTTGCAATGTGCTCTTTCCAAAATGTATAAACTTATCAGTCAGCAAAGCACAGTAAGGTCACAGCAAAAAGGTCATGACCTTTATAGGCAGCAAGGTGAAAAAAAAAAAACCCACCCTTAAAAATCCCAGACTCTGAAATGTTATTCAGGTATGGTACATTTAGCAGCCCCGAGGGGGGTCAAAAATGAGAGTGTGGGGTGCCCTAGGGCGCGCCTGGGGGACGGTCCATATTTAAGAATACTTGGCATAGTTTCTCGCTTGCACTGCTGGGAATTCCTAATTTTAAGCGGCCTTTTTTTTTTTCTCTCTTTTTTTTTTTAAGAAGCCATGGAAATGAATTTTTTGGTTGGTGTCTAAGGGAGTACAGTATGTTTGCCATTTGGGGCATGGTAATAATTACTGACTGCAAAAAAATGCAATGATGTGCACCTACAGTATGCAGGAATTTTTTTTATTTTTTTTTTTTGGTGTCTATTTCTTTGGCTGTATTTTATTGCTTGGTTTTTGCAACCATTGCAACATATGGCACATCACATGCCCCAGTCACTCAATAGCCTCCGATGATGAAGCTCTACGGGAACATCAGGCACTCATAGGCCGATGGGGGAAAGGAATCAATATTTTTCTGATTAGAATTTGCACGTGAGCCGAAGTGTTTGTAAAATTGTAATGCGGCAACCAGATTCCCCAAATGGGATCAATCTCAAGATGTGGTTTTAACAGAACAACCAAACATGGTGGAAGAACACTTACCATATCTTGCCTTGTGTGCTCTCAATACCGGCAAGTAGGAATACGCTCTCCCGGATGATATCGAAATTGGCTGTTCTGCCATTTTATACTAAAATCTTCTTACATGTTCTGCCCGATGAAGGTTTAGCCCACTCAAGACTTGTTTCCATCACAGCCCAATGCTCAAAATTGCTTTTACGTGAGAATATTTTCCATCAAACCTTGCCTGCTTCATCTGGTTCTCAGGACGCACGCCTGAGTGACAAACAGAAACTCACACAGACTTTTTCCAGAAAAAGAACAGAAGAATCAATACAATCTCGTTACACTGCTTCAGTAAGCAAATAAGCCACCTTGAACTTTTTGCAATATGATTTGATCCACGCTAGGGTGAATCAAATTACTGACCCGACCAGACGATGCAAGCTGGAAGTTGGCTCAACTGTTTTAGAGTTGAGGGCCAATTTTGCCCATACTGTTAACATCCCTTCAGCCACTCAGATATATCCAGTTTCACGAGTACATCAAACGGAGCGATATACAAAAATAAGAGATTTCTGGACGTCCACACGACTCCTTTCCTGGAACCAGTTTGCATTTATTTTGACATCAGCATGTCAGTTTTGGTTTCACAAACACTTCACTTTTCATATCATACTGGTACATATAGCTAAAATTCAATTTCCTTCAACTGTTTAATTTTCCTTCCTTTTTTTGGGGGGGGTGTTAGAGAGGTAGGAGCACTGATGTGTTCTTAATCCGCCTAGCTTAGAGAGAGCTGCTTGGCATATCGAGTAACTCACTGTCACAGGGCCAAGCGATCAACGGCCCAAATATGAACTAAGCTGTTTACAATGTGTGACATACTTTTCAGTGCTTCACTGGCCAACTGACAGAACAAAATTTCATCAAACTGAATTTTAAAAATCTAAAATATATTGTGACAACAACATGTATCACATGGCTCAATATTTTTGATGCTCATGTATCTGTTTCATGTGCCATTTAGGGGCCTTTTTTCCCACAAACAAAATGCAGATATTTAAATTTTGATTTGAGGATTACCCTCTGAAATTTCCTCCCATTGCTAAACCTGATTGCTAAACTCATTTCGAGGAAATCTAAAGTCAAGCCCAATCAACCCAAAGGCTTTCATAATTTCAAACAGTTACTTCTTATTCACGGGCACGTACAGGTAAAACCTTGTATTTATTTTTTGGGATCAAATGACAAAAGGTTCAGACCATCATATTTTGTGTGAAGTTAGAGCAGGTGACACATTATTATGAAACAAACATCCTACAACGACTTGGCAATGAATAATGGAATGGATTATGGGCAGTTGGCATCCGTGAATTACATACATATTTTCAGGATCGGGCTGTTGTGAAAATTGGGCTGTAATCTCCATGGAAATTGAATTTCCCAATCTTGGGACTGCGATCAATGCAAATGTACAGAAAATGCAGGATTTTTTTTCACCAGCATTTTAAAATCCTCGGCTTGACAATAAACAAGTTGATTACTCGGTGCATCAAAAATTATTACTTTGAATAAGGGAGAAGAATCTGTGAATAAAAACTGAATGATGGCCCCAAAACAGAAGAAAATTAAGGCACGCATACACGTACACGTGTATACGTAAGTATGCATGTACATTACATGTATTTCAAAATCCCAAGTTTACACGGATAGTCAACTTTATAACTGATTAGGCAATATTTTAAGACAGTTCCTTTCTGGAGTGGACTAAACCAGTGGTATTTAAGGAAAAAACTAAATTCCACCTCTGTAAATGAGAGTAAAACCAGTCGATATTTTTAAACACTTTATTCTTGATGACAATGTACCAGTGTATTGGTACACACACATGTACCTACATGCACATGACGGTTGTCCGTTTACCAATCACAGGGAGCACCTTAAGATTAATGGTCTTTGTATTCTGGTTGAAGTGTACAGCCTTGCCCAATGTCCTTTCAATGGGCTTGGCCCGCCTTGAACAATGACCTCAATACAAGAAAAAATAAGCCGCATTTCTTCCCTCTTTATTATCCCAATCCCCTCTTTTTTTTCCCCCTTTGAGGTACACTGAGGCACCAGGGCAGGTGCTGGCAGCGTAAATTTATTCCACGAAACACAATTTGTGAATGGATCTTAATGCAGCACCACTCAGCACACACACACATCGATAGCGACAAGGGCGCTGGCCGCAATGCCTGTATCACAAGTGATGGAGGGTAACAGAGCCTGAAATTCAAGTTTTCTAGAAGGCGCCAATAATCACAAATACATGTACCTGTCATCACAAACTTAACAAATGCGGAGCGACCTCAGGGAGATCCGTTTGTCTGCTTATCTACATGAATTTTGTAAGCTTCATCACTTGAGATGTGAATTTTTAGTTATGGGTTATTAATATATTTCATAGCGAAATGTGGCATCAAATTCTGGTACAGCACGTAAATATTCAATTAAACACAATTTGTAGAGTTCAATGTTGTTTTGCGTGTTTTACTTCATTTTGTATTTTACTCTCAGTCAAGGCACGGATTGCAGCAGCAGACACAGGTTTTGAGTTGCGCAATCTAGTTATAAATACTAAGCTTTGACATTTCAGTAATGAGCATAATTATTTTCAAAGTTTGAATACAATTTCTCTGACTAAAATACATGTGTACATCAATAACCTTACTGTGGGGGGGACAAAGATTAAATGAATGACTTGCATGTGAAAAATGAGTGGGAGCAAAGATGGATGACAAGATGATGAACACAGGGGTGTGACGATGAATGAAAATTTAGAGAACATGAAGTAATGGGTGGAAGCAAATGCAGCTGACCGAACATCATGGATGGGGGGGGTGGTGGTGTGAGACAAGCACCATCGCTGGCCATGGAAGAGAAAACAGTTCACTGATTTGATTGGCATTATTAAATCAGCGGCATTTTGTCGAATGAACTCAGGCGCATTGCATTCAACCCGATAATGGCTTCAGTTTGGCCCCGTCCGAGGCTTTCATGGCACGCCGATCAAGCGCGGCCTCAGTCAGGACCCGGCCGGCTTGGGACAAACATTGATGTCACAGCCCGATAATATTATTATTGCCTGCACCCTCCGCTGTGAGCGTGGATGCGGGGGAAATAAGAAGAAAGAAGAAAAGAATGGAGATAGAGGACATCAAGATGTGCTCCTGACAAGAGCAAAATTTACGTGTGAGTTTCTGGAGCAAACAGGCAGAACTTATGTTATTACAACACAGGCCGATTGTAATTTGTCCAAGCAGGGTTAGTTCTCAGGGCATTTATCTCTCTATTTCTGCCTTTGCTTGAGTGAGCCAGTGTCTGCGGAGCAACCCAACTGACACAAATTTTTTTCTGAAAATGAAACCTGGCAAGGCACAAGTAGAAACATTACCCCCCCCCAAAAAAAACCCCAGCTTTGCATGGAAGACATCTTTAACCCAACAGAACAAGTCACAAGACTTCAGAGCCAGTTTTGAAACACTTTCAAGGGACACCTTCCACCTTTTTCCCTTACATGATGTTGATTCCCATCAGGCCAAACTGCCACTGAAACTGGTCTTTGAGACTGATGTGAGATCCAGTCACACTGTACCATATCATTTAACATGGAAAGCTTCATACTGTACATGTACACAGTACCTCTCACAGTCACCAAATTCCAAATTCGGAAGATAAAATCTTCACTCTTTTTATGACTATTTTTGAATGTTTACCGAGTAAATTTTCTGGTGAATCACATGGTAGACATGTCTACAGTAATACATACAATTTGATACCAAGACCCGATAGGCGACAATGTCAATGCAAGAACAAATACATGTACATTCTTCTGCACATGTTTATTCAAACTCTTAAATTGAATGCACTGGTTACGATATTTTATAACACCAAAACCAGAGGGTGAGATTGTTTCATGGATATTTCACTTTCATCCAATCCCCTGAGGGTTTGACGGTCCCACAGCAGTGTAGGATCTATGGTATATGTTTATATTTGCCTTCATGGCACTCCTTAAAATACAGATTTCTCTTGTTTTCTCTGTAAATTTTTACATGTAAAGACACTTCAAAGGTAAACTCAGGATTTTCAGAGGAAATTATTTGAAAAATCCTGAAATCAAGTAAATTCTGAAGAAAAAATTCTAAAAATCAGGAAAAACTTGACCACAATAACAATAAGTAAACAGAAAATCAAGACATAATTTTCTTTCTCACCTGCGGTAAATGCTGAGGTTCCAATTTTTAAAATCCAACACAAAGACTTGTTTTTGAAATCACTGACAAAAAAAAAGAGTTGCATTTTCCTTGTTTTCAAACTGATTTTTTAAAGAAGGGCCAATGACACGATAATTCATGTTCTTGTTAAAGTCTATATTCCAGCTCTTCCTGTGTTCCTGGTTCACACATGTACATACCCCCCCACCAAAAAAAAAATCTTAACACGACTATTTGTCCAAGTTCAAGTGTGGGTGTACTGGGCATACATGTGAGCATGTTCACCAAATAAAAGGGTCAAAACCCTGAGGAAATAGTGCACTGCCGAATGCCTCACATGGAAGTTAACATTATCCAAGCAGCGCACACAACAGGCCCAACATGTTTACATGTAACACGATAAACCCGGGTTTTTATAAACCCCCTTCTTTGTCCCAACCCGTCCACTTTTTCCCTTTTTTTTTTTCCACCCTTTTCAATTTAACAAAAAAAAAGGAGAGTCCCTCACAAACAGCGGTCACAATGGCATTCTAGTTCTGTCCAACAACATCAGGGAGAGCTAACAAAAAGGCCAATTTTCATTCAAGGCCTGTCGCGCGGAAGTAATCCGCAAGCTCAGCCCCCATGCACGTTCACAGTGGCGGAAGACTGTAAGGGGACAAAACAGCACTATGCGAACAACACTTAAGCTATTTACCCGTACGGAGGAACCGCTTATATAAATATATCTTATAATGCTTTTTTTCCCCCTTTTTTTCATCTTTCTCCTAATAAAGAAGAAATGCAAGAGAGGCATGAGTTGTGATTTACATAAGTGGAACACTGTGTACAGTGCCGCATAATATTCAACAGAGGGTGTACTCAAGGTCGGAGAATGAAAACATAATAATGGTCGTATGAGGTCATCCACATTTGATTAGTGGGGGCGGAGACGGGGGGGGGGGAGATTTTTTTTTTAATACATTAGAAGGAGTCCAGGCTGAGGGATGATGGATATTTCTATCTCCCCTACCTGAATCCTCCTTGCTCAGTAGACCCGAGGGGGGATTGTTGTCATAAAGTGTATATTAAGGGATGGTACACGTAGTGTCCTTCATGTTTGATGGAGGGTCCATGGGATGTGGGGAAAGAAATTAATTACTGGACAGCCAGCGGGGGATTTATTGACTGTTGATGAATTGGTGGCTGAATAGAGAATTGGTGAAGGGCAAATCATGTACAGCGCAAGCACCAAGGCGGAATCCTCTTGGTTATCTGCTGTCAGTTTTCACACAATCTTAAATTAGTCCCGCTTATGTGTGCCCTCTGAAAGCACTTCATCTTAAGTACCATCCAAGTGTCATGTGCATGCTCGTCTCCAGACATGTCATGAGGACCAATCAATCAAGCAAATGAGATGGAATTTATGATTAAACAGGCAAGCCTAAAATACATGTACATGTACATGTACCGCTGTACATGTGACTGTTTCCCCAGAATTTCTCTACTGCAAATCAGGCACACATTACGGTAGTACCAGCAAGGAGCATGTGTCTTTGACAGCAACTTACCACTCAGATCTGAGGTGTCCATGTCCTGACCATACTCGTCGCTGCTGGAGCTGGCCCCACTCGCGGGCCCGCCAGTGCGCACAAACGCTGGCATGGAATACTCCATGGAGACTGGGATGGCCTTCCCGTTGGAGTGAACAATTGCCAGGCCTTTAATGTGTTGGGTCAGGGCTGTGGAGGCCAACATACCGGTAATGTTTAGCTCAGGCTCCCTGATCAGGTGAGTTGCATCGGTCCTCGCAGAAATGCCACCAAAGTGAGAGTAATCGAGTTGGTCCAGACCCTTCTGAATACGAACGTCCTTCCGGTCGTCAGAGCTCTTGTAAATTTTCAAAATTGTCTCTTCTAGGGTGCTTCTCTTTCGAAATTCAAGTTTTAATCATCAATCGGAGAGGAACGCACATGCTTGAAGCACAAGATTACAACTGGTGCCTTTCTGTTTTTTAACTAAAATGGTCTTTCTTGTTCACATCGGAATAAATGTAGCAATAAATCTACCTCAGTGATTCTAATACATGGGCCTGTAGTTGCATTTGAAGAGGCTCTTGTTTGCTATATTCCACAGTTTCTAATCATTTGCCTGGTTTGCTGGTGACTGCTAATGCATAGCACTCCACAGCAGGACTCCCAGTCGATGACGCAAGCTCCACGCCGAGACCTGCTGTCATATTTCTTTTCTTTCGTTTTTTTTCCCACTTAGCGTTGAGCTTCTTTTCTGTCGTCTCCTAACCTATCTCTCAAGCACCCGTCAAACAAAAATGAACAAAGAGACAGAGGAAGGAAAAAAACTCCAAAATGGCCACAGTATGCAGTCGGTCCACAAGGGCCTGTCCTGAACAATGCCCAGGTGCTCTGTAATGCGTCTTTGGCTCGGGGGCAATCGAGGTAATCGTTCAAGAAGAGGCCTCCTCCAGAGATAATTAGCTGGTGCTCCAGGGGGAAGGTATCTGGTTCAGGCAGCAAACATGGCCTCAGTCACGAAATCTGTGGCGTTGGGTACAATTTCTTGCCTGCTCTTCCTACTTCCAAGTCAGACACAGTGGTATTCAGTACAACTGTACACATCAAAAGCAAGCAAATGCTTCTTTTTTTCAAAATAAAATGATCAGCTTCTTCACCGACCACAAGAAACTGTGCATTGCTTCTTTAAATTCTGCTGAGAGTGATATAGCATGGGCAGCATGAAGTATCCAATTTCTTGGATGACTCTGAATGTATCATTGGGTAGCTGAATCACCCGAATAAAGTCCAGTCTCGTCGGTGCAGGTTTTCTGGAGATTTAATCGTGAGAATGCTGTGACCTGCATGCAATCTTTCTTTTTACGGATGAGAGGAAGGTGACTTGCTCTCAACTATACAAGCTTCACGGAGGCACTTGTCTGAAGTTGTGACGGCAAATGAATGTGGCTATGCACAAATGCAGACTACATTTCGAGAGTGGGATGGGAGCACGAGGAGAAAAAAGTGACTTGAAATGCAAAACAAGTTCAGTACTGCTGGCGGTCAGAGAGAGCAGCAAGAAAAACGGGTGAGCCGGCTCAACCGACAAGCTGGCTTCCCCAGTGGCAAATGATGTGGCGAATGGAGAATGGAATGGATGTGGTGACCTGCCTCGGCCCGCTGTCAAGTTTGTGCAATTTTAACAGACTTACCAACTGCCTGGCTCCTGAGAACCTCAGACCCCTGCTAAGGTGTGTCAGTAGGTCAAGGCCAAGGTCAAATTATGACTCCTCTGGAAGGGAGAGATGTCATGTTTGGTTGGAGCAAACACACAGTGTGATGGCTGATTGGTGGTTGAGGGGGATGGGGGTGACGCCAGCCCCTTTTACACCGTCCAATCCTGGAGCAGGGAAAAACCTGGGTACACCGAGGGGGCTTCACAGAGTCTGAACAACTGCTGGCTGGTTGCACGGCACACCATGCACAGTGAGTGCTGCCTGCTGGCAAGATGCTGGGGGAAAGCACCGAAGACGGAGCTAGGGTCACTGAGATTTTGAAGTGGACTTGGGCAACACTAGCCTGGCCGCCCACCACAACACCACAGGAATTACAGGTGTACCTCAAGACGATGATGTCACACAGGCAGGGCTCCAGGGGGGAGGGGGCCTTTTCACCTCCCTCCTAAAGTGGATAAAAACCTTTCCTGTCCTTGGATGATCAGAGCTCCTAACCACCAATCACCACAGGGGTTTTTTGCTTCCCAACACTGCAGGGTCCAGTCCAGTTCACTAGTACTAGTAGTGCAGCTCCTCTGCTGGCTCACCACACAGCACACCAATATTATCCCCCAATGCACTGGTACTATTATGTCAAAAATAAAGTCCCTCAGCTTATACATGCTCAACACAGTGACACACACCACATACACAGAATTAATACCACACGCAGCTTCGGGATCCTGACTCCGGGGGTCGCGATCAGGTCAGCTGCAACCGGCTGCAACCAATCGTGGCCAGGGGCCAGAAGGACTCATTTGCATATAAATGTATATAGTGGTTAGGCTGAGGGGGCTGACTCAGAACCTGACATGTTGGAATATGAAGTTCAGTGATATAGCCTCCTTTTATTCCCCTCCTCCCAAACTTTTTTCTTTTGAAGAAAACGCAGAGAGGAAATAGTTTCCAAATTTGCCCCTGGGTCATGGCTATCAAAGGGTACAAAATATTGTCCCAACAGTTAAATTGACCCAACTCTGTGAGACAGTGAGGCACAATGAATACTGAATGCTACGTGAAAGATCTTTCCGCTGAGTGATTTCTACTTATTTGCAATATGGTTTTTACTTGTCGGTTACACTCATTCAAAGTGACAATTTTTCACCTCGAACAAAGAGAGCTATTTTGCCAGAGCGTACCCCCAACTGTGCACAAATTATCCTCGAGTATATTTCTATTTTGTAATATACAGCAAAGATGTACAAACAAATTTACCGATGTACAAGCCGTGATCTCCAATGACATACAGGTCTGAAAAAATGATGTACCATGGTTTTCATCTCTTATCTATATTCAGTGAGTTAGACACTACATTTTCACAAACACTGTCATTTCTTTTCATGGAGATCTAAATCTCCAACTTTTTCCTAATCTTTAATACTATGGACTCATTTGAAAAGGTAAGAACCAAGAATATGCTAAATCTAGCACTCTGCAGCAACCAATTAAGTCTCTGTAAATAATTCAATAGCTCTAGACAACAACAACAACAACAAAACGGTTGGGATTTTTTATGATTCCGGAGGTACACGTATATAACAAGGAGATGAAGAACAAGACACTACATGATTTTAATCCATGAACAAAATAGAACCCATCGCATTCCTTTCAAACACACTGATGATCTTCACGCAATGTGGCGAAATCTTGTGACGGGTATAAAAACTTGCAAAAAAATCCCTTTGGGATATTCTATTCTTGCATTATTAGTTTAAGCTCGAAAACGGGGAAAAAAAATTTACCCTACACGGTGTGCTCCCTTAAAATTTGGGAAATTTTTGGATGCAAAAATACAGCTGCTTATGAAAAAAGTGGTGTATTCAACAAAGTCCTGGCAATTTTACTCAAACGCTAAAAAGTTTGGACCGATTTTCTTTTAAAATGTGCCCCAAAACTACAAAAAAGTTATTTTTTAACAACCTTGTGGTTAGGTACGTACATGTACATGTATGTGGAGGTAAAAACAATTGATTAGAATTTATCAACTTTAAAGAACTTCTTAAATGTTTATGTGGGATTTTCTGAGGCTTTTCAAGAGCACCACATTAGTGATTACTCAGCTGAATTCTTGCCAAATTTCCAGATGCCGCCAGTTTTGAATTTTAGACAAATTTTTATGACTTTGAAATTGTTTACAAAGGTTCAACAGCAGCATATAGGTTACAGAACTTGCATTTATCTAAATGAATTTGAATTTTTTTTTGGTGGTAACACTGTCTGAGGAAAGTCTGGCGAACATTGAAGTGCGTCAGCGTCACTATGTTAGGATGACAAAGTTAGGTATTTGGATTTACTCGCTACAAACCTTCAAATCCGAAACAGTCCTGATCTGCTGCTCTTGTCAAATTGCCATCATTGTGATGATTGTTTGACACATAGGCCCCTACCCGTACATACGTACGTATTTCGTGCTGATCAATCCCACTGGTATGCACTCTGATCAAGGGACAGTCTGGCACCATCCCATTCAAGTTTATGATGTCATATTTGATTCGGGGAACACAATTTTAAAAAATAGCTTACTCAAGAAAGAGGCCATGTCCGAATTACTTGATAGTTGGTAGTGGTTGAAGCCAGTTCTCATAGAGTCATGTGTAATTTCAAGCTATAGCCAAGTAATTCGGACGCCATCGAAGATATTATTTGGTATATATAGAGACTTCTGCTTCCTCATGCATTGCATTTCTTTCAGCAAGTCTCATCCTGTGAAGTCTTTACATGAACTACGACAAGCACACTTCAACAAGAAAGAAAACAAAATCTCTATTTCTCAAGTCTTCTTCAAAATATTCTAATTTGTTTGCAGGCATTTAGTGTCAAACAACAAAGCTACAAAAAGAATCAAACAACAAAGATAAAAAAGAATTTAAAATGGATAAATGTTTTGCTGGCAGATGTTTAGCAAATGTTCCACTTCTACAAAAGAGACTGGTTTCCAGCTACAATACCGCCTTCATGAAAGTTACATTGCTCGTGACTCGTTTCCCATCTTGGATACTGCTGCAGTCAAATTGACGGCATTCACAAAGCAATGGCATTCTCAGCATTAATGCTCTGCACAAACATTCTACATTTATACATACCGAACCATTCCAAGGGTAGGATGTTCATGATTAAATTAGTCATCTTCCCCTAATTATCCAAATGAATTAACAAATTGTTCACAAATTCAATTACTAAAATGTCATACATACAGTGCATGAAGGTCCTCTATCCCAGCATCATCAGGATCTCCAACATCGATATCATGCTCTTTGCGACATTTTAGTAAAAATCTAGCAACAGCCCCCGTTGGTCTGAAAGTAGACGGCATCCTGGAAGGTACATGTACCCGTACCTAGTCTGCATTCTACATCTACCTGATTAAGTTTGGCTACTTCAAGTGTTTGAACATATGCAGGGTGTACAAATAAACCTGTGTTCATGAGGGCATGCCTACTGTTCATATCTCAAGGTTATTCCTGTGGAGGTAAAAAAATGCCATTTCAACTGACATGCACATGCATGTGAACTGTTTCCACAAAACCATGACAAAGAAGCAACTATTCATTTTTGACTCAACAGCCTCAAGGTAAGGTTGTCCCAATCTCAGATTTTCAGATGCCATACCTGTGTGTTTTACAGTACATCTCTCAGAAGTCACATTTTTTGGCCCCTCCCCTACGAGTAAAACATCAACGTCTCGCACGTACTAGTACATGCGAGAGAAGCTGTGTACTTCTCTTTCTGGTCAATTTTTTTTTTCAAAAAGAGATTTACTGGGTCTTTCATTATTCACTTGTGTCCAATTCCTGTTTCTCAATTTCATATAACTTAGTCACTAACTGAATCCTGGCACAATTTGAAAGTAATGTACTCCGTGTAAACAAATTCTAAATTAGCACCTCTCTTTTTCCCATTAATGTACATTTTGTTCTTCCATTGAAACTGATCTTGTTTCTTCTTTTGTCAGACACATACTCTGCTGTGGCTATTCCCTCCTGCTCTGAACCTTAAACCATCAGATTTCTAATTTTCACACAGGCCATTGTCTGAAACCAGGTATTACTCTTCTCTGATAACTACCAAGTGCACATGATGACTTTTTAAAACACAGTTCATGTTAAGGTCCAAGTTATAAATGTTCAGTCATGCCCGTTTGTTGTTGCTTTCCGCTTCTTAAGTTCTATCACTAAAAAACTCTACCTCAAAAGCAGAAACGCTTCACCAAAGACAGCAACTTTACCAAAAAATGGCAATTGCACTTTGTGAGTTTGCGGGACCTTTCTTTGTCGCATGCATCTGCAAATTTTACTTGCATCAAACAATTCTCAAGCTGCCGGCGCTGTCGTTCAATATGCATCACCAATAAAACAGAATGCTTACATCTATCATGGTTGTTATTAAAAAGGACGTTCACTTCAATCCACAACAAACCCCGAATGTGAAAAGAAATTCCAGTTCTACATGTTTATTTCAACCTGAATATGACAGCTGCACTCATCCACACTGTACGGTAAACAATTTCACAGTCTAACAAGCTATCATATATTATTTTGATGTTTTGCAAAATCCAAGGGAGTGAAAAAGTTGATCAGGGTTCATGCTCCTAAAGGCCAATTAATTTCCATGACTTTTCCACAATGTTTGCACAACCAAATTATGAAAATCCATGACCTAATAACGCAATTTCTTGGAGTATTTTATGCATTATTTTATACATCTATTTCTGATGACAGAAATCAGACCCAGTGTTTGAAAAATTTCATGACTTTTCCAGACCGCAGCAAGCCTGTTAATGATTTTGAGGCCCTTATGTCTATTTACACCAATAATAATTTTTAGAAAGAGTTCAATTTAAAAACTTCACTGGTGTGTAACTTGGCAATAAGTTTTAACGTTTTGAGATCTTGTCATGAGCAAATCAACAATTCAATCAAATCACCAAATCACCTGTCAATATCTTCCCTGATAACCTCCCTCACATCAACCTTAAAGACACTTGGCAAAAAGAACAAACAGGCACACTTTCCAATTACCAATTTTTGTGATAGATGCGACCCATTCATCCCTCTTTTCAAAACTCAGATCCTGAGTGAACCTCGCTGGGCATCAACTTCAAACAAAAGATCATCTGACATATCCAGATAACCTATGGAGACACTAATTTTTCCTTTGAAAAATGTATCTGTTAAATGGCATCACATACATGTCTTAGGCTAGCTCATTTGTGTGACTGCATTAGTCATTGGCATTTCTGTCCCAGTACAGTGAATCCTTGAGAAACCCCCAAGACGGGGAGAAAGAGAGACAGAAAAAAAGGCCTTCTTTGTGATTCAAGACTTGATGCGACTGAGTAACCAAAGCATAATTTTTTAATGGCCTAAGCCTAAATTCTAAAAAAAAAAAAAAGAGGGGGGGTTGAGGCTTTGCTTCAGGATTGATTGATTGAGCGGCTGGTTCAAGTGCACTTTTCCCAGGCTTGCTCCATTATTAAGCACGGGGGTGGCAGGGTGCATTTTCTGTACTTCCTGTTTTCATTACAGTTGGAAAATCATAATGAAAGCCAGTAAATTACTTACAAATGTCAGCATTTCACGAATTAAATTCATCTTTTGAAAGCAAAAGCACGAATCAGCATTTCATGAATCAAATTTGCCTCTTGAAAGCAATATCAGGTTCATCAAAATTATTCCTTCAAGGGCATGCAACCCTTCCCTTTGAAGAAAAAATCTTTAATTTTTCTCAAAACTGTAGGAAAAATAAATAAACAAAAAGATAACAAATTTATTCTATGCGGGTATCGGTACCCGTATGTGTGTCTGTGATAGCATGTTTTTGCATGCAACTAACTCCCCCCATAACAAATAGCTTGGTTTATTTGTTATTTCATTCTGTTACAATAAGGTGTCTGCCGCTTAATGCAAGTCCTTACAAGACATCTGCATGGTTTGAAAGTCGGACAGAATAAATCCTCCATCTGTCATACATTTTTTTTTCTAGCTACTGATGACAGATTAGAAAAGGCATCCATTTTATCAAGCCCTCCTGAATAATGAGTGGAAGCATTTCGGATTACCATCAATTCAGTCAGTCAGTTGACCAAAGCTGCCACTCATTATCAACTTAGAGTGGCCACTGGCCACTGAACAGGATATTAAATTTTAATCTGTCATTTTCTTGTTGAAAACGGCTCTCAAACCCAGAGAAAAATTACGCCCCCCCTGGACATCCATGAGCCCATTTCATCTCTTCTTTTTTTTTCCAGACACGTCAATCCTCCCTGAACACCCCCCCCTCCCCTTTTTCCCATCCCATCTTCAGATCCTCAAACTCTGGACTAGAGGCATGACCAGCCTGGGGAAAAAAGTGAACGGAATACTTATCCTCTGTTTCTTTTTTGGTGGGGGGGGAGGGGGAATCTTGAGTCTCTCTATGTTTGCCAAACTTACAGATGTCCCCCTTAGGTATGTATGCACTGAAAACTGTCAATGCGAGTGATAGAGTGAATGACAAAACATTACGGAGGCAAATAGTTTGGAGGTGGGCTGATTTTAGGTAATGGTACTTTTCACTGCCGTTGCCCTGGAGCCAAACGTACTGGCAATACCGTCTATTTGCGGCAACTGAATTAATTTTCCTGGGGGGGGGCAGTGGTGTGAGATTATTAAATGTCCAACTATTCTTTATAGTCTAGTATCCAATCTTTTCATCACATCTCCAACAAAATTGCACAGGGAGGCATTATATGTATATCCTCCATGCAGCATGTACACTGCATGATACAAGTATGGTATGCTCCTATTTTGAGGGATCTAAACTTGGATTCCTCTGAGACAAGGGTGGGGGAAGGCTCTTAAAAACAAAAATCACACAAGCAATGATGAAACAAACCAATGATTGCTGATTTCTAATTTCATATCAAAATCATTATTTTCCCTTGTGGCATCATAATAAAAGAGACTTGTTGACGCATTCAGAAACACAGAATAAATGACCAATTACAAAGCCAATTTCAAAACCCAGAGTATCTCAGTGCAACCAAGATACTGACAAAACACATACATTGGAACCGGGCTGAAACAAGAGTTTGATCTCAGGAAAAAAACAAGTAAATGAATAGACCAAGGCTGATCAACAAATCTGTACTGGCAATATCTTGCCAGATTTTCCAACTATTTCAATCAAACTTCTACACTTCAAAGTGGCTGGTTCAATTGGAAAACTACATCCGTACTGCATGCAATTTTGTGCCCTACCAGTACATTTTGTTAAACCTACAATATGTTTGCATATGAAACAGCCAGCCAAAATGCCAGAATATTGAAGCTACAATAGTCTTTCACCCCTCTCTCACAGCTGGAAAACTGTCTCTCATAAAGTATACATGGGCAATTGCAGAAATTAGGGGTCCATTTTTTGTGAGTGTTCATGTCACACCTGTCACATTTTGTAATTCCCAAGAGTGTAGAATTAATTAATGCAAATTACCTGGACATCTTTAACAACAAACATGACAGTTTTATGCAAAAATGCTAGACCAGCAACCAGCCTGCATATACTAATGAGCCTGTGTTAGTTTCTAAAAAAGCACAGGGACACAAGATTTTAGACATCTCACATCCACATCCTGATTTGATTCAGATGATCCCTATGACGGTGTTGCCATGGCATTTTTCCTGGGTAAAGGAAGTTGCACTGGCAGGTAACATTAATGCTTTGAAAAGCAACACCATTTTAGATGCATAATGGTGCAAGTCAAAAAAAGACAAAATACACACGGTGGACATGGGCCCCTCAAAGACACAGTGTACAAAAGCTTCTCAGCTTAACAACATGCGCTTTGATGTACCGATTGCTTTAAAAGCTTTCCCATTCAGTTAACATCATCAAAGGACCCATTTGAGAGCCCTGAAAATAATTGCTGGCAACATAAATGGTGCAACATCATTTTCATAATGGCAATGTGAGAGTGTACGCGAAATCACTGATTTAGTTGTTAAGGTAAAAAGAGACAGAGCTCAAGCATGCCTGGGGAGTTGATTACATTTCATCGCCGACGGACAAACAAATGTCATTTAATAACAAAACAAATTTGCACAGATCACAACACAACCAAGAGAAAAGCTATTCTGCATTTTTGTCACCTGTGCGGAATCAATCACCCGAGATTCTGGTCAAGTGTTCAGCCATTAAAAACATGCTATTATCAATTCAGTGAAAATGTCGACAAAAGAGTGATGTTCTGAAGTTTTGTGCTTTTGCATGTACCTTGGCAACATAAAATTCTTAATGGATAACAACAATCACTTTCTACGCACGAAAAAAAAAATCAAACACACTGTTCATCTCCGGCATCATACACATGGGGATTATAACGAGTCTAATAATCAGTGTCACACAAAGGAAGGCTATCCACTTTTGGGGAGACTGGGCCAACCACACCACATGGTCCACATTATTCTATTCTTGACACCCACTACACCGGGGATACGGCTCAAGCTATCGGCTCAAGCTACCATACGAGCTTCTCCTGGGGTTACACTGCGGGAACAACGGGTGGGTAATCTCCACAACCTCAGGGCGAAGGCATATCAGCCCCTAATAAGATTGAAATCTTCTATACAGCTCTGACCCCATTTTTTTATGCATTTTACTTCTTTTCTTTCTTTTTTTTCTCTCTCTCTCTCTCTTTGGGTCCATTATGGGCCACTCCCACGGAAAGTCCTGTTTAAACATGCACATTGTCTGAGGGTAACAGTAGAAAAAGTTGTACTGTTTGTGGTGAGTGAGGAAACGGCACTGTGAAAGATATGTACATCACATGCCTTGGTTGGCGGTTTGCCGAGTTTGTTTTCTTCACCACTAAAATGGCCAATAGTTCTCTCGGGATACTTGTCAAGGAGTGCTTTCATTTTATTGGCAACCTCTATATATAGACGTGTACCAATGCTACACTTATTCCGCGTACCAATGCTACACTTATTCCTGCATGTATGCATTATGCACTGCAGGCCAACATGACTTTGACAGCTGGGTGGGGGAGGGCGTTAGTCTGTGTACACATACTTGCTTATTCCAAGTCGGAGTGGAATGCTACAATACAGTAATCAGAATTGAAATCGGGCAGGGTAGATACTCTCATCACATGCATCTGTAAAATGGTGCACGTCGGAAAGTTCGGGGCTCTTGGATGGACTCTACCAATTTGCAAACAAACGTTTGTTTGATCCCACTGACAGTAAATGCACTTTATTCATGAGACGGCCATATTGAAAGCTCGGGAAGTTAACCCCTCAGTTTTGGAACTTGAGAGGACCAGCATAAATGAAGTAATCAAATGAAATGAATGAAATGAAACGCTGATGAATACAGTGCAGTCTCAAATTTCTGCCCAAACATATCTATATGTTTGAAGCCAAATTTTAACAGATTTTGAAAGGGGAGCGTTGAATGCCCGCCAGTTATCAATCAGTCTGGTTCAACTACTGTCAGGTTTATTTCAAAGCCTTCCTTTTTCTAGTTGTACCCGCACTTTGTATAAAAATGCCCTAAAGTGGCTATGAAAATTGACATCCGTACGGCATTCAATTTTGAGCCCTAATTTCAACGGATCCACGATATGTTTGCACACGAAACAGAAAGCCAAAATGTTGGAATACCACAGCTAAAACGTTCGTCTTCCTACCGCTGGAACAATGTCTCTCATAAAGTGTCCATTCCTGGTTTGTCATAATCATGGACGTAATATCCATAAATACTGTTTTGACACTTTTGACACTAAAGAACACTATTCAAAGCATACAAACGAGTAACAGAAGGGCTAAGGCTACAAAAGCAAAAGAGGAGACCAACAAATAATTAAATTCAAATGTTTCACAGAAAAATTCCTGTGAATGTTAATTTCTGCCGTGTCATTAAATCCAAGCCTCCTATGCAGAGCCATACTGGTAGGAGGCTACAGGAGAAACATGCTGGTACATGTACATGTAAGATCCTATTAATTAGCGTACCAGGGTTTCAATGTGCAGATTTCAAAACAGCACCTGAAAATTTATCGTACTTTAATAATGAACATTTTTACAGCCACAGCTTTGTCTAAATGCAGTACTAAATATTATCCATTTTTCTTGACAACTGAACAGAATCACCATAGAAGTGTGTAAATAATTGCCATTCTATTATAATGGCAGCCAATAGCTGGAATCCTGCGAATGGAGGTTTTAAGTGGTCCAAATTAAGTCACTGTCCAATTGTTGGACAGAAAAAAGCAACTACACGTACACTGTATGTCGCATTCTCTGGTACATGTACATGTACAGGTCTCTGGCTCATTGCTATAGCAACAGGCTCAAATGCTTTTAACCCACTCACTGAAACTCATTCTGGTTCAAACTGCCGTACAACAGTCATCCACATTCTCCAATTCAAACATGACATTTTTTTTACATCAAATGTTGAATACTTTATGCTCAATACATGTACAGTATATACATGTATATATCACACAACAAGCCACTGGACGTGGAGCTGCGCCTCTGATGCAAAAGTGCTTGCAACCCCAGAAGAAGTTACGCCCGCCTCTAAAACAATGATGAATGAGGCTACTGGCTGTATAGGGGGTAGAGCGCTTGATAGATTAAACCTTTGAATCAACTGTCTACAGACAAGGCAACATCTCACCCAGTTCGTGTAAGCCTGATGTTTTTTTCACTGACACTCTGTCCCACTGAGCTAAAATTTAGCAAAATGCACAACGATGTTTTCATGAAATCTATCAAAGCATAACTAATGTCTGAAAACGGAACCACCTGCATGTAATATGACAAATATGTATGCATTTTTTCAAAGACACAAATAAGTTTTACTTCAGTTTTGTAAGCTGTTTAAGTAGGTTGTTTCTGACGTCACAACTCAGAAACATTTTGTTTTATATGACCAGAGATTATAGCTGCATGCTCATAAGACCAAATTGCCAAAATGCTTGACCCTGGACTGATGACCAAAGCTGTGCAGGACGGGTGAAGTCCTGCAGAAAATTCAAACTGCCACTTTTTTTCACAGATGCAGCAAATATGATGCATGGAAAACAGTAACACAAACATAACAGAACACACAAAAGAATCTGGCCATAAACGGCGTGCAGGATTTCATACCCACTCTTACAGCTCATAGCTCCAAATTCCAAAGCTTGTAGAGTGCTGCTGTACAGATCATGGGCTACTGTGAAAGACCTAACCATTGGACTTATCTTTTCAGTGAGTGGGGTTTTTTTTTGGGGGGGGAGGTAAATATGACATAAATGTAGAGCATAAAGTAATGGCCCACCAAGAAATGCATGCTGAGAAATGAAATGTTTGCACTTTATGTTTGCTCACATTCTGTTGAAGAAGCTCTGCTTCCTCATCAGACCCACATCTCAAAGAGAGGGGGGCGGCTGCTCCCTTCAAAGCGCTAAAGAGGAACCCAAATGCATCAAGGTGTGTGACCTGACCTCCCCTCCCCCTCAACTTTTAAGCATGACTTTACTCAACTTGGGAATCGGGCTGTAACAGCCACATGGCAAACAGGGGATTGGCCCCGCCACATTCTGTAAAGTTCCGTCTTCACAACTTGTCCTAAAAGGTGTGAAATATGGGCTGACACCTCTTGGGGCAAACTCTCCCTGTCACCTAAAAACAAGGACCCATTAGAACAACCTGCAAAGTCTAGTTGGGGCTGCTTGTGCAGAAATATGGACAAGTCTGCTTGCTGGGGCCAACCACATTTATAAGCATTCACGAGTCAGGAGCTCAAACCAATAGACTATGCAGCAGCCGCGGTACGCCCCGTCCACAGAGCCGGCCGGCCATATTTGTAGTTAGTGCCTTTCAGCTTGTCCTACAAGCACATGAATAACACAGGCTGACATTGCCCAAGGGGGAAAGTGCCCCAGAGAAGAAAAAAGTCGGAGTCAGATGGAATAAAGGTTGATGGGAGACAGAACGAGGGGGTGAACAAAAGTACTAAAATTAAAAAGGTGTGACCTACCGGTGGCCAAAATTTCCCAGTTTTCAGGTGCATGGAAGTAGAAGCACAAGCTACAGGTAGTCCACCTACTGTTCGCCAGCCCTACATAAACTTGTCTGCTCAGAATCAATGTTTGCCAGGCAGTCACAGATACCAAGGCACAGACAGACAAGAAAGAGAGAGAGAGAAAAAAAAAAAAAACACGACAATGGTCGAAAGACAGCCTCCCCCTATGGTTGGTGAAACAGAGCGTAACATTCCATTTGTGAAATATGGATGGCACTATAGAATTCATTTAACCAACCATTCAATTTCTTTCTTTTTTGGGGGTGGGGGAACGGTGTGTGTGTGTGTGTGTGCGCGCAGCACAATTTACATGTACCTTGCTCAGTCGTGCACAAAAACAGGCCTCCTGTCCTTTCAAAGTTAAGTTTCCGTTCCACCTAGTCTCAGCTTGGGTTTTACAGTGTATTAAATTAGACAATCTCAAGGCAATGTGAAACATTCGAACAAAAATCGCACCCAGCCAAAATGAAGGGGAAAAATGCTGATAGAAAATGCCACGCATTGTGAGAACAGAAAGATAGTACCTGTTTACATTGTGTAACATGTCAGGTACATTTGCGTTTCAGCTCCTCCCAGGGCAAACCAGAAATAGAACAATTAAGAATTTCAACTTCAAACTTCGAGAAAAAAATCATGGCAACATTTTTAATGACAAATTGGAGACTTGAACTGACTTTCTTGTTTACTAGTAATCAGTTTAAAACGTGTTATTACCCTCATAAAAAAAAAGGAAAACGAATTCCAAAAATTCAGACACTGACACAATTAATTACAAAACAATCATTCGATTAAAAGCCCGTAAAACACAATTTTCAATTCTTCATGGTGCCCCACAAAGACCAGAAGCACATAACGCATTTTTTATAGTCCAACCATACCTACATTATAAATATGAACACAATATTCATATCCTGGCTGCAAGATTTATGACTTTGAACTAAATTTACAGACATGTGCACATAAAAAAAAAAAAACCTCCGCGCACTCACACCACAATCACATAAAAAGGCTTGATCTTTTCCTCTCCTCAAAGTGAACAATGGATCCTTCTTCCCACAAAGTCACCTTATTCATCAGTTTCAGTTCCCCCAAACTCTGTCACCAAAACTGGAACGATCAAACAAAAATGCACTTGCTTCTCTAAACCCCTTGAGTCACACACAACAAATACAGGCCTGCTGCTGTCTGTGGGCTTATTGGTTGATTACATGTACATGTTGGTGCTCTTCTACATTGGCCTTGACCGATACAATTTCCCAATATGAAAGTGTTGCTCATTTGCTGAGGTCCACTGTGGGCGGTAAAGCAGTATCAATCATTACTTGGTCCAGGGTACATGGGCCACTCTATAGATGTGTGTACGTTTATTTTTTCTATCCCAGTTGCATCTGACCTGTTCAATTTGACAAAGAATTTATCATTGGAATTGACTTTTAAGTTTAGTTTAAAAACTATATTTATTGGCTTGGGAGGTAATATGCATTAGTTAATCACTCTTGGAAATTAAAGAATGTGTTATAAACTTACAAATCAAATCAAATGTAACAGGGACAGGAATAACGGGACCGATATTTACAGAATGACCTACATGTGTATCTACATGTACCAATGACCTACTTTCATTATCACGCAATATCAACCGTCACATAGTCTTCATCAGGCCAGGCATGACAACTTACAATTGTTTTTGCCCCGACAGCTTCCCAGACCAGGAGATGGCGCTGTAATAAAGCAATGTTTTGGGTCTGAAATGACATGTACCGTAAGCAAAGGTTACCAGAAAGGGAAAATGGACACTTCTGTTTGTATTTGCATTTGTTTCACTTGCATCTGCTAACACCCAATGGGAGTCATCCAATAAGAAATCAGCTGATGATTGGTATCACATCAAACTTATAACTGATAAATCACAAATGAACTGTGAGGGGTCACCATGTCTAATCTGTTTGACTGCACATTAAGAAAGTGTAACCACAGGCGATGGCTAATCAATCACATCTTGCACCAATGTCAGTCCATAATTTGCATACAGCCAAAAGCGCTGACTTTTGGCTACCGACTGTCCTTCAGGGTGTGAAGAATGCTTTCAGTGCCCAAATCATAACCTTTTGCCACAGAGATGAGCACACAGGGAAATATACATGTACATGTATATATCTTTCAGGCCAGTTTGAAGTCACTCGAGAATTGGGGCTTTAAAACGAGGTGCATGTAAAGAAGAACTCAAATTACATTAAACAAAAACGGTTGAATTTCCTCTTAATAAATCAAGTGATAGAAAACTTGTGCATGAAGTATTATGGACGGAAATAGACTCCATAGAGGAAGGTTTGAGAGGCTGAGGACACGTACAATGTACTTCAATAATTTACTAAAATTGTGGGAAAAGAAACTTGGTTAAAACTGAAAGTAAGAATGTAGGCCAAGGTGGTCTTTTGAATCTCTGGAATTAGAAACTCTTTTAATATTTTATACCTTTCTATTTAATTTGGAGATGTACCGTGTATATATATATCAGTAACTCTGCCCTTTGAAAGTTCCAATCCTAAATAGATGGACACACGCTGTGGTCCAAAAAGTGCAGACCCATCATTAGTTTGTGCAAATACATCAGTCAGCATGTGGATAAAAAGTGCAGGCATGAATGTCACGGCCGATGAAAATATGCATCATGCAGCCCATCACCGGCAGGAGAGACGAAGATTTGCACAAAGTAAGCCGCGATCCCGGCCAGCAAATGGCAGGTAATTAGTGCCTGGGGTGGCCATTAACATGAATGGAGACTGCGGCATTAAGGCCCAGGCTGAGTTAACGAATCGTGAGGCTAATAGTAGTGCTGTTCAGTTCACACGAATTAGCCAAGTGCACTGGCGCTGGCCTAAATACATACATATGCATACATTACTTGCACATGATGCACAACGGACCCTCCCCTACGAGGCAAGTCCACGTGTATCTCCCACTGCAAAGTCGTTTCAATAGATAGACTGCCACCTACCTACCAGCAGAAGTCCTTTGAAAGGGGAACACCGCAAGCACACACAAATGTACATATACCTGTATGTTCTTAATGACTGCAAAACTTTAATTGTAACAGATGGTAGCCACTCAGGATAAAGAAATACCCTCCAAATTTTTGGTTTCCAGCAGAAACCAAAAGTTCAAATATTACAATTCAAAGTCTAACCCAGGAAAATTAAAGGCCTATGTGAAGAGTTCCATACCCAGGCATCACTTGAAATCACATGTGAATGCTTCAATATTTTCCCTTTTCACTTTTTGAAAGCTGATACGTTGCTACAGGGAAAAAAAAAAGTGACGTCTGGAATTCCTCCAAAATAAACACCAACTGTGGAGGTAATATCAATTGGAAAAAAAGCTTTACGTGGCAACAATGTTCAATATGTCATCCTAATTGCAAGTAAATATGCCATGTGTTATGCAAATTTCACCTTTGATGATGATTGAGAGAATTCGTTCTGAAGTTTGTATAAGGGCAATTCCATTGTTATGGACGCTACGTTTTATGCAACTTCCAAGTGTCAGTTGATAAACAAATTAACTTGTGGTGCATATTAAAGAAACTTTGTTTTAGCTTCACGAATTAGCCACAATCGTGAGAAATGAATGTTACGGAAATTAGGGGGTTATGACATAGCTTTTAGACCTTCGGTGCCTCAAACTGCAGGTTACGACATAGCTTTTAGACCTTCGGTACCTCAAATTACGGGTTACGACATAGCTTTTAGACCTTCGGTACCTCAAATTACGGGTTACGACATAGCTTTTAGACCTTCGGTACCTCAAATTGCGGGTTACGACATAGCTTTTAGACCTTCGGTACCTCAAATTGCGGGTTAGGACATAGCTTTTAGACCTTCGGTACCTCAAATTACGGGTTATGACATAGCTTTTAGACCTTCGGTACCTCAAATTGCGGGTTACGACATAGCTTTTAGACCTTTGGTACCTCAACCGAAACTGTATGTAAAGTTGCTTCCTTTAGATTTTTATACAAACTACGTTGCAGTTGGTCTCAGTCTATTTTTTCTAGGCATGACTTGAAAGACAGACAAAAGTACCCCTGTGAAGTCCAAATTTGTTAATTAAAGCTGTTACAGACATCACATTTTATGTTAATGACGTTACATGTATAGAAATGTACACGTAAAGAAAACAAATGTTAATAAGGAATTATTTTACTGATCATAATTTTCCATATATGGTATTGCCATGATATCCGCTCGGATTCATTCAATTGAGGTGTACCCCTAAGCAGCAACAGTGGAGACGAAATTGTAAAATCAATTTGAAACTTTGGCAGTCATGTCACAGTTTGGTGTGGAATTGTCCACAAGGCAAAATGACTTCACTAACTCACGGGACATGTGCATGTACATCACCGGTCTGCATGTACCACCACTTCACAAAATTTCGCTTGTCAGATGGATGGAAAGATTGTCTCTTGCTATTGACCGATAACTTGCCCATTCCGCCCTTCCTCTCCAAATGCTACTCACTTGTGCATGTACAGGCACGTGGCCCAAAATACATGTACTTTACCCACAGCCAAATGCCAGGCTCCACCAACCCGCCTTGGAAGGGGTTTAGCTGGTTTAACCAAACAACTCGGTCATGGACGTGATACCAAAACCAAAACCAAAAAAGAGAGAACTGTCCACAAATTTGCCAACACCTTTGAACAAATCCAAGTTTTTATACGTTTTGTGATAAACACATCGACAACTAGTCAATCTATTTCAAAAAACAAAATGTCATATTACATTTAATTTACAATATCATGTATAAGAATTTGAATTTGATAAACCAGTAATTTGCTGTCTTAATTAATAACTGGCCAATGTGCTTTCAAAGATCTTTCATCTGCTTAATACATCTCCTATGTGAAACCAAAATTTGTTTCATTCAAAAACTGTGAAAATTTGGCAGGTGCACATCCAAACGGTTGCACACATACGCAGCAATATCTGTAAAAATTCAAAGCCACATTAAGCAAAGCACTAGTTTTACACCATTCAGGCCGAACTTACGCAGTTCACAATACACTTGTGTATGATATCCAGGGAACAAGAGAATACATGTACATGTATTGAAATAGTAAGGGGGAGGAATAGGCACCATGCAACGGAAGCAAATTTCACATTAGCCTTGTTACGCTCTGATGGATTCAAGCATTTCTGAATTATGGATGACAAGTCATAATCTAAAGTTCCCCGGCCCAAATGCAAAACATTTTTGGAAGTGATGGGGCCAGAGCATGATCCGGACATGCCAATGAGTCGATCTGAGTAATACTTGAATATTTAACCTTTCATGCAATCAAACTTGAATACTTAAATACTGAATTTATGGGCCTGATTTTTCAAGTTATATACATGTAAGTATCACATTCTCTGATGGCATAAGGGGAAAATAGAGAAAAAAGCTTCCAAAATTAGTGACTGAAGACAGGAAAACAAATACAAACATCAGTTAAATCTAAAAGCAGTTTCGACGTGAAAAATGTGGAGAAATGAATGAGCAGCTAAAAGTGTTTAATAGGAAGTAGGCTAAGGCTTTTCAAGTGCAGTTTTGCTATCCAAAATTAGAATTTGTTCAACTTTGTTTCAGTGCATTTTACTTTATGTATTTAATATTAAATTGTACAAAACATCAAGAATACTTGATTTTCAATAGAATATTCAAATATTCAACAAAGCCCTAACGTAATTATCAAAAAGTATCGCAGTTTGGCTAAAAATTCCGTTTGAGAGTAAGGAACACTGTATACATTATATTGAGGTACTTGTACATGTCATTGGTCTTTTCACAAAGGGACAAATTTTTTTATATCACTAGAATAAGACTTTTCGGGAAATCGTATTTAAAGTTGGTCTCTTTTTCCTTATTTAGCATGCCCCTTGACTTAACCAATGCTACTGTACGAAGGAGGGGATCTTAAATGACACAAAACTGCCAAATGATATTTATAGAAGTCAATCAAAATTGTTTATTTTGTAAACAAACAAATTCGCCTCTTTGTGAAAATGCTAAAATTCATGTGACTTTTGTCTATTTGTAAAAGCGCGGGCTATTTTGGTCATGGAGGAAGGACACAGAAGGAGTCTGTCACATCAAAGTGCTCGATGATCATCGCCGCCTGGTCAGACGAACAATAGTAAACATTTCAAAAATGCCTGATTACTGCCTGCAGCTTAGCCGGACAAGTGGGGCCAGTAATATTGTAACAAAATTTGTGGTGTTTTCTTTGGAATTAACTACAACCTATCGCAGTGATCAGGAAGCAGAAAGAAAAAATATTTAAATTAGATTTACTTTTGTCTTTTGAATATTTTTTTAGGATTTTGATGCCCTTTTCCATTATCCATGCATATGTTTGTTATTTTATTTTGTCACTCCAAAACATCAGTTTTCAAAATCTTTGTATGAGTTTGGCTAAGACTGGCCAAAAACATGTTGAACACTACAGGACAGTTAAGTTCACAAAAAACAAAATGCGCTGTTCCATCACAGGGAGTGATCATGAGATCTCATAAAATACCCTTTTGTGTAAATTCCATAATAAAAATGATTCAAATAAAACTCAAAATCTTACAAACAGCTTAGCTATTTATTCCCAAAGAAGTGCAGAAGAAAGCATTCGATAACGGTAACAACTGCACATGAACACTTCGGGTATACAGCCTAATAAAAGCAACTGTGCAAACACTACATTTGATGATGTTGTCGGATCATACCAAGCACCAACGATGGCATGAATATTTAACTTCCTTTACTGCAATACACAACATTTTAGGGATGCAGATTACCAATGAAAAATTGCCGCGATGATCATGGGTACAAAGGGGGCTTATGGTTGCAAAACAGGTGGTGCGTAGCGAACATGCGCTCTGCTCTGGCTATGGACATACCGGGCATGCCAGGAAGCGGTAATTGGCCAGATGTTATAGCCCGGGCAGTTCAAACTCCTGTGTTTTGATATAGCATGTGTCAGTTGCAAAATTGTCAATTTGTGTACATGTAACTTTCCAGAGTAAAATTTGTCTCTCTGTGAAAATGGCAAAATGAGTTTGCCCATGAATTTGCCCTTTATTGCTAATACTATATATATATGGAAGAAAAATTTGCCACTTCGTGGAAATGCTAAATGCTATTTGGTTGAAATTTGCCCCAGGGTAGATCATCGTGACTTGGCTGTTTCAGGAGATTTGGGAAGAAATGATTACACCAAGCGGTAGGCATCGCATAGCATCTATTTAATTTTGCCGAAAGAACAGAAATTTGAAAAAAAATCATGCTTCTGGGCCAAAGTGTCTCTTCGTGAAAACGGTGACAATGTATGCACAAGTGTTTCCTAACCTTAGAACCATGGGCACATCCTGTACTGGTACATATCCAATAGTGTAAAGGCATGCTCATTATCACTGTCAAGATAAATGGCCACCTGGCGAATCTGGCCACGCCCCCAAGGTTGCAAAGCAGAGAGGAGTCAAACAGAACTAGGCCAAGCAGGCTGCATGAACCTGATGTGAAAAGAAATACGTCCAGCTACATACATACATGTAGGTGGCAGGAACCTACATGTCCATGTACCTGCACTTCTCAATGCAACTTACATGTGTGGCAATCTGACTTAATTGAAAGACAGTACACGTACACACCATGCATGAAAAGGTTCAGTAAACTGGGACAGAAATAAACTTGGAAAAGGCACTGCAGAATAGTATAAGTATAAAAATACCACATATATGGACATGTAATTTGAGGGAAAGGAACCACCATTTTTATGAGTCCCAGGATGTTGTGCAGTTGGCTCCCTCCTGACCATAAATGGGTGGGGGTAACTATTTTTAGATCTCTGGCATTACATTACTGTGCACGTACGGGAACCTGGCTGTACGCATACTGTATACTGGTCCATCAAGGCACATCAGTACATCGATTCTGACTCTTGACTTGTTTTTGTGTAACCTTTTTTTGTTACTTGGCACAAACACCCTGTGTTAATGGACGTCCTGGGTTCTATTCTCTGAATGACAGAAGTACAGTGTAACTGGGATTTTTCAAATGTTTTCCTGATGAGGCAGGGAAAGTGCAGTGAGAAGGCCCATGCCTTGCTGTTATGAAAGATAAGTTTATTATTTTGAAAATTTGTAAAGCTATGTAAGAAAGTGTTTATGACATGCTTGTACCAGCGTATTTCTGCAGAACAGTTACACTACACTTCTGTTATGCACCTGTGTCTCTGTACAATACTCAAACATTCAAATTTGTGTATCGCCTTCATTGCATGTGTGTGCATTTGCGTTGAACACAATGAACCCGTCTCTCCAAGGCACATGTTTTTGAAGCTATTTTGGGGGGCTTTTTTCCAAGCTTTTTCAAACTGCCACTAACTATAAAGCCAAAGACTTATAAAAAGGACAGTTCCACTGGCAGCAAATGGTGCCCACGACCGTGACATTTTCCCCCTCACTTTTCACACTGATGAATACCCTGTAAAGTGTGAAGAACAATTTTTTTTTTTTTGGTAAATTTTGTTTTGAGGCTGGTCTCGGACTTCTGACCACATTAGCTGAATAAAATGTGCCAATGGTAAAAAGCTTCATATCCCAGTTGGTGCTCTGGTGCTGATCAAAACAGCCAAGTTCACGAACGTCTGATTTATGACTGCCCCTCTGCTGCTGTTATTTGTACAACACATGCAGTAATTGGCACTCAACATTCCGCTAGTAGCTTGATATGTAAACTTGAGGTCTTTTTCTTCTTCTCTGGTAAAACTAGAATGGTGTAGAAACTGCTGGAGCATTAAAATTTGTGTTGCATACATGTATAGTGTGAAACATACATGCTTGCATACATCAATAGGGCATATTTGCAACACATACATCATTACTTGCATCATCACGTGTACAGTATGTTCTTGGTTTGGACGGTCCTTTGTGTATGATATAACATTTCTTCATACATGATTCCACAGTGCCTCCACCTTTAAAGCAGCAAAACCATTAATCAATTCAATATACCATATATGCATGTTCAACAAAGTGGAAAAAGGTTTGAACCAACATTTGAGCTGTATTGTATGTAGCAGAAGGTCATTGCCTCAGCCCAATTTATTACTAGTTTCAGACCAGATTGTCTGGCTTTCTGACTGCGGCGGTCCAAATGCAAACTCAGCCCATGTCTCAGACTGAAGTCCCCGTGGGAGCAAGCACAGATCAATGAGACTCATATTCGGAGCAATGTCCCCAACTCAAGAAAATACCGGTACAGAATTGTGTCTTGTCTTCGTGATTGCTTGAGAAAGTGTTACTTTTGATAATGCCTGAATGCCTTAGAAGTTATATTCTTCCCAGTCATACAGTACCTTTTAGCGGCAAAAAAAAAGAAAAAAAATTCAGAGATATCAATAAAATTGTACTTGTTTTCCAAATAAATCTGTGCATAAACTAAAGGGGGCGCTCTGTTGCCTAGCAACCAGGGAGAGTGAGGAGCATGTACAACGCGTATTATTTGTTGTGCATGCGCAGAGTACATCTATGTTGACATTGGCAATCAATGCCAATGTAACCAGGAATGCCATGTTTAGCTGGAAGTGGACTGGCTTGAGGATCATCCGTCCCAATTTGGATTGCCTGAGTTCGAGTATAAATTGCATCAAGCCCCTTTTCTTTTTTCTGTTTTTATCTACATGTATCTCTTTCTTTTTCAACTTAAACCAACTGAAGAGCTGAATTTCAACTCTACTGATCATTTTGCAATGATGCAAGTTCTACTGAGTGGTATTAATTTATGTACAGGAGTACAAAACACAAGCACATGTGCATGTACAATTACCTCAGATACATGTAAATAGATCGCTGTTTTCTTTGAAGTAAGACACTCACTAAATTTCATCTGACAATGAGAATTATGTTTAGCTGGTTGGCAACCTAGATCCTCTCTGTGGACTGATATCATGATCCTTATGTACATGTACATGTACCACAATATATTGTATACATGCATGCACACTACCTGTATTTCCTCTATAGCAATTGTCCTACAGCCGTGGCCTAAATGTATTAAATCTCGGGGGGGGGGGCAGAAGGAAAAACCAGCTCTGAAATGAGTATACAAGCGATATTTGAATGAGTTTATTGTTCAGAATTTTCATGGGCACAAACTGAGGCAAATGCCAGTATCTTTTCAGTCTGGGACCCAAGGGGATATCAGCATCAATTAGGAAGTCCTAATATTTTTTTTCTTTATCAGACTGCAAAAGCTTTTCAGGATATTTTGGGAGATCCATATGCAGGGCTTTGGGGGGGAGGGTGAGGGGGGATGCAGGGGAGGGAGACGACTAAAAGAGTGAATACATGAATGAAGTAAGGAATCCCTCCAATAACCAGCTCTATTTCTAAATAGTTCTACTAGAGAGGCATGCCAATTTTTAGATTTATAGAATTTATTCTCAGTGCATAAATGAATGTGACAATCTGCTCTTTTGACCAAGGCATGTGGGTCGAAATAAGAGGGAACATGGGGTCAGACTGTGCCTGTTCATCTCTTCTGTGGCTGGATAAGGAAAGCAATAACTGATGGCTGGTTTTTCACACTACTGATTAATTAAAAATTCTAGATCAGTCTATTGGATCTCGAACTGAATGCACCTTCCCTACCCAATGTCAAGTCTGAAATAAAGGCAAGGTAAAGTTGTACCCAAGCAAGAATCCCTCATTAATTTCTTTGAATTCTTGGTCAACTGGTTTTTAGAGGTCCAGATTTCTCTGGGGAAAATTTACTCCCACGCCTGGAAGATATCAGATAAGTGAGAAGTACACATGTACTTCATCATGTGGAGTAAAACTAGCTCAGGCTTTGCACATACGTGGGCAGATCGAAAATTGATAAACATCCAAACACTTTTTTGAGTCAAATTTCAGCCTTAAGGTTTTAGTTCAAGCAGGCATCTGTTACCATCCTTCTGCCAAAGAGGGTGGATTATGTCCAATGATAGGAAAAGCCCAACCACTCAAGCATGTCTTAACATGAACATGTCTGCCATAAAAACATCTACACGTACACATAGATGTACATGGCAATGTCACTGACAAATGAATGATCTCTTAGGAATGCTTTTATTTATGAATTCGGCATTTACGGTCTGATGTGCACAGTACATGTACATGTACATGCACTTACGCACAAACACAGTCATCAATTTTGGGATCCACCACTCAAGTACAACTGAGGGAGTTTTCTATTGTAAAGGCATATTTTGGCATACATGTAAGTTGGACCCATGGAAGGAAGAATCAGATTAAAGATGTCTGTTGTAAATAAACATGTATTATGCCAATATGCAAATGTACTCTTACAAAAAAAATTCAAAATAGAATTTGGTAACTTCTTCATTTAAGGTGTGAACAAGTCTGACAAACTGTGTTTCTTGCTAAAATATAAATGTAAGTACATCAACATCTCCCAAAAATCTCAATGAAGGGAAAACAGTATACAAGTTGGCCTACAAGAAAAGAGAATATTGTACATGTACATGAATATGTACACAGTACATGTACACAGTGCATGTGGAAACTGTATGTGTGTGCATCTACGTAAACGTACAGGCAACAGTACAATACAGGACATGACAGTGGGAAAAGGCGACGTGTACTGCATACCTTGCTATGTGGCACACTAAAAATTGGAACAACCTCTGGGAAAAAGTACAAGAGACATCTCACGGCAAACAGTATGGTGAAAAGTCAATCACATGGGTTGTATGCTATGGTTGCTAGGGACATCAACATAATTTCGTGATGAGATATGGAATGAAAAAAGCGAGTTTTTCATCAATTACTCTGGCTTGACTTCAAATCCTGCGCCATCCTGACACCTGACACCCTGGCCAGTGAAGGTCCTTTCTGTCAATTCAGTGAAGAATTACACCATCACATCCATTTTCTAGGGACAAATTCAATCTGGCCGGGAACCTGAGAATTCTGCTAGCCGGTGCGTTGCGTGGAGCGCCCGATGTGCCTTCCGAGGCTGTGTGATAGATCAATCATTATCGATTGTGGGCCCACTGAAAATGAGTCAACACAACACTAATCACATTTTGATGATATTTTCGCATTTTTATTTCACCTTGCCTTAAAGGCCAGGGCTCTCGCAATGGTAAAACAAACAACAAAAAACAGGCAGCTTTTTATTCAGCATTTCCACGAACCCTGATGACATGCAGCCTGATAAAGCGTCACTGTACTTTATTCACCCTTCAAAATGAGAAGCAATACATTAAAGTGCAGGCATGATGTAAGTTCTGCAGAGGTACAGTACATGTAGATTAAGCTTCAAGTGGATAGCATTTCACCTGGGCTACATGCATTTGCAATATAGCTAACGCTTCTTGGATTACCGTATCACCATGAATACAGCATAGAACTTCACTGGTCCAAAATGGCCACATGTTGACTTGGTAAAAATGGAAGCAGCGTCAAATGTCACCATGTGTGTCACAACGGTGCAGTAAGCAGTGCTGCACGTCCCATGTGCAGGGCGTGCCATGCAAGTCGCGCCAGGGCATTTCTGCAACCCCGTCAATCTCTCCTCCAACAGAACAGCTCACAGTCATCATACGCTCTCCCAAGATGATTCTATCTTGGTGCAGAGAAGTCCAGGACTCATTTTTTTTCTCATTTTACATGCTGGCACCATATACAGGTAACAAAACAGTTGTTGACTGCTGAGACGTGGATCCTGATATTTTTTCAAACCCCTCTTATTTTTACCTTTGTCATTTCCCACATCACAGTAGTTATAGGTCTTTAACACAAACCTTGCACCAAATTCTGAAGATGAATAAACAATTACTGTCATACAGACTTGTAGCTATAATTTTTTTTTCATTTTTCAATGGAATGGAGATTAAGGACTTGCATCCAGCTGGAAAATATTTCAAAGGGGATGGGGGGCTACTAACCATTACTCCAAGTGAATCTCCTTTTAGACCACCTTTTCGAACCAAGATCTTTTCAAGCTACATAACTCACAAGAAACTACAGCATATGGATCATTCCATGAGGTTGGGGCACAATTTGTGACGGTGTCCTTGTTACCTTGGTAACTTTTTACCACCTGTCTGACCTGTAGAGTAGGTCATTTACTCTGTAAAAATAACACACACCTCTGTATTCAGCCTTGCAAGATGTAAAACAATGTCAATTTGGAATCCACATGCAGGGAAATAGCTGTTCATTTTTACGAAACCCATGTAACAATTGACACTGTCACAAATTGTGCCCCAACCTCACGGAATGACCCATGTACTGTACATGTACATTTACTGCTTTCGTACAATGCCGAATCTTGCACACACCAGTATCTTACAAATATTATGCAAGTACATTGCATGTATGCGCATGTGAAGCACAGTCTTTGTCCAAAGGTGACGTATTCTTTTAATCCTTTGAGATAAAATGTGACGAACTGGAGGAAATGCAAAAACCGGGCGTGCTGAATCACTTCACAGATAAGTTTTCCAACCCTCTTGTCAATCTGATGTCAAGCACAGCGCTCAGAGAGGATCTCAGGTGCCATTTTCCACATTGGCGATTGAGGGTAACGGAGCGAGGTGGCACGGGCTCATGAATGTTGATCGTCGCCAGACACCTTGCGAAAGAACCATATCAACCAGCATACCTAAAACTGGGCCAAGTCATGAGGGCTGTCTCTGTGGCCAACGAAGACAAATCGACAAGTCCCTGGCTTCAATGCAAGCCTGACACACAGGTTTCCGAGTCAATTCATTCCTTTTTTTTCATAAGACAGGAAAAAACACAGTGACAAATAAAAATTTGGCTGTTCCAAGGAATGTGTTCTTTATCATGCATGTACACGAAACATATGACTGTGAAGTAAATGTATGCTTTTCTAAAAAAAAAATTGGTTTGGCCACCTTTTAAGAATAAACATGAACTTGTAACACTGCTGATATAATATTTGACTTCTGATAAAAATGGCTTTATGTCCGATGTGGATGTTGAAGCCAACACAGAATTAGACAAACATAGGTATTCTTGGCGATTTAAGCAGTGACGTATCTGGGATAAAAAATGAAGTGTGGAAAAACATCTATGAGAAGAAAATCAAGACAGACTTGATTTCAAACACTCACGAGGCAGTGCTGGAACAAACACACTGACAGCTGATTAAGTATCCTTTTCCAGGAATACTTTCAGTCAACATTACCGGAGACCAAGTGTACTGATGAATCAAATACTTAAAGCTGTTTATTTGATACAATTTAAATCTTTAAAATATATTAATATTTCAATTCAACCTCATTTGTGTTACAGTTACATGTATCAAAAGATTGCAAGTACGTGTACGTGTGCTGTATTACTAACAAAACGAAAAAATGGCACTGACTAGCAGCACACCCCATGCATACATAGTACCTGCTAACCATTCCGAATTTGGCAGAATCATTACGAATGTACAAGCTGCTTTACGAATTACGAATTCGTCAACCATTATCACTTGTTTCTGCAAAACTGTTTACTTTGATGATTGAATACAGGAATTTTAATTATAAACCAGAAGTGCGTGGTGAGTCAATTATTTCTCCATCTTTTTGTTGTCTCATTTGAACATAATTTGATCGGGTCGTGGGTGGGTCATGCACATACTAGAGCAAAATGTTGACCAATGGGATCTTAATGACATCACTGGTGCCCGGGCCTACGACTTCACACTCAAAATGACGGTCACTAGTGTTCGAGTTCAACCGAGGATCCGAAGATACACGAAGTGCTTCCAGCTTTCGTTGGTGACCTGAAGTAACCGCTACTTTAAAAAAAAACGGTTCCCAGTGTTTTCGATCCGAAGATACACAAAGTGCTGGCGCGAGTGTGCATGTGTGCAGCTTCGCATGAGCATGATCGAGATCCCGACAGTGTGCTGAGGAAGAAGTAATCAAAACGCCGCCAAACAACGCATATTGCAGAAATTCTGGGCTGAATACTCAAACAAGTACCCATTGATTGCTTCTTCGAATGTTGGAGAACACTATGCTTTTTGTACGATTTGTCAAGGAGATTTCAATATGTCCCACAGAGGACTTCATGACATGAAACATATGGAAGTACACTAATTTTTTCAGCACGCCACCTGATAACAGCGTGATCAAGGCTGAAGTGTTGTTCACAGAGTGCATGATTGAGCATAGTTTGTTTTTATCATTTTCTGATCACATGGTTGAAAATTTCCTGATAGATGTACATGTTCACATATGTAAATGTAATGCACATGTAGATGTGCTTCTGATTTGACACCAGGTGAACTTATCAGAGTTATGGGGGTGATACGGTGCACATTGATTGCAAGCACATCTGATGTATCACATGATTTTGCTTGATTACTGTTTTTATTCCACACAGTTGGCAGGTATGTCCATGTAAGAACATGTAAAATGGTGGTGGTGGTGGTGTGCAAACCCCACCCATGACAGCAAGTGGGTCACAGTGCATCCATCTATTGCATGGCAATATCAGCAAGTTTTCATCTGAATGTGCACAAATTGGTAGCATTTTTTGTGTGTGGGTACCATGTGAAAGCATCAAGAGCATTCAACTGTTTACCTCTGTGTGCCACCACAGAGTGGTCTTGAAAAACCTATTATTCCTGTTCACGTAAGTGAAACACTTGATTTTCCTGCATGCCGCTGGTTGTTTCTTATGTAAGTGGTTACAGGTGCCAAACTTATCAATTACTGGTTCAGAAAGAAAAGAACGAGGGGTCAATTCACTTACTTGTTAGGTCGATGGAATCCATGCTTGAGTCGCACATTGTTGCTGGCACAGGGCCACCCAAACATCACCCTAACAGTGAAACAAGACAAAAGCACTAGTCAAGGTTCCCAATCTACATTTACGTACAATTAAGAAAAAGTGATTCAAAAAGAAGTTCAAAAAGATTATCGGCTTTATTACTTTTGATTTGAGAATTGCCCAAAAGCTTAAGTTGTGTTCGTTTGGCGCTTAAAAAGTAGTAAATCAAGTTCATTAAAGTGCAGGTTTCATCATTGGAGGTGTTACAGAAACATGTTTTTGAGATTGGCACATGACTAACTTTAACTGTTTCTGTCCCACAGCTTAGGTCTCACCTCAACCAACTATTTTAAAGGGTGGCTTGCTTGTATCCTGTCAAAAGAGGGCAGTCTTCAGAGCTCCGATTCAACCTGCCAGTCCTTCAGATTCAAGGCCAATCTGTCTGAGTCTGGCAACTCATGACCCATGCAACAGTGGATAATTGAAACACTGCAGAATCGTCTGCTTTAGTGCTTTTGCAGAACTTTTAGATTTCTGTATAATAAAAATGAGGGGGGAAAAGCAAAACAGATTAATTTATGAGGCTATTTAAGCCCAGCACACACAGTTTTGTAAAATATTGTTAGACACATTATGGAAGGAAACATTCTCCATGTAGTAATGGGCTATATCTTTTTGTAGCTTAGAATACAAGCACTTTCTGTTTTGGATTGCTTAAAATGTTTAAGGGAAAGAGTTCCATACACAGGCATCAACTGGCACCCTGTGCACCAACCCTATGAGACTGGTCTAAACATTGTGTTTTCTGAGTAAATGCTTCAATACTTTCGATGCTAAATTTGACTTTTAGGGCATGTTATCACTTCCTGATGGCTTATAGACCACTGCAAGGGAAAATAAGTAATGTCCGTATATGGAACTCGCACCTGTCAAAGTTATGGCACATGCATTTTTGACACAGTCTGAGAGAACTGTAGCGGTGGGGAATACGCAAATTTACATGATTTGGCTGCAAGTGCACATGTACCAGTTTGAATAAATTAATTCACCAAAAAAAACCAATTTATCAAATATGGATCTAACAAAGAATCAATGCAGAGAACTACATTGTAAACTTCCACTTAAAATATTTACATTTACAGACAACTTGTGGGTATCGTTCAGATGTTTTCTGACTGGGTTAAGATTAGTGTAACCCTTGTGAAAATAGGAAATTTGTCACATTAACATACACTGAACAATCCACTGGTTTTCCAAAACTGGGCAAGAAAGTAAATCAATAGAGATGGCAATAAAAATGTTAACACAACATTCAGATGTCTGTGCAGATTCGGAGTAATCAAGTTCTGACCTTTTTTTAAAATGCAAATTGCAGGATCTCCCGGGCAACAGAGTGGCAAATAATCCAATAGCCGTTCAATGATCTAGCGTTCTGCACGCACCACACATGCAAATTTAGATTTTTGGCAATGTACCAATGTACTCCTCAGGGAAACAATACTGTACATGTACACGTATGTAGGCCATTTTCTTTACGCTACCCTCATTTGGTCCTTGTTGCTTTTGGGACATTCCTATTGCTGAATACGTTTAAAAAGTGAAGTGTGAATTTACACATACTTTCAACTCTTATCATTTAAAAGTAATTTACATTTTAATGTGATACTAACATCTTCTTGCCCCAAACTCTTCATGCCTATAATGTGCCACAATCCTACCTGCCTTCTTTGCTGTACATCTGCACTCCAGTGGGATGCTAATTATGCATTTTTTGTTACATGAGTATTATAGGCCAGCATCCTCATGCTGGGCAAACATAAAGAACAACCACCTTCCATCTTTTTTACTTTGAAAGCCAGTTAATGTCAGATTTTTCTACCCAAAAAAAGCTGTTGGGGGTGGGTTTTTACCTGCAAATTGTTCAACCTTGCAATTCCAACGCGTCAATACGTTAACGGCGGAAATGAAAAAAGAATTCTGAAACGAGTGTACACGTCCTCCAAGGAACAAATAAGGAAAATTACTGTATGTGCGTTTGCACATCATCCAGCGTCAAGTGGTTAATTCCGTTAGAATGAGGTACATGTAGCCCCTTCTGGCAACATGAACGACAAATGAAAGATATTCAGTGCCCTATCAATTACTCAAAAAACCTATTTTTCACCCTCATCAACTCCTTCTAGACACCAGACGGTGTGTAGAATTTCAATGTTATCACCATTTCATGAATTTGACAATATACATGTACACTACCTGGTACATGTACATGTACATAGAATTATTACACTTTCCCTACCATGGGAAAGGCTCTTTGGCTTTTCAATCTGTGAACTTGAAAGGTGACGAGAGTAAGGTTTAAGTTCCTTGACTTACCGGTACATGCAAAATGTGAAGAGGATAAGGCCACATCCACATTCCACAGGGCTAAGATGTGACAATTACCATGACATTTAATGCAATTTTGCAGCAGAAAAAGTTTGATATCCTGGTAATGTTATCATTCTTCTGCCATCACATAAAAAGCAGCCTATGGCCCATCAAAATAACCCTTGCATTCTTGATTTCCATGACCTTCCCATGACCTTTTTCCTCTGACAACAACAATATCATACAACAATATCCCATTTTCCAATCATTTGCTATGACTTTCCAGGTCAACTTCTTCCCCAGGAATTGCCGTGACTGCGAGAACCCTGGTGATCTCCAGCAGGGCAGCAAAAGTTTTGTGAGGTGAGGGGAAGAGGGTCCACAATACCAAAAAGCCTTGTAGAAAAAATGTAGGAACAAGATGTTGGAGATTGCAGATTTGCCCCCCCCCCCACGACCGGCACACAGAGTCAGGGTTAAGACAATTTGACCTGAACAGATTTACGGACATTGTAAGGGTCATGGAAACAGTTTCAAGACACCCAACTTTTATAGATACAATGATTTTACGATGAAAATACTGTCTGTACATCCTTCATCGACAGGGAACAATCATTTGAATTCAAACGGCTATGTTCTACCTGTACATTTGAACGTGGAAAACCCATCATTACATTTGTTATAAACAGCCCTGTTCTATGTATGTATACATGTATGTAAAACATGGCTAACATACACTACCCTTAAATTCTGCATTTAACAGCAATGTTCTATATTTGAAGGCATTTCACCCCCCTTGCATATTAAAACACATGTACATGTATGTACCCAGAAAGCTAAAATAATTGGGTCTAATTAAAGGTTTGTTTTTTTCTGTCTCCCCAAAATGAAAGGTCTTCAACATGACAGTCCTTTCACTTCCTATCTGTTCACAGCAACCACGACAAGGAAACGTTGGCCAAACATCCTGTCATGCACATGTATCTCACCTTGGCTCTCCCTAACCCAATTACGGCAGCATTAGGAGTTCAGCAATATGACATTTGCAAAAAAATCCCCATTTCCTAGGTTTGGTGAAGAAGGGATGTATCCCATCCCGCGGTGATGGCCCAGTTACTGACGAATGGAATTCACTGATTTGTTTTGGAGATTCGGAGCATGTTTATCTTTCAGAATTGGAGGTCTTGAGGGATTCTATAATGTAGGAAGTTGTGCCCGGGATATGACCACAGTGTGACAGCCTGACCTGATTTTAACTGTGAGCCATCGCCGCACATTCCCACGCTTGGTGACAAAAGGAAATGGGTTGGGACAGGGAAACTGCATGTAATTTGCACGCGATCGTCAGCAATTCAAAGCCAGGTGGCTTGCTGAAAATCTACCTGCACATACATGTACGGCATGCACAGTACATGTATATTTTTGTCCATCATTTTGGTCTGTGCGTAATTAAAGCCCAAGATCTCTGACACCTGTGTATGTATTAATGCATGGTTTATGTACACCTGTAGGATTGCATTGCCACTATCCATAAATTTCTTTACCGTCATATAGCCCACATGTAGATCACAGTTGGCTATTCAACCTTCAGAAGAAATTTTTTTCAGGGCAATGTACAGCAAATGTAGTACATGTAGGCCTATAAATTAATTCCCAGCACTGTGGTTTGAATACAGGACTTTGTTAGCAAAGCACAAATCCTATATGTACATGTACATGTATCACGACAACTGCAGTAACCTACATGTACACGTATGTATGAACATGTATAAACATTAACATACACAGTACATAAAAGCAGTTGGAGCACAGTGTTTTTAATGAGAAGTTCAATGCTTGCCACATGTTTCAACGTGAGTTACAGCTTACAAGTACGGTACCTTTACAGCTGCAGAAAAAAAATCATGAGTTTTCTCCCTTTATACACAAAGTAAGGAAATTATCATTTCAGCACCTGCATGTACACTTGAGTAGCCTGAAGCTCAGTGAAATGAGATAACTTCCCAAACTTATTTACAAGTTGATAACCCGCCCCGGTACAATATACAGGGACTGTGTGTAACACAAAAACAGCATTGAATTGGTTAATAAAACACTCTGCACTTTTGAGGTTGAAGCTGTACAAAGTGTCTACATGTAATGGGAGTCTTTGAGACGCTTTGTGGCCAGCAAACATACACCTACTGATTTTTTTTTTACCAGTTCTGAGCATACGCCCATTGTTCTGAGCAGGCATACGTGTACAGGTAGTTCTGAACACGCGCAATACTGTGAAGAAGGAACGTTACGTCTGCTGCCACCAGCATCTCAACGTCTCACATTGTGAACAGGTTCACGAGGACTGGTATGCATACATAGTATGATACCTCGTGTAATCGGGAAGTTTATGTTCATGAGCAGGGTACATGTCGTTTACTACAACTGCTCTTCTCTACTACAGCACTGGGCAGTGATTACTTTGATACAAATTTGAAAAGGTTTCAAATGCCTAAGATATTGGGGTTATAATTTTAGTGTTTAAGGAAGGAAGCAATGGGATTCATCCAAATTTTGTCTGTCTTCTTTTTTGGTATTTTATTTTTGGCACTTTTTTTTTTTAATTTCGGGTACCGAAGAAAATTTGTGTAATAGGATATCAAGGATGTACATGTAACTCTGTATTACATTCACTACTCCCTAAAAGCGTGTCTCCTTCAAACTTGCTGTGCAGCAACATAATCTGTCGCACATAATGTCCGAAACACAACAATCCGAAGTCTCCGTGTGTGCACCGCACATTTTCGCATTTAGCATTACTTGGGCACCGTTTTCCCCCCCATAATTAAGTTCTTCTTCATTACGTTTGGGCGCTCTCCCTCTTCATCGAAACCAGATATACCGCATCGGGTGGCGCTCGGCACACATCCACACAGACTCTCCCCTTTACACAGGGTGTAAGGAGACACCCCAAAACCCTCACGCAGGCTGTCTCCGATTCTGCTGAGAAAAAAAAAAAAGGGAAAAAAAGGCCCCCATGATGTACTTGTGCATGTGGTACACACAGCACACACTCTGTAAGCAAGAGAACCACTCCGTAGCAAAGGAAGTTCTTGTTTCTCTGAACCCGTGCTATTGGTATTCATGCATGTACAACTGTGCTGCAGCCTCGACACTCATCTATGTCAATATGCTTGTGTTAATGCTCCGTAAAGGCTGCAAACAAATATGTGCCAAGTGAGGACAAACTGCAAAGTTTTATTTTACACCAATGTTTACGTGACCGCACCTTACGTGTACCGATACGTGCATTAAGTCTCAGTTGATGACTTACCGGTATCAGCCTACATATATGCACTTTGACTCACATGTGCAACACTCCTTTTTACAGATGACAGTGTTGGAGAACTTTCTCCAATACACACAGTTGTCTGTGCTTATACAGCCACAATACACCTAATACCCATATACATGTCCACGTTTGTGTACGTCTACTTTATCTCGTTCATTTAGTGACATGCCAGGTAAGGTGAGAGTACAGAGGTGTTAGGGTGGCAATCAATCAAAAAATACAGTACACAAGTAGTGCTGGCAAATGACTTCTGAGTTGTGACTTCCCCTGGGGATAAATTTGAACAACACTGGTCCTTACCGGATCTTTCCAAATCTACAACGGAGGGGGGACTGTTTTGCAGGATTGTTTGAGGAAGTTAAAGCTAAGTCACTTTAAAACACAAGGATGGAATTCACGTCCCTTGAAAGCAACATCTGTACCAAGAATATGCTGACTGGTTGCTGCATACTGATGAACTGTCATGTACATGTAGCGGTAGGAGGATTCGAGACAGTTCCAAACCCCTGGAGTTATGATGATAAATTGAGCCCAAGATGGAGCACCAACACAATGTCTTTTGTACTAAATCACATCTTTCATCCTCGCAAAGTTTGGTATTGTAGAGAGAAGCAAGGTTTTGAAAAACTAAGCACATGAGCAGTAGCGTTCAAGAATTAACAATTATGGTGCATGGACACCAGTACTAGCAGCTGCCACTCAGAATCTTTTCAGTACAACAGAACTTGCGTGTACCCAGTACATGAAGCAAGGATTTTCTTCTTTAACCAGAGGCTATTTGTAAACATGTTCATCCCGGCATGTTTACAAGGGTGACTTGCTGAAATCTGGACTGAGCAAAGCAGATCATGCTGACAGTCTTGAATGTGGGCGATTCACAACAGTGTGCCTCCAAGAGTTTGCAAAGCATTGACCAATCACAGAGCGTGAAATCTGTCGACACTTTCGAAACACGCACTGGGTCGACAGATTTCACGCACTGTGATCGATTTACGCATTGCAAACTCTTGGAGGCGCACTGTTGTGAAACGTCCGCATTGTCCAGCAGTTGGAGTATTCTGGACTCTGCTCCTGTCAATGGACTAATGCACTGAGGGGTAAAAATGTGTTGGCGTGACTGTGCTATGAACTTTGGGAAGAAGAAGCCCTTCGCATCAACGGCCCTTGGAGTAGGATGGAATATCCAATTTACAAAATGGAGGTGCACTTTGCCAGCGCCCTAATGGTGAAATCTTATATGGTGTTCACCATGCAGTAAACGTTTACCTTGTCGGGTCTTACAGGCAGATGACCAGATCGATCTGGTTAGGAAGAAGGGAGGGGGGGCTCTTACTATGGGATTCTGATAACAAGAGGAGATACTTGGTATGGCCAGGTTCCTGTTCTCCTAGATTTCTCGCACACAAATGCACGTGTACACCACCATGCCTAAAGGGACAGCTCTCAGCATTAACCTGACAAGTATGAGTTGTGAACAGTCTGAGATTTCAGGATTTTTCCCCACACAATTTGATTTTCCCGCATACCACCCTATTTTGATAAAAATTTTTTCTAACCTGCTTCTAAGAGGGGTAATGCTGAAATGACCATGACTTCTGAATGCGTACCATTTCCAACAGAGCACTGGCTGTCGCCGAAGATCTCCAACTGGTTTCTTACCATCAACACATTACATTTACTGAAGAGCTCTGAAGTCCATTGCGGTTCTGAGGGACAGCGCCAGATTTAAACAGTTCATTTCCTATTTGTTCTCAGAAGGCTTCTACCAAAAGGAAGCATGGAGGACCTACGGATCAAACAACACTTATTTTGATGAGTTTTTCCATTTTGCCCGCCTGCTGTTATGAGGGGAAACGCCGAAAATGACCGCGAATTCTGAATGCGTGCCCTTCCCAACAGATCATTCCCTGTCGCCAAGGATCTCCAAATGGTTTTAACACTGAATGGATGCAAAGCACAATCAGGTTGGGACAGCAAAAGATTCAAACAGTTCACTTCCTATCGGTATTTGTACCCGGATCGCTCTTGGTAAAAGGAAGCATGGAGAACCAACTGTTTCAAGTTGTCATTGTTTGTTTAGTCTGATACAAAATTCTACTTTACATACTTAACCACTTTGGAAGAGATCTTGACACACATTGTTTATCCATTAGGTGTCAGATATGGGAGTTTAGAAGTCAGAGCCAACAACTGTAGATAAGCGATGTCTAAGGTCAATGGCTTTTAAACCATGACAATGACTACAAAATTTCTACTGGGCCCAGACAATGGCAAGATCGTTTGACTAATTCTGGGGTGCTTATAGTCAAAACAGAAATCAACATTTCCTTTCCTGAAGAGATTCTAGTGTATAATTTAATGTTCTCAGTGACAAACAAATATTCAGAACAAGATACTCTCCCACACAAGTAATTTTTTGAAACAAGATCTGACCTGATATTGAAGAAGAGTACTTTACAAGGCACTTGCATTTTAGTTGCCAGTGAAATCATAGAATATATGGGACCTGCATGTATGACGTGAGACTGTTGTTTTCCCTCAAGGCACTTAAAACAAGAAGTAATCTTGTTCACATTTATCATTTGAAGTACTTTCTCTAAGGAACCATATTTGTTCCCTTGATACAGGAAACAGATAATTTTTTTTACTTCTAATTGCCAATGTGAATTACAGATTCGGCAAATTTCAAGTTCAAACCCTGTTTGCACTACTTTCTACAAGATGCAGTTACCCTTTCTCAAATGGGAAAACTTAAACAACTTGAACAGGCATTTCTGTGACAACATCAGAAATCAATTATACTGCTAACACTTGGAAAATATGAAAATACCAAAAATGGGCTATTAAATAGCTGGTGAACACAAAGCTCAAATTGAAAAAAAGTTACATTGTGTGTACTTTCAGGGTAGACTCAGACAATACACTACACTGTAAATACATTTTTATTACCGTATTATTCATCTTCTGTATTCAAATTGTTGTGACATGTTTATTTAAGTAATTGATTCATTAACGTACACCATACATGCATGTACATGCATGCAACAGTTGGTAAGATGGAAACGCATTGGTGCACACAAGGGCTGAGAATAAACAACACAATTCTGTACGGGTATCAAGGTAAACCCACTGCATGTCATTCAATTTTACTGCCGGGTTGATGTTGAGAAAGATGTTGTAAAGCTGGCACGAAACCAAATACATAAGGTAAATTATGCAACATGAACTTATAAAAAAAAAAACACCAGGGAATTTAGTGCACGTATGTACCTCCACACAGCAAGCAATGAATGCCACTCGGTAGATGAACAGCAATCAACTTCAGGGATTTGTTACAATTCTACAGAGGGTGCATTATCCGTTAACAGCTATCAGTATGCCCAAATCAATGACAAAGAACGTACGGTAGATGAACAAAACTCAACACTAGAATTGTTACAATTCTACCAATTTGGGGAATTATCACTTATCAGCAGCAAACAGCATTGCCCACTAGTGCAATGCAATTGACGTTGTGGATTACAATATCTGACATGTGCGTGTAGTGCGCAACAAAATGAAGTGCCTGGCCTCCAAAAAGTGCAGCTGCACTCACATCAAGGTCTTTTATTCATGAAGAGGAAATGCATACGAGTAGATGGACTGATCCCTCCCAAAAAAAAAATTCTCATGACATCGTTATATTTCATATGAGTCTCGGGTTTGGCACGTTACACCTGACCTTTCGCTCAATCAGTCATATGCTTAAACAAGGTCATGCAGAAAGAGTTCAAAACCTGACGCTCCTAATTCCATTAACCACTGCGACCACTGAAGCAAAGTGGAGGGGGGGGAGATCTGCCAAACACACACAGGCAGGCTGACCGGGAGCTTGCTAGCCTTTGCAATGATGCCAAATGGTGTCCCAGAACTACTCAGACATATCTAATGTGAGATCTACAGTGCAATCACCCCTTTCCAGGCATCATCCCCCACTGCATGTTTGGATTTTTATCAGGTAACATTTGCACCACTGGCTCAGGCTGCTTGCTATCTGTGGTGCGCGTAAATTGGAATAAAGTAAAGCAGATAAAAAAAAAAGTGCAGCACCTTGTATAGTTCAACCGGTGAACCCACAGACCTGTTTAAATGCACTTCTGAAATCATAACACACTTGTTCTGTTTGCTCCATGCACAATCAGTTAATCATTATCCATTAGGGACCGGCCACTGTATGTCACAAGCAAGTGGACACGGCCACAAAGAACACCAGTGCTTGCCAAAGGGGTCCACAAATTTTAATCACCATTTCGCCATCAACAATCCACTGAGCACATTTCCCTGCACCTGCATAGTGACTGGCAAGCCATTTTTCTGACGAGTGAAAACAATCCCACGAAACAAAATTTCCCATTTCGAGCAAAAAACTACTGGAACAGAATCTTGGAAAAAAAAAAAACAACACGAAAAATGCAACTCACAAAAAAATTAAACCAAAAAAAAAAAAGGAACAAAAAAACCCTGACCAACACTTACCACAAACGACTTGCCCCAGCGGTTTTGTTAATTGCATTCTTGGCCCAGCGACAGTGGCCAAAATGATTTTCCTGAGCCACGATTACCCTTCTCCAGATGGCCGTCCCTGATTTCCAAAGCACACAATATGCAAGGCTACCGCTCATTTGTATTACCTCTGCTCTCAATTACTTGCTCCTCCGTTACCCTGTGCACACATGACCTCTTATTATAGTTCGAGTACATTATCCATTCTCCCGGCTCCGAGGCACGGATGCTAATGCCGCGCTTCGGCCTCTCAGAGAGAGGCAGTTGATCCAAAGATGTTGCTGCCCTCTACTGGCTGCACCCATCTCATTTTTCTTCCCGAGTGGGCTAAGAAAAATTGACTGTGACAAAGGTACAACTTACAGGCTGAAGTAATGCAATATGCAAATTATTCTAAATATTATCGTTGTGATTTGTTCATTTTTTATCTTTCTTTCGCATTTCAAAACTAAGAAATTAATAAATCTGATCATTTTTGCTGAACCTAAAAACTCCATTCAAGAAAACCAAAGGTGTAATGAACTAGTGTGAATCACAGAAATTTGTTAACAGTTGAAGGTGACAGAATTTTCTAACCATTAAATTCATCAGCTTCTGATATTTGTTCCTTGACATTTCCAAATTGAAATGTTGTCATACTGTTACCTCATTACTGATAATAATTCCCATACAAAAAACGTAGCTTTACAAAAAAAAAATGAAAGCAGAAATAAGGGTAATTGTACTACTTATTATTTTTGCTGTGTTTTTTGAGAAACTTTTTAAAGGTACAATTACCTCTGATAATGAGATCGATAACAGCATGACCAAATGTCAACTTTTGCATGGCACTCTCCACCTGTGATACAACAACGATTTTTGTTGAGGCATGTTGGGTATTACACCTCAGTCTTACAATACATGTACCTGCAAATTGATGCCAGGAACTGGTTTCATATTATGGAACATTACCCATAACTAACTTCCCAAGTTACTTAATACTCATTACCGGTAGTTTTCAGATGAAGATAACACAAGGTTTTAAAGGGTTTACAGCCGATTTTGTGATCATGTCCAAGGGTCGTTGGTACAGAAAGAATAAGTCAGTCGAATGCATTTTTTAATGATCAAAGTTACAAGGTTTCTTCTATGGCTGTCTGGGTAGCCCTGTTTTTTTCAATGTATGTACCGTATGCTGCCCAGTCTCTGTACTCCCACTGCATGTATTGCACAACACTATATGTAGTTTTCAACCATTTGATGTAAAATTTTCAAGTTGAAACATGTTCCACATTGTCTAATCCTTGGCAAAAAGTTTCTTGACACTTGTTCTTTAACACCAATTTACATACATGAAACAGTATGTAAGTCTGACATGAACCTTGAAGTTCTCAGGCATGTACTGTACATGTATGTATGTATGGATACATGTACACATACTGTGCATGTACATGTTGGGCGTGATTGGTCGGTCAGCATGATCGCACGATCACAGACTGCTGCTGGGGTAGGGCTATCTGTCGATCCTGTACAGAAACTCCAGTTGTCCTTCCCTTTTCAAAAACAATCTTCCTCCACCACTAATGGGAAAGACGAGGCAATAGACTGATGGTGGAATTATCTGCAAATCATGCAACAAGATTGACAAATCATGCAAAGACCGAGTAATTGCTCAGATCAACTAATTGCGCCCAACGTATACATGTATCTTCAGTTGTATCATTCTGTATTAGACATTGATACTGGTAGGGGCATGTCTATGGACATTTTCTGCAGCGAATGGACTCAAATTGCTCAATTTCAAGCAAGATGAGGCAATGTCCTAAGGGCATTGCATAAACATGTACCGGTACTGTGCCAGTAAGGGGAGGGGGGGGGAAGGCAGTTGAAAAAATCTCTATCCAATTCCTCTGCACGGAAATTCTGGTGTAACAATGTTTTTGGATAAAAAACATGTGCATGCATCTCAATCATTTGAGTCAAATCCATCCATTTGTGCACATAAGGTCCCGAGTACGTCACGTTCCTGAGAGTTAACAATGCGTAAGACTGAGCTTTGCTCTAAACAAAACAATCCCCCCCCCAAGAAAAAACGCAACACGTTTCCTTCATCTGTCAGTGAGCTGATGTACCGGTATACGTAGACGGAAAATTTCCACAATGGCAAACAGTGCAATTACTGGTACTCATATGCCAACATGATGAATGCCACATATTTGCATTTTTGCAGCTCACTTTAGAGGGAATTTAAATAGAAAAACGCACTTTGCAACCAAACATCTGTGGACGGAGAAATCTGGACAATGACGAGAGAAATAATGACTATGCACTGAGAATGTGTAAAAGTCAAGTAATGACCCTATCATAATGACAGCACTGGTGTAATTGGCCAGCCTCCAGGGTCCATCATGATGAAGTCTTTCACACTACGAGATGCAATAAATTCTAAATGATCACTCAAAATAATCCTGGTGGTATAACTGGACAAAATAAATTTTCCCAGGACTGAGACAGGTCGGACAGCACTTTGGGGATCTGAACACCTGTTGATTGGCAAACAAAGTTCACGGACTGTGTATGAGAAACAGCTTTCAAACAATACCCCTTAATGGGACTGTATTGGACTGACTGAACCACAATTTAAAAAAAAAAAAAATTATAAATAAATACTGGAACATGGTACCGGTAGGCCTACATGTGAAGAACCGAAAGTGCTTTGCACTCTTGGGCTTTTGTGTGAGATCCTCAGCCGTGAAGGTGGAATTTGTGATTGTGTAACCGGACAGCAAACAAGGGGAGAGGGGGAGATACATGTAGGTGCCTGCATGTGGACAGGCGCTACGCCATGCGGATGCGTCCGTGGTGTTGCCGGCATGGGCCGATCGTCATTCCCAGCACGTTCTGAGCTCTTGGGCCTCTGGGCCTTTGCATTTAGCTGTCTGACAACGTAATCATTCAATGAAAAGTGCAATGGAACAGCCGCATGTGCAGGTTGGCTTGCATTTATAAACACCCACTTGAATGGAGGCTCTTGATTGATAACTGTCTAGATCCCCACTGCGGGATAACAAAGTCATTAACGAAAGCCTGGGAATAGTTTGTATGCATATATTCCTGAAACCATGCACTATAGCAAGTTCACGTATTAAAGATCTGAAGGTTCTGACAACTGGAGTTAATGTACTCTGATTTCCTGTTATTTGTGAAGGGCTCAGCTGGTGCAAGAGAGATACATATATTTTGTCTCAGGAAGAAATACATGTATCATCTTGTGCAACCTTAAAATGCATAGACTTCTCTCCAGCTACAATGTATATTATTACATGTAACAGTTAAAATCTTTGGTGACTGGAAGTTAACTGGTAGGCCTACGTACATGTACATGCAGTTGACTGTTGGCTATCATTAAAAAAAAAGAACCCATTCAACAGTAAGAGCAAGCATTATGGAACTACCAAAATACCGATTTCTTAACAGATGCCGGTATTATCAAAACTTAAGCGAAGGTACATTTCAAGTTAATTCTGAGAGCTTACGGTACATGTACCGGTACATTAACCATTTTGAGGCGAAAGCTGTTACCGGCAAGTTCTTTTGTATGAGATTGTGGTAACACTGTATGACGTCACTTACATGTATATAAAGTCACCCGTGTTGAATGCCTTTGCCTACACATGTGCTCCACATGTAAAAATCACACTTCTGGACAAATTCAGTTGTGCTTTCCTTGCAAGCCTGGTTTTTTTTTTTCAAACCAGAATGACTATAGGCAACATGTACCAGTACATGGACACAGCCGCCCACACAACATGGCAATAAAACACTGCAGGTCTTTAGCCCTGTAAGTTATAATTTTTGATGAGACATGCAACTCCCTTTGAGCTCTGCTTGTATACAGTACATGAACCGGTGTCTCCAACAAAAATTTACCTTTCAGCATGCAATTTTTGTTTCATGCTAGACCGATCTATAAGCAACTGGACATTTTGGCCTAAAGCAAAAAAATAAATAAATAAATAAAAAATCATGTGAAGCCGGAAAAAGGGCAGCTCTCATGCATAAAGGGACATTTTGAAAAAAAGAAGTAGTTTTTCAGTTGTAATTTTCATTTCAAGGGCCTTGAAATTAGTAATATGCTTTGGTGTGTATGCAATGAATGAAAGGCGATACATGTACAGTATAATTTGACAACCAGAATTAGAAGCCATTACTGCGGTGGCGCAACACTCATAGGCATGGGGTACGCGCATTACATCTCTCTTCGACCAATAGGGTGTCATGATTTGCCAAATGTCCGCGTGTCAAACTGAAGAATGTGCGTGTGAGTGTTGTGCCAACGCAGTTATGGCGTTTAAACGGATTGGTCTATACAGACCTTGAAGTGCATAAAAAGCTCTTACTAAGTAAAAGGCAGATGGGAACTTTGGGTAGTTACGGAAAGATCTGCAATAATGGAACACAAGAGGAGCTTAGCCACACAGGTTACCCGAGTGAGTTGCACACAGTAGCCTATGACCGGTTCTGGGGTGATTTTTGTTTAGTGAACTGTTCAGCATGATTTTTCCGGTACAAATTGGGCTCCGATCAGAGAGGTCACAGAGTACAGTAATAACAACTAAGAAAGAACAATACAAACTTGAAACACAACAACAATGGAAACTGAAAAATACATAAATTTACTTGGGGTCAGCTTCAGTAGCAGATTTGCATGGGTGTGTCCAACAATAAAAAATCATCGGTGTACACGACAGGCTTTGTTCTCTAACAATATCCAAATTGGAGGTTCACAGAAAGTGAAATCACACACGGTACCAGCGCACATGCAGCTTTATGGACAAAGCTGTAACATTTACACAGACATATGTATGTAAATGCAGTTTAAACAGTAAACTAGATACGCGTGCACAACAAGTTTACTTGCTACATACCCAAACTGTACATGTACATGTACACACACGTCCAAATGTACTCAATTCGTGGCAGAACCTCGCTTAAAAGTGACGCAGACAACTGAGCGCGTGTATCTGAGAGGCACTGAATATTGTTAGGACAAGCTCCAAATCTTCTCTGACAGTGCCAGATGGGACTTCCTTTGAGATATCCCTGAGTGATCCCCTTTGGGCCGATGGACAAATCTCTGGTTGTCAGTCCTTCGTACTGTCAGATCACAGGACTGGATTTAGCATGCACGAGCAGCATCAACAGTCCTTGCCCCCCCCGTCCCATATGAGATCTGCCAAGAACATGTGCACGTGTGACCAACATGTGCGGTAGGCTCCCCTCACGATACCGAAACCGTTCTGATGAACTGCTGACAAAGTCTTACATGAACTGTTCGGGCAAGAAAAGGTCACTGTGTTAGACAAAATCTGGAACAAGTGCAGTACGACACCTTGCAACAGGACATGTGCATTCTTGTACGCATGTCCAACGAGGCACATGTGACCCCTTCTGAAGTTTCTGCACATGCATGTGGTACGACATGCTGCCATCAAGTGCCTGCCTCCCTCTGTGACTGTGCTAAATCCTATGCATTCATTAGTGTACATGATGTACATAGGGTTAGCCAAGGTTGAACGATGTCTTCATTATATTGTGACTAATGACCAGGCTATCAATTCATCCTGCCACAGCAGAATTTATTCCAACACTTTTTTCCCCTCATCCTTCTTTGATACCTGACAGATGTACCCGTACTGTAACTGAAATTTTGTTCAAGCGTTCCTTAAATGTCTAGATTCTAGAATAACTCAATTGCTAGGTTAAGAATAAGAAATATGACTTTGGGCAGCACATTTGTAGAATACCAGTATGTATCACAACTCCAGGCTTCCTAACTAAAAATCCCAAACAAATTCTTATGTGAAGATTTACACATGTGCAAGCAAGCACGAAATAAGTAGCAACTGCTAGTCTGGCTCCCAGACCAAAATGTACCAACTGTTATTTTGGGCAATACAATACAGCAGGGAGCCAGCCTCAGCAGTCCTCCACATTAGAAGCTCATTTGGGACATTCATGATGGGAACTAAGATCTGTGATATATTTTCTACAGACATGTTGCCTTGAGGACATACATGTACGAGTACAAGTTCACATTCTCAACCTAGGAATTGGCTAATTCTGGACATAAGGAACATGTAGTAAATGAACTTTCAGCTCAGGTACCCATAACTCCATCAGGTGGAAGTGTGAAAACAGTGTTGTAAAAATTTCAATATGACAGGATGAACTGATACCCTGGGCATCAGAAAAATGAAGATGTCGTCCAAAGAGGGGCTTGTGTACCGGTAGGGCTTAAACTGTACATGTCTTTGTTGCACATGCTTATTTACATGAACATGTGCATTAAAGAGTTCACACACTGTACCCACTCACAGATGCTCAATTGCAGATCTTCAACACTTGCAGCAGCACCTGTTTGGAAATGTCCCATTAAATGTACGTTACTTTACCAGGAAAGAGGAATAAAGAGCTTCCATCACATCCCAAACACAACATAAACAGAAAAAAAAAAAGATTTCTCCTCAGGCTTGGCATTCCTCTGGACCTTTGTCTTGCAGCCACAAACTGAACTGTATTTGTGAGACAGTGTGCCTTGAGTTTTTTTTGTGGGCCAAGAGGTAAGAAGCATCTGGAACTTAAATGCCTCTTCCTGACCAGAGAGAGAGAGGGGGGAGACAGCACAGCAGAGTGTCTGGCTTCCTGCTTCTAGTCTTCACACAAACAGCAACTTCTAAAGGTCTCTCCAACCCTCTCATCCTTCTCCTGCTGATCTGCATGATGCCAGATAACAGATCCCCAAGCCACTCAGACCAGACGAGACGCTGTCAGGTTGGTAAAAAAAAAAGAAGAAAAGAGGCACACACGCACGCAGGCCGACATCGCCATGACCCAACAATGACCAAGCAAATCCGCCTTGGATTTCGGCATCAGAGATTGAGATCTGTGGGACAGGTTCAATCCTTGGTGAAATAATCCCGTCCTTCTGCTGTCACATTCTGAGAGGTATCAGACCACAGGGTCTCAGCAAACCATCTGTCACAGTGGTGGGTGAATCGGGGTCCGCAGCATGATTTGCGAAACAGTGTCAAGTGCACGTGCTACTTCCTTTCCCTCAAAAAAAAAAAGCATGCAAGAAAGTACAGTAAGCATATCACAAAATGCCACTGAGTCTTTCAATGAAGTACACGTAGGGGTCTCATTTCACGAAGCTGAAACACAGCAAATGTCAAACATCTGAGCATAAATTTGGTGTCCGTTTGGAATGGCACCCACAGTTAAACTTCCTAAATACTGACATACTTAAAATAAAAATTAATTCATGAATGGTCTCAGCTATTTTGCTTGTAAAAGAAACATCAAAGTGGTATGGTATTTACTGGGATGTCTGTACCCAGGAAAAAAGTCTACCTTGAAATATCACACACTCTGGCTATCTGAATATTCAAACTTTCTGGAACAAGTAGAAGAGCTGCAAAGAGCCAATTGACAACTCAGGTTTAGAGAGTGATCCTTGAACTCTTTGAAACTGCCATAGTGTCACAGACATTTCCAGACCTTATTGGAAAACTTTGTGACTCCCTTTCCAGCTTGTGATCTGGCATGAAAGATATTCTAAGAGTATTTCTATGAGTGTACTTTAAGGCAGACGATGCGCATGCTGAACAAAGAGCAATACAGTTTTAAAAGAAATATTCCTCTAATTAAATTTCCTCTTCGAATTTTTTGCTGTGTATGATCTACGATAGGGACTAAGGGAGTCACTCACCAATTAGGACCCCTTTAACAGACCCGTGCCTCAAAACTCAAGGTTGACCACCTGCTTTTGCAGGAAGTTGGTACATGTACAATCGAATAACTGAATACATGTATTGATCAATTTGAGGGTTGAATATTCAAGTATTCAATTATTTGAACTGATTCCGCCTTAAAAATATGATGCACTTTTTTGACTGGGTGAAAGCGTATGGATTGATAACTGAGGTTGGAGGAAGAAAAGAAAATCTTTATATCTTTAAGTCGGAGCACGTTCGGCAACCTCCTCTGGGGAAAACCGGGCAATTGCCACCTCTATACCCAAGATGCCCGATGCCTTTCCTTCAAGTTCCCGGCCAGGGGAACCCTGAGGGCCCAGCAGACAAAAGTACAGTGAACAAGGGTTCCGCGCATGTGATCCTTGATCAACCACGACGGATGGGCAAGTAATCCAAATGTCACTGCACATAAGCCTCCGTTATATCATCAGGTAGTCTCCCCCCCAGCAGGAAAAGACAGCAACCTCCTTCCCCCTTCAAAATGCAGGAAAAACCATCAGTCAATAAAAGTGATGCTTGCTTTCATTGTTGCCATGGTGGGATCAGTACAAATGGCTCAGTAGAGACAGTTAGATAGTGATGAACCACTGGGGATGTCTACACGTACACGTATGTACTGTACGGTACATGTGTGCAAATGTACCATAATGTACATAATACGGATACATGTACTGGTACATACAGCCCTGAACAATGTGACAGTACATGTACATGTACACGCTGCAAGTTATACATGTACATGTAAATGTACTCCGCATGCCATGAGAAAACAAAAACAGGCCTAATGCCATTGTATGAACAATGTACAATGTACATGTACTTGTATGTAATCTGCACAGTAAGAGCCTGTATATTTGTGCTTCTACATGTGAGTATATACCGGTATATACCGGTATGCTACATGTATTACTAACGTGTACATCATTGTTGCAGATTAAAATTTCACATTGTTGGGTTTTTGTTTGTTTGTTTTTTTCAGGCCAATGTTAAGGAAAAGAGCAGTTACACAAGACAAACTCAACTGAATCAAAAACAAAGAGAAAAGTCCATTTAAAACAAACGCAGACTTCATGCGCAAGTGACAAGTTCTCAACAAGTCTGACCCTCCCAGGACCCTGCAAGACAACAAACAAGACCCCTAGTCTCAATTCAAGTCCGAAGCTATTCTAGTGAGCTGCAACAAGAACACTGCCTTGTCACTGTTCACGCTCTTACTTGTGACTGGTCTTGAGTCTGGTCTTGTGATGGCATCAGGTCTCTTGACTACAACATGGATCATAATGACTCTGACAAGTCCGTGATCATAATGCCTGTCTCATCTCAAGTATGTGTGCACACACTGTATTGCCCATATACGGGTACCCGGTGCACAATACAAATTACATGGAGGCCTTCCCACGAAGCTGATTTCCACAAACAGCAGTTTGAGGCAATCACAAACAGCTCAATCCCCACAATCCAGCATTTTGCCAGCCCACGCAATCTCTTGGGCAAACAGCATGGCAAGGCTGGAAGTGCCCCACTGTCCGCTATAAAACCTAATCAAGTCTGCCAGCTCACAGGCTGACCCACACGTGCACTTCTGACTATCTGTTTTCATTTTACGGCCTACCCCTGTCTTCACTTTTATGACGCGCAGATCCCACTTTTCTCTTTCTCTCTCTGAGGTCTCACAATCCCTCGCGCCGCCGGACTTTGGACTGCCCTGCACTTTCCCTTGCACATGGCACGCACTGCGCCCGTCAGAATCTAGACCGTGACATTGAATGTTCCGCTACCAGGAAATATCATGATGGGTTCAATGCAAGAACAGGAAACTGCCGCTGAAGTACACGAGATCCAATCTGTTATTTCTTGGCTGTATCAAACGGAACAGGACCCCCCAGTGGAGGCAAATGTCAAATTGTCAGACTTGATTTTCTCCTCGTCTCTAGCACCCCCATTCCCTTTGACCTTGGAGGGGGAGAGGAGGAAACAGGGGACTATTTGGCCTTGGATATACAGTAAGGAGCTCCTGAAGGATTGAGGAGGTTACAGATGAATCATTAGTTTTACTGACATTGTCCTATATTATTACAGGAATACGTGTATGTATCATTTCATCAGGATATTTACTTAGACATGTACCGGTAGGAGAGAGGAGGGGAGAATTCATGTACCAGACAATATAAGCCATCAAATACATGTTAAAGAAGTCATAAATATTGATGACTAATGTTAGAACAGTCACATTCATTTCAGATACATGTACATGTGTATGTGTGCGGTACTGTACAACCTCAAATTCTATTTTGATTGTTTACGTCAAAGTGTGTGAAAGTTAGAGACACACACAGGCCTACATGTACCTACTACGTAAATGTACCCTCTGAAAAGAACGTGGACAACCTTCGGCTTGATGAGAACCAGGCCAGGTTTAATGAGTAGGCCTACATTTTCACTGAGGCGACATGTAATCATGCTCGACGACCGCACACACAGAGCCAGAAATTGAAAAAATCCTTTGGTCAAAGGTCTAAACTCAGCCAACAACTGAAAAAGTCCTCCCAAATGTAGTACTGTGTATATATCCCTTGCCCCAGTGACACAAAAAACTATGGAATAGTCCATCTTCCTTCAGAGTTTAATCTCTGTCAGTCTAGTCTTTGAAGTGTTGTGAAACTATGCCAAAAAAATTGCAAAATAAGGTCCTACAATTCAGAGCAACTTGCAAAGACCTTGAATGCATCATGCCTAAATTTCCTGTATGGGGGAACTTGGAGAATTTTGTTAACTGAAAATAAATTGTTGAGTTGATTTTATTCTAAACTACTTTTTTCCAGCAACACTAATCCTGCTTTCCATTTTCTTGTCCTCCTTCCACTACATGAACCACAGCCCACTTGACTCCCCACCAACCAGCGCCCACGGGCCACTTTGGTGGCGGTGTATGGGGGCAGGTTTTCCTGTCAAGTGTAGGTCGCGACCTGCCATTGTTACAAATTGGCCAATCACAATGACCACAGGCTACACAACAACAACAGTGGGGTGGATGTCACGATGGCAGAATGGCACAGCTCCGGATATTTATTAAGTGCGCACAGCACACGAGGACAAAACCTGACAAAATATTAAAATTGCTCTGAGGCAACATGAAACTGCTCAGTGTGAGATACCGCTACATGTACCATTAATAAAAATGAATCCCTGAACTTTTCACATAACATATGTAACATAGTATGAACATTGTACAGGTAGCAAGAAAATGTTTTCGTCCAAGTCAAAGGAAGGAATGCTTTCCATTAGAATAATGTTAAATTTCAAACTAGGTTTTGTTTTTCTTCATTTTTAAATCAAAACAAAGCTTTTAACGTTCACATAACATGCATTATACAATCTAGCAAAAAACTCTTTACAGCCAAGTCAAAAGAAGGACTGGTTTGCATTAGAAAAACGTTAAATTACACACTGGTTTTTACTCTTCTCCATTTTACTAAGATACAAAACTGATGTTTGATAGTAAGCTTGACAGTATATTTGTATTCTCCCCACCCCCCCAAGAATGGGACATATTATTTAGAATGCATGAGTATGTATACATACATGTACGTACATGTACATGTACCATACATGGTGTGACAGTAGTGCATACACTCATTTCAATCAACCAATCAAAACCAGCAAGACCAGCAGTCAAGTGTTAAAACAAGGTTGTGTGTTGAGTCCCATCTGAGTAAGCCAGTCAATATTTTTTCATCTCATACACAAACACTCAGGAACTCTAAGAGAGCACACTGAGCACACAGTGCTTATGTCGTTACCCTGGCAACATTACATCAGCAACACTTATATGCTGAAATTTAAATAGTCTTTTTATTCTAAATACATTCAGAACTCGATGACCTTACAAAGAAAACACCAATTTTTAGTTTTTTACCCCTCTGCATCCCAACGTTTAGCATGTAATAAACATGCATGTTTAGTTTCTCACAACCAACACTGGTTTCAAATCCACTCAGTGCTCGCATTAGATCTGACTCATGCATTAAACTACATGTATTTGATACATGTACGTCCCCCCCCCAATGCAGTGCACATGCAAATACGGTGTGCCCTAAATCTGTATCACTCTTCCTCAGGTTTTCCCACGCTGGTAATAAATTACTCACAGTGATGCATGTGAAAATATGGCTTTGTTGGCCAACTGATGTTACGCCAGGTACACGTACATGCACAAGCTTACGACTGCTGTGAAGTTTGTAATTTACTCTAACCAAGAAGTTCACATAAAATGTTAACGGCATCCAAAAATGGACACATTGGCCGATATTCGAAGACTTTGTTCCTGTCCTGCATGCCATAACACATGAGGTTTACCCAAATGAAAAGAGCAGTCTTTGTGTGTTTGTAGCAAAAGTGAAACACTTGAGACACAAAGCATGGCTAAGACTTCAGTGCTCGCACTGTAACGTGGGACACAAATATGTTATATGTGAAACAGTGCATACATGCGGGTAAGATTGACGGACTACGACTGGCCTAATTCCTAGTGGATTCTATCTTTTAAATGAATTTGCAAAGCCACCAATGTCTCAAAATCTAAAAATCTACAGTGTAATAACAAGGTTGCAAGAGGTGTGACAAGGAAGTGCTACGACAGGACTATAACGAATTGGTACATAGATAAGGATACTACTTTGTCTGTTTAGCAATACAATTCGTTCTTCAAAGGGCACATGTACTGTTTCTGTCATGAATTTTTCAGAACTATTCAACAGGCCTTCAGTTTGAATGTATTGAAAAATGCATCTTTTTAATCTTTCATGATTGTCCCTGCTTTCCTGGACGACTAAGGACATTAACATGTGCAGTTATAATGTCATACACGAAAGACACGGTTACATGCATAGGTTCTCCTGTTTGAATTATGAGCCTGGCGTTTACTCAATGAAAATATTTCTGCAACAGCGTTGCTCACTATTGAAATATACTTACAATAATCAATCACTAAACTTTAGAAAGGAAATCTGGGCCAGCAAAATGTCTTTACAATCCAGCAGGTTTTTTTGTGCACAAATCAGTGTAATAAATATTATGGGTTTCTTCCTGAGATTTATACATTGCGGTTTTGCTCACGAATATGGAAACTCATTGCTATAAACCCAAAAAGCCATGAATTACATGTGTACATGTACACTGTAACCTTTAAAATAGGAAAACAAAAATAAAAACTAAAGTTATGTGAAACACAAACGTGCATTTTGAATGTTTGTATTTAAAAAAAAATGGATTACAGTGACCTGTAAAACAACTTACATTTTAGAACCCAGCAATATTAAAATCTATGTAGTTTTGTTCCACTTTTCCCTCAAAATTAAGGGTTTGTGACCACATGCTAAAAAGGTAAGAAATGAACGAAATGTGTAGCTTTTGTCTGAAAAGTAGTTGCCGTATTCTTTAATAAAACTTAACAAAACTAAAAACTTATCTTTGCGACTTAGCAGTTTACCAAACTCCTAAAACTGCGCGGCTGTGTGTGCTTCCCACTGGAAAGACCCATGTACATGTACACATGTACATGTACTTTATGTACATGTACTGTACATGCATGCACACATGCAGTTTTGCCTTGTCTGACCTCTGATTGACCCAGAAGTGTGACATCATGTTCAAACAGGGTGGCATTGAAATGGTTAAGGGGGAATAACTATATTTGCATAATCCCTCGGGAAGATATTGCTAACTCCCCCATTTTGCCGAAACCGACTTTTTTTTGTCGATCGTGACTCATGTCAAACTCCATTAACCACCACCCTCCCTGATTATTTAACAGGTGAACACATACACTTTGTTCATGTCCATCTCAGAGATATTTCTAGACACCATGATGGCTCACCCTGCAGCTCCTGACTCTAAATGCTAAAATTTCTAGAGTGGTCCTTTTCCAAGCAGCTGTATGCCTGTGAAACAATTCTCAATCGTTCCCTTTGTCTCGCCTACAGAAATGGCAAATTGAACCCAACAGTACCAGTACTCTAGGAGATCTGTCAAGCGATCAATTTTGATAATTTTGGGTTTCCTTCATTCATTCAGTGTCCAATCCCACTAACGCCAAGGCCAAGCAGAATGCTGTTACCGGTAGCTTGTACAGGTGCCCAGTACAATGCCTACCATGGACAGCATTCTTCTGCTTGGTCTATGCACGCTGCTAGGAAGCCGGCCTTTTCTATCAGATCTGGAAAACCCATTCACTGGTATCTTTGCATCAGCAAAAGTGTTTTGCACCCAGCCAGGGTGAAATCTAATTATGAGGTCACGGCCACTGTTCTGAGTGATCTAGGCCAGGGGTCACCATTTCTGGGTCACTGCTTTAATTACTGGCGATTGACAGCCTGAAGAGAGGGCCACGCTGATATTAAATCACGATTATCAGAACTGATTTTTTTTCTCAAGAGGTGTTTAACTCTTCATTTCAAATGATTCTGTGGAATCTGTAATTATCCAATGTGAAAGATATGAAATTATTGTGTTTTCACAAATAATCTACATGTATTTATAACAAAGTGAGAGGTGTTAATTTTAGAACATGTACATGTGTGTACATGTAATTTGTTCCAAATTTTTGAAAGATAATCTCCCATTTGAACCATGGAGTGAACAAACTTTTTTAAAATAAGTATTCTCAGGCCAAAAATCACCACTTTTAAACTGATTTTAATCAAATAACTGAACATTGACTTATTTTAATGAAAACTGTCTGAGAAACTAGGAGGTAAGTAAGTAAGTCAATTCGAAACATACAGGTATCATACCCCGCATGTACATGGATGTAAATTGTCTCGGCAAAAATCACATGATCCATGACATGGATGACTCTTGCAGAGAATTTTAGTGACTGAAGATTTCTGTGGCCTACATGCACACACTTAACGTGACATAAGTAGCACAAGTCAGAAGACTACAGTTACCAATAGGCTACAAATACGTACATGCATGTTGATGAGTGCAAATACACAGTGAGTGCCTTTCCTGCAAAAGCTGGGAGATTGGGGCAAAGTCTAACCTATAAAAGTGAATCAGACTTGGGCTGAAATTAAATCCTGATTCTGGGTCAGTTCAAGTTGGTGGCTGCCCAGTCATGGGTACAATATATGGCCTTGACACGGGATTATAAACTCCGCCAAGAATAAAGGGGCGACTTCAAGCAAGAAGGTCAAAGTGGAACAGTAATTCAAACTGTCTGATCAGAGGAATGTGTGACTTAAATGTACATGTACACAGTATACAGTGACATATATAAATTGGACAGATTTTTCTGTGTTTTGTCATGGAGACCTCTATTAATAGCTCCATGGTTTTATGGATCACGGAAAGGGGAAAAACTAAATGTATAACATTTGAATAAATGACATGTAACAGGCAATAAAAAAATGATTTAACACAGGTCAAACTGACAAGAATTTTTAGAAGAAACAATACATGTACATGTACTTACATGTATGTGTACATGTTTGAATAAGGGGGAATAGCAAGCTCCATTCAATCTTGTTTGATTATCAAAGCCACATGTACATGTACATGTATACATTGTACTGTACCTCCGGAGCCACACCTACATGGAATTTACAAATTTGATGGAATTCAGAGGTGATGGATATTTTTACGAGCAAGGGTTTGCCTCCAATCATTGTCAGGGTAGCATGCTGGCGCTTTCTAGCAGCCCACACCAAGAGGGAGGGAGGAAGGGGGAGCAAGTTTGATTGGGTTAGAGCAGTGCCTGTGACCTAGAAACCACTCCATCACTGAGCTCACCAAGGTCAGTTGAATGATATGCAACAAAGAAGCCATTTTTATCACATTTCCTGAATCTATCTTATTCAATATCATCTGCTAAATGAGGTGATGCCAGACTATTTTGGGTTCCATGCCCCACTTTAATTTTTCTAAATGTTGCTTGAAACATAAAGCTACATGTACATGTATAATAGCTCTGAAATTTTAAGTTATTCAGCATTATCAAAATGAAACTAATCTGTTTCAAACGTCTGTTTGATTTATTTGATATTTTTTCATTCTTACCTGTATGTTCCCAAAACAAGATAACCTCACTTTCAATTCAATATGGCCGACTTGTGTGAATGAGGTCAATTCTGAATCCAGTATGGCAGCGAATGCAATAACATTGCAAGCTACATGTAGTAGAAAGGCTGTGAATCGCCCATGCCAGCAATTTCTGAATTTGCATGCACTTCAATTCTATGCTCTTACATTAGGAACATGTAGGGCATCTTGTGGAGCATGGAGTGGACGGTGTACATGTACATGGACTGTATCTGAGGAATTTGGACACACACGAAAGCAGAGCCTTCCAAACAGATCTATTCTGCAGTGGGAATATGCATCAGTATTCAAATTGACAGTAGGTCTCATGATTACTTTAGCAGTGATACATGTACATGTAATCCATGGATCAAAATATCATCAAAGAGTCACTGGTTAACCGAGCAAAACTTACATGTAAGGAAAGAAAGATGAGGAAATACATATGAGCTTTAAATCCATATTTGCTTTGCATACCCCCCAAAATTGTTGTTTTTTTATTATTTTTTTTAGGGTGGTTATATATTAGGTTAATTCCAGAGATTAGGCGTCCAAAAGTGTGACATTGTCATGTCCCTGTTACATGAACATCTGACCTCTGTTTACATGGGAATTTCACCGGAACTGATTTCAAACTATTACTTTTTGTTTGGCAGGTAATTTGCATTAATTGAAAATTAGAAAATGTGTTCTGAACTTACAAAATCATCAGATACGACAGAGACACGAAAAAGTGGAGCCCTAATTTCTGGAATTACCCATTATTCGTTTCTATGGCAGCTTATTTGCTGGTCTCAAAATCTATTACCTTTGGTGAAAGTTTCTTCCAACAGATTTTTGTAAACAAGAGTTTGATAATGTAATGTTGTAATGTTTTCAGTAAAAAGTCAGTACTGTTAAGTAAGCACAAATACATGTAATTGGGAGTCCAACCTAAGGAAGTCCATTCATTAAGTTTTCTTTCTTTTTCAACCACAGAGTTTCGCTGACCTGCATACGGTACACGTACCGATATTGTTACATTGAAATTTGTAGTAAATCTGCAACATTTGCAGAAATTCGGAACTCCAAACAGCCCTCTCTAAGGAGATATCATCTTCTTGAATAATATCAACCCTAAATCCTCCCAAATCCTCTGAATGATTTTGAAGGATTCAGGAGGATTGAGGAAGAATGGCATAACAGTGTGGCTGATTGTGAAGAAGGCACTGTGTCAAGGTTATGGGTTAGACCTTGTGTTGTTTATGATCAGCCATGCATACATTGTTATGTGAAATCCTCTATACTGCCTCAGGATACCATTCGCATGGATACCATTCACAACTTTAAGTTACGTTTTCCTCTGAGGTACTCATAAGCTTGCCTTTAGCCGTGCTTACTGCTTTAGTCTTCATGAAATACACAGAGCCTCTATTAGCGTAAAATTGTCCAGTGCCACAAAACTGGACCAAGATATGTAAATTTAAGTACAAATTCGAGGGACGTGAAATCACACAGAACTATGGTAGTCTATGTACATGTATTTTATTAGCTACTGACAAGCACAGAAAAACATGCCATGCAGGTACCTGTTTTTTGTGTGATTCAAATTTTTACCAATTGATCTTACATGTACAGTATGTGTCAAATAAAATAACGCATACTTGATATATGCAGAGACAAGTGTCATAAATTTGTATAAATGTGACTCAGTAGTGCTGTCATCATTACGTGTGCCGATACATCAGTCATCAGCAATGTGTTGGCACATTCAGTATTGCTGCATGATTACTTGCAAATAGCGCGCTGCCTACATCAGTAATGTATCAGTGCGTCTTGAATGCAAATGGTTGCTGCCCTGCCAAAAAGAAAGCAATATCCACAGGTTTCTGCAGTATTGTAGTAATATTTAAATTAATAATTGCGTTAATTACTACACATTTTGTTAATGCATTTCTGTTACAAGGCACAAGTTTTGCAAGTGTGGGATTGAGTTGATTGTCAATATCATACAAAAAGAACAAGTCAGAAACTGAATCTCAAAATGAAGAACTTGGGAGGCCCAAAATTTGGCCTTTGTTCGAAGACACGCATATGAATCTCCTATAAATATTGCATGAACGTGAAGTTTGGCAACAGTAAAAAACAGAATTTTATCATATTGATACAGTAAAAGAGATCCCCACGGATGTATTTCTGAAATCAACAAAATTATTTCGGATTTGGAGGTAATCCTAGAATATTGGGAGAAAATTGGAGGCAATTCCTGTGTTTGGTTAACAGCAACCCTCACAAGCTTTGCAGAAATCTCCCTAGAGATCCTGGGGGATTTTGAAGGATGGAGAAATTTATAGAACCCAGATACAATCACTTTCCACACATGGGGCTTGATGGCCCTTAAAAGTGAAAGTACGTGTACAAACAATGTATGTCATAATCCTGTGCACTGGACATTTCTTGAGGATTATAGGAATAACTATTCCTCAGTTCATAAAACTTGGGGAATTAATCAAATGTTCTTTTTGATGAATGTAAGTGATCTCACGATGGACACATAATTATAAAGTATGATTTCTTAGAATCAATACAAGTTTTAGCAGTTTGCTAAGTTCATCCTCGTAAGTACACACCAGCATTTCACTTTAACACCATCTTGTTCCTGCACACAACGCATTATTGCAGTGAAGCTGACAGAAACATTACAAAGATGAAAGTAAGCCTGTGCTGAATATATGAATATATTCAAATACAACTCGCGTTATAAATATCAAAGCGACAGAGACCAGACAAATTAATTTGTTATAACCAGGGCATCGTTATAAAGAGGGGGGGGACAGATCACGAAATAGAGATTCAAAGAATTTGTCCTTTATAACAGTACTTTTTACTTGTGTTCTTTATATTTAAATATTCCATCAATTCTTGAATAATCCAAGATTATTTTTTAATCGAATTTCAGGTCAAGTATTTCAATAATTAATTATTCGATTGTATTTCATCCCCATTATGAACGCCACTTTTACTCCGGTGAAACCATGAAGTTATGGCTTGATCCCGCAACTGTGTCATTTTACTTTTATTATGTCATCTAATCTTTCTGGTGATCGACAACATGACAAACAGTACCGGCTGTATTTGGCCAAACCTGGCAGAACAACTGTATAAATACGAACCCCAGGATTTTATTTGCAATTTTCAGTTTGGTAGCAGTGTACTACACACACTGTGCTGTGTGGCCTACTTTTTAACAATGTGTACCTTATGCTTAGCATATGACACGAGTAACATTTTTACCAGTATCTTAAAACAAAAGGTACCAACGATTCTTTTGTTGATCTACAGTATAAGATAAAATTGAGTCATACAGAAATAATTTTTATTGGACAATCACAATTTTCCAGTTTCATAAACACAACCAACCCAAATTGGACTCTTTTTTTACGTCTTTTTCCCTTATGTACTGACCCATTTTGTTTGCAAAAAGCCCCTTCAAACCAACAGGGAGGCTTTGGTTGGTGTTCATGAAACTTCGCAATGTAGAATTATTTCACAAGCAGCCACTTAAGTTTGATTGGAGGCACTGGTGAAATTTCACAGGCAACCAAAGTTCCTCCAAACTTTACCTGATATTGAGGTACATGTACATGTAGGCCTATGCAGGTGGTGACTTTGTGTACAAGTTTATCCAGTAGGTACATTGTATCAGTGGATCGCACAGTGTATCTTATTACATGTATATCGCTGTGCTTTTGGTCGATACCACATGGAATCTCAGACTTTTTAATTCTTTTTGAAACACCGGCCATAATATCCATGGCTGTAAAATCAAGAGGGTTAACTGAGTGCGTAGTGTGATCGTGCAGTCGTACAGTAAGCCCTACCATAGTCCGAGTAACTTGGACAAATCGTCTTTTTAAACATTTGGACATGGTCAGGCACACCCTACCATGTTCACATGTTAAAAGAGGCGATTCGTAGAGTCCAAGTTAACAAGTTACTGATCATATCAAGCATTCATGCAGAGTTTGATCTTTCACCATTCAGCGTCATCTATTGCCAACTGGGTAAATAACGATGTCTCTGCAACTTAAAGAAAAGGTCTTTTTGAAAGGGTAAGAAGAGTTCCATAGGCTGACATTCTTTGCAGTGCTTCTTAAGCCATCACTCTCGAAAGATGATAACAGGTCCTAAAAAGTCGAATTTAGCAGGAAAAGTATTAAAGAATCTTCTCAGAAAACACGCAGAAGCTTTCAGAGCAGTTTCATGGGGTTTGTTCAAAGGGTGTCAAGTGATGCATGGGTATGGTACCCTTTCCTACAAAAACTTTTTAAGGCGCACAGGACGGTGCAAATGTCGCTAAGTAATCAATTCAGTTAGGCCTAATTCTAACCTAAAAAAACTGGTGTGAACTCTCTGAATTGTTGACTTTCTGGAATTTGGAAAACCACCCAAAAAGGACAGACACGACAATTGTCGTGCATGATGTTAACGTTAGGTTAGTGTCTGATACGAATCTTGTCCATATCGGCTGGCCCGGGCCGCAGGGGGGCCTAGCCTAGGCCTACTTATTTTTCCACTTCAAGTTCAATTCGTCGCTTCGTCTTGGATACTGTCAACCAAAGAATTTGTTCGGCATGGAAACGTATCCATGCAATCCCACCAAAACAGGGTGCAAAAACGTTAAAACACTTACCTTTCTCGGGCCCTTCGCCAAGCAATACCGCGATCGGTCGATGCTCCCGTCAAGCCAGTCAAGGGCCGCACGTTCACTGCACTACGTGTGTTTGCTTCGCCGATTCTATCTCGATAAGGCCCCCCATTCAACGACATGCAACGACGACAGCTGCGACAAGCGCCATGTTTGTCTGAGAGCTTTGCTAAAGCGCATCCATTAGGATGTGTTCATGCATATTTATTTTTCCATTTGTACCACACGAGGGCGTTATCAATTTCTTGCGAGTTTCTATAATATTGCAATGCAAGTGGGACTCAAACAATGCCTCAGTTCCCGCTAGTTTCACAAAATAAATTACATTCAATCCAGACATCTATACACATTCGAGGAAAAGTTGGTCTTGATTCCACTTTCCTGATACAACCTGTTAGGAAAACGATTCACTGATCAAAAATGAGCGTATGCTCATTAAAAAAAAGTCATTCTCTAATTCAAAGTATGGCATAATGAAAAACGTGTGCAAAAGTGAACTATCAAAATATATTTTAATGAAACGGATTTCTGGATGTCAATAATCATATAATTTTCCCTTGGAAAATTGAAAACATCTCATAGCATAAAGACACTCAAGACTATCCAAGTAGAATATGACCAACACAAAGAAATCTGTAACATATAAAAATCCAACATTTTCATGACAAAGGTTGCTCAAGAGGAAAAGGTTGTATGACATACTCGAACTGTGTCATAAAACTACAGGAATTACATCTCAACTTCCAGTAAAAATCCCTTTAAAGATTCAGAGCGATTGCGTACAGGCACACAGATGCTTCCCATTCAAGGTCAACAGATTCCTCAAATTCACAGCAAACTCAGTATAGAAAGCTAAAATCAAATTGGGGCTTTACTTGCATGTGCTGGGCATTAGGCACAAGCATGCAGAAATTTCAGGGAGAGAGACTTTGAATTGATGACACACAAAAAATATAAGGGATGACTCAAAGGGCAATTCTATTGTAGTTGAAAGATTTACTCTCATCATATATGCCCGACCTTGAAGGCACTGCATCACATATATTAGAGATGACAGGCTCTCCGAAAGGATTTCAGTATAAATATTAAAACCAACCCCCCCCCAAAAAAAAACCCACAGGGGATTAAGCTGCTTCCAGAATAGGGGATAACCCCCCACACTGTATAAAGGTCATTTTTGATTCATTTAATCTTTGATACTTAAAGAGTCTTGTTGAAAAAGAAACAATGAACATTGACACATGCTAGACTGTGACTGCACAGAATGACCAGACGAAATTTATGTTTTCCCATCCAATTCCATCCCCAAAACATGTAAAAATATAATCAGACTTTACCGCCCGATAATACCAAACGACTAGTGTAACAAAATGCAGTTCTAGTTGTACACGTAATCATTTTTCCTATGTCCCCCCCCCCAAATCTTAACGGTGAAATAAATGTGGGTATCTGCTTTTTGTGGTCTTACAATTTTGGGGAGGAGAGTATGCAAATGAGTTACGAAGCATTTAACAGATTAAATTAAGGTTACGTCTAAATGAAGCTACAAAGAGGCAAGACAGAAAGAAGAGATTAAAGACCAAAATCAAGTCAACTCTTGGACAGAATTTGCAATCTTTATTTATTTCTGTTTTTTTTTTCCGGGATATTTCTGTGGCTCTGAAGGCCTGCCAATATTAATTATAGAGCACGGTTACTAGCCATGGTCGATGTGTGGTTTAGATGGGAACCACAGCTGGTGGAAGTATTACTCAATGGCAACAAAGCAAGAGGCTATGCCAGTGAATAACAAATGTAAGCAATGAAGGGCCTCATGAGGCTCTTACTGGTTCCAGAGTGAACACTTTACTTTTCGATGGGGTGGGATTTGTCTTAAAACCAAGTCTTTAGTGGTACTTGGGCTGATGATCTCCATTGGAGTTTTTAGCAAGCATGTGGAAATGACAGCGCAAGGCTATCTCTGAATCATCTGCTTGCACATGTGAACTAGGGAGATGTTGTGCTTTACATGGAAATGTGGTGGGGAAAACTCTGCGTGCATGCACTTCACGCGCGCTTCCCACAGGCTGTGATGAGCAGGTGCACCCAATTTCAGTCGGAATGTACCAAAATCCTGTGTGCGCCTGGTACTCCCCTTGTCTCTCCCTTTTTTCCACTGAGGGAATACGTCTACACGCAGCGGATACAACATCAAAGCCCAGGTGATGGTGACTAATCAGTAGTCTTGCATCCCTAAAAACATAGCGTGTCACTTGCACAATTATGTATATAAAACACATTACATGTAAATTTATATGACGGGTTTTGCCCTTACCCAACGTATATATTAATAAACACTCTATGCTCAGTGCTTGTCCGAGAGCTTGCAAAAAAAGTCACAAGCTTACTCGGGTGGGACTCGAACCCACGACCACCTGCTTACTTCGCAAGCTCTCGGACAAGCACTGAGCATACAGTGTTTATTAATATATACGTTGGGTAAGGGCAAAACCTGTCATATAAATTTACATCTCCCCAACGCAAAAAATACATCTTGAAAACATTACATGTAGTTCCAGAATCATCATATACTCCATTTGTTTACACTAGACTTCATGGTCAAAAATGATGTCACATTTCGGTACTCTATTCAGCAAAAGCAGCGGCGATAGAGGGCAATTTAACCCTAACCCTCCAGGGTACTTTGGCTAGAAACCTTGCCAGACACATCAGTCTGCATCATTTGTCAAAGTGGCTTTCCCTTCCCAGTATAACAAGACAGTATAACAGGTCATCTCTCCCAAGGTCAAACAACCTGGGAGTCTGTGGTTGCAAGACACCACAAGATCCAACAGTGACATGGTACAATGGGGCTGGCTCCCATTGTCTCAACATGGCTTGTTAGTTTGGCTGCTGTTGATTGCCAAGTGCATCAAACTTTTCACCTGATGCACTGTGCTGCGTCTAGCAGGGTTAGGATCAAAGAAGAAGATAAAGTGTAAAGTGTAAAGATAGTGTTTTTGTGACCCTTAAACCACAATCATGATCATACCATTAGGACGATAACCAGATGTTTTTCAGACAGCGCCACCAAAAAACCCCCCAAAAACAAAAAACCAACAGAGATGACATACCAGGTGGCAGACGATATTGTTGACCATACTGTCATTTCAAATATTCAATATTTGGCAAGATTCCAACTGCTGCTCTTTTTCTATATTTTAGAAGAAACCATCCATTTTGTTTCACTGTAAGCAACAAGAAATTGAGGGATACATAATGTGCACTCACTTTGGAGAAAAAACAATGCGTTCTTATTTCTGCCTTTTTGAACCAGCAGTGAATCGCCTCCAACCACCGCTTCTCATTTGGCCAGAATAATGACATCACACGGGCACAACTGAAGATGCAAAAACGCTCAACTAACAAGCGTAACAGGAACAAGTTTCTGGTAATAGTGGTGAAAACAAACCCTGCAAATTCTCGGAGCAACAAACTCTACTTATTGATGTACAATCTGCTGACATGTTTAACAAAAGTAACTCACAATATCAGAAGTTTTCATTTGCTGAATATTACAACCATTCAGTCATCACAATGCCAATCCGACCTGTTTGAAATCTGATTATTTCTAGCTATCCTACACCGTGTACATTAATATACAAAATACCGATATTTCACCCTTTGAGGGTGAATTGTACAGATTTTGCTGTTAGATATAGTGTACGATTAATTGGCTGATGTGCCTCGCTGCGGAAGTTACCTGGTACCCTGACTTTCACAACTGCGATGAAGGGTTTGTGAATAAATAGTCTTAGAGCAAGTCGGTGACATCAAACAATTGCTAACTGCTATGATTTGGGATGTGTTCTTTTTAACACGAGAGGGCAAAGAATGACATTCTCAAGTGGTTACAAAAAAAGACAAAAGTCCAACGTCACAGCAGTCAACAATTATTTATTTTCAAAAAATATTCAAGGAAGTCGCAAGGTCAAAGTGCAGACTCACTCCGCAAACAACTCGGTGAAAATCAACGCAGCGTGACCTTTGAGTACTGTAAACTTCGCTTGTGGACATGATGAGAGGATTCACCTCACACGTTGGACACAAACACTGAACATGCTTGTGTGTAGCCTTCACAGCATTGAGTGGGTAAATTCGTTCATGAGGAAAATCGAGACTGGGTTGTAGCGACAAAAAATGTGTCCCAAGTCCGTTTTTGGTGGACACAACATCTATATTTCAACACGTGTGTAGTGCCCACAACTACAGAAAAAGTATGAGTGTTGTCAAGAAGGATGGGTTGATAAAAACACTGCGCAAGAGCACTCACCATCTCTTTATAGCACATTTGACGTACCTACTTATATTTACATGTACCAACGTATACTTGCACTGTATTTTCTTCCCCTGTCTCTGAGAGGTTATGTATACACAGTCTTTACGGTGGCCAAAATACCTGCGACATCAATATCAAATTTAAATCCGACGGCTGTTCATATTCTCTGCCTATCACGATTCAGCTTCAGTAACCAGAGGGGCCACAACATCCGCCCCGGCGCACGCATCCAGCGCGGCCTCGTCGGGTTCGATGCACTTCCAGAGTCCGTAGGTCTTGCCCAGTGTCATCTGCCAGAGACGCAGAGTGCCGTCCTCTGAGCCACTGGCGTAGAGCTCACCGTCCGGGGAGAAACGGACACAGTGGACAGGACCGAAGTGGCCCTTGTAGGACTCTGTTCATAAAAATTTTGAGAAACTTTAAGCAGGAAGGAGGATCGTGTGAGTTATGAAGAAATTGGTGTGAAATGATTGCATTGGCGTGAATTGTTTTGAGCATGGTCTTCAAGTGTTAGTACACAATATTTCAAGCTCTTCCCCAATGGGTTGCCATGTCCTTACATATTGTTCATAGCACTGTCGTGAGAATGTAAAACTCTGTTCATGAAAGGTCCGTGCAATCTTGAATTAAAACACTTTGGATTAAAGCTCATTTTACATTCTAACATTAAGAGACAGCATCGCTGAACAGTCCTAAATGCAATCACGTTGCAACTGACACAACCACAGCCAGTCAGCAAAGTTGGATCTTGTTCAACGTTGCTGCCAGTCAGAATCAGGTTTTCACATCAGGTCATATAAACTCACACGCTGGCATGACAGGCCTACAACAATGTCCTTCTTGCTTGAGTACCATGTACTTGGCTCATTTTATCCTTTTGACTAAAAAAGGATTCCCCTTTTATCAACAAATAGCTTACCATGAATCAAATTCATCGAACTGAAGAACCGGTTTAGCGCCAAGATACAGTGTGACCAAACTACAAAGGCACTTTATACGAAAATTTTGTTATCAATTTTGTGTTCAATGGCGTCATGCACAAGTCTCTTCCACAACTGTCTACGCCTTGATATCTAGGGTGCAGCCGACAATCATTACAATCTGGAACTAGGCGGGAACAATAAAAGATACAATATGGTTGTGGAGTGCAGAAGTGCAAAACATGTCTCACCCAATTCCTTTCCATCTGAATAATCAAATTTGTAGATCTTTAGATCTTCCCCTCCGGCCACGAAGCAGGTTTTGTCTGGGTGGAGAGAGGCCGAGTTGATGGTGCAGGGTGCGTCAAGAGTCTTGATCAACTCAAATCTGTCAAAACAGGAATGTAAAATCAAGGTCTGTATCATTTCAAACTTGTAAAATCAGGAATGTAAAATAAAACTCTTGAGCAACATAAATCTGCTAAAAAGGAATATAAAAATGATGGTCTTGATCAAATCAACTCTACTCCATAAAAACGGGACTGTAAACCAAAGGTCTTGATCAATTCAAATCTGTCACAACAGGGATTTGAAACACAACTCAAATACACAACCAGTGGAATAATTCTACCTGTCTGTATCGTAGAAGCTGATTTTTTGGCCATGGGAGACAGTGCAGACATCTCCACTCTTGGTCAAGTCCAAGCTGATGGTGCCTGTGTCCAGGGTAACCTTCTTGATCTCTTCACCGCTGGCCATGTCCCAGACACTGTATATTGGACAAAATTGTCAAAGAGCTTGTTCAGTTCTTTTTCTCACTGCACTTTGGATGCGTCACTCAGGACTGCCGAGGGCTACCCTTTTCAATCCTGCTTTAATAATGCAACCAAATTCAATGTTGGTCATACATGTATGATGTTGAATATTGCTGGAGTCAGGAGTCAATACAAGATATAAGAGGAGCCTTTTTTTTAAGTTGGTGCTGAGATTTTTTGTTCTGGAGATAAATGCATGTAGCTATCGTTTAGCCTGCTACACCCTTGTGCATGCCAAACAATGCATGTGGCCATTGTTTGGCACGCACAAGGGTTTATCCACAACAAACACAGGGCAAGGCCTCCATTCGTTTTCTGTTTTCTCCAATGACACAATCTACATTCAGAATTTGCATCTTGGCATGAACAGAAAAAAGCCCTTTTTTAGCTTGTTATAGTTGAGCTCTGAAGACAAATGACACTGCGTTTGATTTGAATGCTTCCATATTTTATTTGAACAGACAAAATCAGAGAAAACATGTTTTCCTTAGAGGTGCTCTTTAAAGGTTTGGAATTTCTTTAATGGAAAGGCAAGGCTATGGCGATGTGCAACAGTATCACTGCACAATCCACCCATGAGCCGAGATACTAGTTTCGTTTTGAAGGTACCTGTTGGTCTTTTCTGATTTCATTAGCCTATTTACAATATAATATCCGGATCTCCTGCAGCTTTTATGAACAAAATAAGTTGGTCACATTTTCCTTCAGGGAAAAAACCAATCTTGACTGGATATGTAAATAATACAACATGTTGTTGCAAGAAAGTGTTGGATGGTGTTTTTGTGATAATTATTGCAGACAAGATAATTACTGCTGGCGTTGTACTTTGAAGGCCAATCTATCTTTTATCCATCATTTACATTTTTAGACAAAATGAACCAAGCAAATGGGCTACGGAATATAATAATATACTGAAAGCATCCTGCTTATTTGTAAATATTTAACAGTCAACTTCAAAACCTTTCGCTGACCTTGTCAAGATCATTTCAGGATCACTTTTCAAATTAAGAGCACCGATTTTTTAATCATACTTTCAAATTAAACAATTAAAACTGTTTTCTAAGTTGATGTCTTTCATCGAGCCCGTTGGACTTAACTGAAGTATGGCATTCTTTATAAAAGCAGTAATTTAAAGGCCCCGCAAAGGTCTTGACAAATTATTTATGAAATATTGTCTGGAAATTGAGGACTGTTCAGCATTATGAGAATTTCTGGACTCTGCGATCGGTTACGATGAGGAATGAACCGATTCAGTATTCCAACAGAACATGCTCAAAACGAAGTAAGTCCGAGGTCATTCAGATGCATATAAGAGGTCTGTCCTATCAGTGCTGCCCAACGAGGACTTACATGTATGCTTTGCTCTCGAATGACTTGGCTTTTCTGGAACACCAGATTGGCTCATTTGAAGGCCTACCTGACTGTCTTATCGTCTGACGCGCTAATCAGCTTCTTGTCATCGCTGCACCACAGCGCACAGCGGATGTTAGCTGTGTGGGCGGGAATCTCCACTGGCTCCGCCTCCACCTTGGCAAGGTCAAAGATCCTGAGTTTCTTCTCGTTGCTTCCCGTGAGTAGCCTGCCGGTGTCCTGCAATGATTAAGGAAGTAAGATGTTTTTTAGGAATGTTAGTAGGCCCGACAATCAGAACTAATACTAATGTATGTTCTTTGATTGGGTTTCTGGATGGAAGTGCTCTATAGTACCTGTGTTGTTATTAACAGGTTCAATATATTTCTGGAAGTGCATGAAGAATACGGGTGATTCACAATAGTGCGCCACCAAGAGTTTGCAACACGGCCCATCAAAACGCCCGAAATTTGTCAACCCTTTCCAAACGCGCATTGGGTCGACAAATTT
>NW_019091362.1:2965777-2976180 GCF_001949145.1 Acanthaster planci
TCCTTTGACCAGGGCCACATTCCAGTTTTGTAAAGTAGTGCCACACACCTTCAATGGTGAAGGAGAGAGGGATGTGGGGACCACACAGGAACCTGTATTGTGCTACTGAATGCAGCCCAGGTTTCAGGTAGTGTGAAGTGGTTACACATTGGCTGTACAAACAATCTCCACTGGGAAAAGCACTACAAGCCCAGGATGTTAGTGCATCTAGGATGGAGGGCACATCAGTGGTCGAGTTCCGGCGGACTGTTTTTAATACGGACGTCTTATTCTCGTGCTCGAACATGACCTAAGAACACTGTTCTCAGAACAGGATCACACACCACCTCCTTGTCAGGGTTTTACAGGAAGACACAGAAATACTTATGGGATTTTGTTTTTTTGAAGAGCTGCCAAAAACAGGATGATGGCTTACAAAGCCAAAGACAGTGGGAAGTTTTGCAAAAATTAACATTAATATTTTTCCGTAACACAGAAATGAAATGAATGAATTCAGCCCAGTTATCCAAATGTTAACATTTGAAAAACGTGCATGGACGCCACCATGTTGCATGTTACTTGCCACTACTACCAGCCATAACCAGTGTTATGTTCTCGGCATTCGAGCAGCTGACCCCCGAACAACATACTGAGCTGTTCGTGAACAAACGAGAACAAGGTGCCCGAACTCAACCAGTGAGTCTCACTGTGTCTGGACTGGTCCAAAGAGATGCCATAAACTGCGGTGGCACTGTACGAACATGCACATTCTACAGCTGGACCCGCGCCTGCATTTGGAAAATCATGACACTCTACCAGGCAAAGAGGCATGTACCGCCCATCCAAGAGCATGGTGCCGCCGCAGTAATGGCCTCTAGTTCTGGTTGCTGAATTACACTACAGCATAGTCATGTGGGTGCCAGACACAGGGTGCTAATGGCACTCAATTATTGGCCTGGCCTCTCTAACTGTCACCAAGCGAGGGGGTACTTGTATCTATGAACACTGCTCAACCCAGTCTCTACCTTTAGTTCTGTACATTTTGCAACTGCCACATTGTGATACACTTACACTATTGCATTGTGCCCTCTATGATGTACTTAGTGTTTAAAAAGATTGCTGGTACAGATAGTCTGGGCAGAGATTTGAATTACTGATCTTCAGCTCATAAAGCGAGCTGCTAAACCACTGAGCCATGCAAACTGATCTGGAACAGGGTTGCTTTCCGTGACGCTTAATCCGTAGTTTTACGGAATGAAGCTCATTTATACACCTTACTGGTTGTGCTCAACAGAGGGCGCACTGCACTGCACCAGCAAAATTTGTGTATATTGTACATTGTGGAAAATATGTGCACAACTGACCAAATGAGACTGGGTTGGTACTGCTGATATGCATGCCCTTCTATCCTCTCGCCATAAAAGCTCCAAGACAACTTTCAAGTTGTTTTGGAGCTTTGTCTCTTGGAGCTTTGTCTACAAAAGGCAGCAGGATAAAATTCAAAGCATTTGCAGGCGTTTACTGTACCTTTGAGAAGTGGACTGCCTTGACGATGTGTTTGTGGGCAAAGCTGTGTAGCTCATCCCCAGAAATGGGATCCCACACTTTGCTGAAGGAGAGGACAAATAAAACAGTGAAAATGAAGACAGTGACGAGTAAAGATAAATACAAAGACCCTTGTTGATATAAATATTATCAATGTCACATAAACCAGAAGGTGCAAGTGACTACGAAATTGAAATTAGAATTAATGAAAAACAGTGGATGCAGAACTTACTCTTTGGAGTTGAGGTCCTGAAATAAAACTAAACTGGTGCTTTTTTGAACTCTCTATAACTTTCCAAATTATTCCAAATGTACTAGGAAGTTTGGGAAAGTTTTGCAGGAATAGGAGAGATACAGCACAGCCATGATTAATTTACAGGGGGCTTGGTGTTCCTTGAAAGTTTCCATGAAAGAATGAGTTAATGGTTCCTGCCCATCAAGAAGGTTCGGGGAAGTTCTCACAAAAGTTCAAGAACAAAGAGTGAGTCATGTTTGGGGAAGTTCTCACAAAGGTTCCAGGCACAAAGAATGAGTTCATGGGTTCCTACTGAATCAGAGGATTCAAGAAGGTTTGGAAAATTAATTTTTAATTAACATTGGTGTAAGGGAAAAACCTTTCACATCTTTGCAATACAAGTACATCTTGAAATTCTGGGAAGCTCTCACAAAAAGTTCCAAGAACAAAGAATGAGTCATTGGGTTCCTGCGCATCGGAGGATTTAAAGACGGCTCAGGGAAATTCGCACAAAAGCGCCGAAAGGGTAAGGATTAGGGACCATATACAGAGTTGAATGAGGCAATCACTGTTGACGGAGATCGACATAAGGCATAAGGCAGAAACCCCTCATTCTGCATCATGTTACTGGCTTCCCACAACAGCACCCCATGAGAAGACTCGAAGGCACGAGGAGAAAGCTATGATATATAACAAAACCACTGATTTGCCAGAACATGTTGCCTCAGTACGGCAACTTTTGAATACTGGTCAGGTTTCTGAACACTGTTGTTTTGTGTCCTGCACTGTTTGGTCACTCTCATTGTCAGACCCATATGAGGCAACCATGTTCAATATTTTTTACTGCGCAGAACTCCTAACTGCAATTTGTGCAATTTTGAAGATGAGGGGAACCTACGCTGTGAAATCTGCAGCTCCGGTGGCTGCTCGGGTGGCCTCCATGTTCAGTGTTGCACCCCAGACAGCCCCCTTGTGGCCATCAAACGTCCCCACCCAGTCACCCGTCTCTCCCTGCCGAAGCATTGGCTTGCCATCTGACAAAATAAACAAACAAATATTAGACAGCCCCTAAGCATGATTTCTCACACTCACAAAACAGCTATCAGTATTCGTTTGTTACATGATTTGATTGACCAGACTGTCACTTTCTTAGCGCTCCAACTGCTTGGTACGTAAAGGAGTCGGGATCAAATGCAAGTCAAAATTTGTCGATCGCGAAAATTCATGTATGCACTGTGGTGGCAAAAATTTTTGCAAACAAATGGCAACCCGCACATAGTCTCAGGTAGGGCTTGAAATTAATGAGCAGAGGTAGCTAAAATGCACCCGTTTGTCTCAGAAATGCACCTGCAAATCATAATGATGGGCGCAAGTACTTACGCCCGTTTGATTCCATGTACCCGAACATTTTTACCGTTTGTTTCTACTTTTGTCATGAAAAATACCTGAACTTTTTGACTTCACTTCGGACCAGCCTTGTCACGGAACAATAACACGGTACAATTTTGTTTACGAGGTCACCGAGCGCACGCCGCAGTCCGGCATGCGATGCATGCACACACATGAACGTACACACACGCATACCCGCGGCCAGTGTCACGATTGTATGGAACTGGCCCCTCGTTGGTAAATTCAAGCCAAACAAGTGAATTAGGCTTAGACTTTAGTTTCGTTGGTTCCAGTCAAAGCTTGAAAACGTGGTTTTGAACCATGCTCCAAAATAGCTCGAACCAGCTGCGAAACCAAAGTCTCAGCCTAATCCACAAAAATGCTCGATTTCTACAGTTCGTTCCCTTTTACATCTCTGCTCATATGCATGTTATAAAGGCCCGGTGCCCGACTTTTTGCGTAGTGTCACTAAGCACATGTTTGAGGTTGCAGTTGGCAGCATACTCACTACTAGTTGTACGTCGCGTGCAACCCACAAAAGTAGCAACTCGATCGAGGCTTTAATATCTGCCAAAGTCTAAGCCGTAAGTTATCAGTATCATTGATTTAAACCATCCAAGGTCTTTGCTTTTTTTTCTTGAAAATATGTCTTTAATATTGTATGGCAGCTACTTGCTCCCATAAAGTGACAAATTCAGCTGTCTAGCAAGTACTTGCTCCCGTGATGATTAGCCCGATTTCCAGCCCTGCTCAGACTAAGTAGTGAATATCCTCCAAGGTGAAATTTCAGCTCGTAAAACCTGGTGGATGTCAAATGACAGGAAGTCGCCTGCGTTTCGTATATCCCAAATCAGGGCCCAGCATCGACAAAGGAGCATACGAAGGGCCTGGTTAGAGGGCTCAGTCATTGTCAGTGCTTGGTTACAGCAACACTGCCTTTAAACCCAGGCTTTTAACTAGGGAACTACACCACAGGGAAGGAATTCCACATACAGTCAACACTTGACCAGGTTGGGGACCAAGGCTTGATCTACATGTAGCAACACTGCGCTGTCCCTTGATCGAGCGACGATGACATCATTCTGTTCTCATGAGATTTTGATACCGGTAGTATCAGAGATTTCCATTCTAGATACTTTTCTGGAAAACCCACATACAAATCACACAATTTGCAAATGAAATTGATGAAGAAATTTTTGCCGTTTGCCAAGTCGTCTGTTAGGACAACTCGATTGTTGAGATGTCTACACGAAATACAGCAGTTTTGCCAGTTCCAGATCTGTGAAAATTATTCAGTCAGATTGCAGCTACAAAATATGAATGTTGAGTAGGAAAATATGTATTTGGGATCACATGGTGAGTGACATATCACTCTGTAAATATTGGTCAATTCTTATCGCTTCCACTTTAATTGATAAACCGTTCAAACATGTTGAAGTGTGAGTCAGACATCTGGCCAAAATTTCTTTTCTAGAAATTTTCCGAGAACAAGTTTTGTACAAGAGCTTGCATTTCACCTTTTAAACAGAACTTATCTGAGAATACTTCCAGAACTGTAAGGTTTAAACAAACCTTACAGACAGCAATGTAAATAGTGCATAACCGACATGGTGCTACTTCGGTTTGCATGGAATTTTTGTGCCGTTACACTGATTTTCCCCCTATAATTTCATGAGGTCTCCCGGGATACTGTATGGTATGAGATGGGAGGGGGGTTCATTTACATTCTACCATTAAAATGGTGAAATTTACAAGAATTTTCCTTATCCACACTCGTGTCCACGACTGCCTGCTTAGCTCACCCGGTCATGTCAGTTGAAAGGTCACTGTTGTCAGCAGTGTGGCAGCTTTATCAATTACAACGTGGCTCCAGTCTATTTCTATTCAGTTTCCTCTCTCGAATGAAAGAAAATTTCACTAACTACAGCACGTCTCTTATTTCATACGTCACGTAGCCAGGTCGTTCCGTTGGATTACACATTATACGCATTTACATTTATAATGTAAATGCACCCCCACATCCCATAACAAACTCTATCCCGGAAGACCTCATGAAATTATTGGGGGAAAATTGATGTAACAGCATAGAAATTCCATGCAAATCAAAGTAGCACCAAGTCGAATATACACTATTTATGTTGTATAAATCTTACAGATCTGGAAGTAGTCTGAGAATGTGTAACTGAAAAAGTAACACAAAGGAGGTAGGTTTTTATTTCAAGCGATCTGGAACTAGGAAAAATCCAGCGGGAAGAGTTCCACAACACCAGTAATTATTCCCTACAGTGATCTATTAGCCGTCAGAAAGCAAAAATATAATCCTGAAAAATTTAATTTAGAAGGGAAAAAACCAAGTTGTTTACTTGTATTTCAAATTTTTAAGACCAGTCTCATAGGGTCTGTGCACAGGGTGTCAAGTGGCGTCCGTATATGGAAGTTCATGGCCATGGCTAGGTCAGTGCACATGCAGGTGCAAGATCGATAGATCACGTAAAGATCAACTAGCTGCGACCACCATTTTTATAATAGGGACCTACCTCAGACATTAGGTTTGTTAGGGACCCGCATAAATGAGCGAGGGAGATGTTAATTTATTAAGTAGGAAATTGTAATTAAAATGGTGTCTCTATGGTCAAACTGAACTGGACAGGCTAAAATTCGAAATACGTCAAATCATTTCTACCAACCTTTGCAAGCACTGATGAGGAAATACCCATCGGGTGTGATTCCGCTGAAATCTAGGTGAACAACGGGCCTCGTATGTCCACTGCAGCTCAGCGGAATCTGCCTCAACGTCGCCATGCTGAAAAATTGAGCGTTTGAACTTCACCAGAGGGCGGTATTCATGAATATCGTGCAGTGAAAGTAAAGAGGGCGCGCTAACCCGGAAAGATTCAGGAATCGTTTTACACTGCACTCACCGTTCTCGTGATCAAAACACGATGCTGCAGCTGTGTCCGTGAATTGTGCGACAGAAAGATTTCAATTTTTACATCGAATTTCGAGGAGTGATACCTTCCATTTTGATATGTCTTTCAATACTTTTACATTTGTACTCCTAATTGGCATCGTGTGCTTCGGTGTGACCAAGGTTTGTCATTTTCCTAACGTCAGGATATATTTTTACTAGTACTAGTCAGTGACAACCTGAGCAAGGATGGTTCATGGTGTTAGAGTGGGATTTCACTTAGCTTTACTGCTCAGCACTAGCACTTCGTAGCAGGCCTGCATACCCCCAGAAGTGTGGGGTCGGACCCCGCACTTCTGGGGGTAAGACCTGCACTCACTAGTAATAGTATGGATTACCATGATTACTAGAAAGAGTTCCATATACGGACGCCACTTGACACTCTGTGCGCAAACCTTGTGGAACTGGTCTAAAGTGGAACTGGTCTGAAGTAAGCGGCTTGGTTTTTTTCCTTCCTAAATTGAACTTTTCTGGACATAATTTTGCTTTCTGACGGTAATAGGTCACTGTGGAGGATAGGCCTAATTACTGGCTTCTGTATGTGGAACTATTTGTTGCAAGGGTAAAAGGGGGAGTATTGGACCGATTATGGAAAACAGTCACTGCCTGCTGTAAGTGACGGGGGCCAATTTCATAGAGCTGCTTACATGTAAGCACAAAATTTGCTTAAGCGTGAAAAAACCTTACTTGGTAAATCAGGTAACCAGCCAAAATTCCATGTGATGTATAGTGTTTTGATATCATAGTTAACTGTTGTTGGTTAGCATGACAATCAGATATAATTTGAGCTGGTAACCTTTGTTTATTAAGCAAAGATTTTTTACCGCTTAAGCAAATTTTGTGCTTAAGCAGCTCTACGAAATTGGCCCCTGACTGCTGCATAGCATCATTGCTAACCACGAGTATGTGTTTCATCCATTAACCCCCAGTCAGACATGTCAGACGCAAGGTTTTTGCTCAGTAACCATCAAAATCTGCGTCTTGTTGAATATACCCACACTTACATGTCAGCAGATAGGCTTCGTTAGTTGGAGTATTCAACCAGAATAAAGTAAAACCAGCATGGCCCGGGGTAACTGTGCAAGTGAGATCTAGACTTAAACCAAGATTTGTGCTAAATAGCAAGCAGTTGAATTCTCCTATGGTCGAATATACTCCCACTTACCTAACACTAGTTAAATGGAACTATGTGTGGGAGTATTGATCCGTCCCTCTGAGGTGCAACAGAGTATTTAGATAATGTTCATCTTTCCTAGGGAAATCTTAGACTTTATTTCCCTCATTTTTAGTATTTATCCTGTACCATTAGTTAGAAAAGGTGATCAGCTGTTGTGATGGCCAAAAGATTGACTGATGGTGCTGCAAGATCCACTGATAGCACGTTGAATGACCAATCAGGCAGATGGACCGAATGAGCCTTTTGAGTGCATTATTGGACACTGTGTGCAAGTTTCAGCATGTGCAGCGGCTTTCAGAGCACATACATTTCACTGGCCAGTTTTTGCTTGCATGCCTTAACCCTAACCCCTTAGGGTGTATGTAAAATCATATTGAAATCGGAGGATTTGGGACTGTTAGGGCTATTACACTTTGCAGTATACAATCACCGAGTCACAACGTTGCGCAAGTTTTGCTGTGGTGCAGAATTTTCACAATCTTTGAGCATTCACAAAAAACTTTTAAATTCACAACAAAGGCATGTGTAATGCTACTGAGAACTCTCTTGAAGGAAGGGAAATGAAGCAAACCAAAAATTTTTCTTTTTCTTGCGATTGAAAAAGATACTGAATTGCACTGCTGTTCACCTGTTCCTACCCTTGCCCAGCTTAAATATCGCACATTTGCTTCTGTCATGCCTCAGGCACAGTTTGAGGACTGTCGATGCAAGTGCGTCTGTCCTGGAGATCCCAAGACCAAGCACAAAGTCAACGTGACCGTGGTCAGCGTGCCTGCCTATGAGTGGTAAGCCAACCAACTGGCTGTTTTTTTTTTCAAGAACGCTGTGGTACTTCATGTAAAACCTGTGTCTCAAGGCAACACACAAATCTTGTACCTGGAGCTTCGTCTTAGGACTTGGACTGTAGATACATGAACATGGGAACGTGCTGAATGTATGTAGGCACAGCCATACCCCAGGAGGTCTATATTGGATAAGAGGCTGTGCTTACCTGTTACTTTTGATACTTGGAAGTGCTGGTTGGTTACGTTTTATTGTTGGATTACTGTTACCTTTCTGTCATCTTGATATTACCATGTGATGCATGAGTATACTCCCATCTGATTGAGAGAATACACGATTGCTTACTCGTGGGTCCTACCTCTGCTGTTCACATGGGAGCAACATGCTTAAGCACAACAAAAGAGAGAGACTTGGTCAATGCCATCGGCGCCTCGTACGTGGTTCCCTTCCAAAGACTCCATGGTTTTGTACATGTTTAGATTGTGCATACTCTGCAGGCAACTCCCAGCACAGAGAAGCCCACAAAGATCAGTCTGTCAATTCAGCATTCCAGCCGCAAGAACCATTCAATTACTGGAAATATTTCTAGCAACTAGATTAAAGAAATGTCAGAATTTTATTGACTTTGTACTTGCATGAAGTTTGGTGTTTTTTGTTCTTTTCCAAAGCTTTTGTGAGCATATTACAGGTAGGAGCGAGCTGGAATGCCTCCGCTGTGAGTGTCGATACGAAGTCCGGTCTACCACAGTGATCAAGGTATGAAATGAGGATTGAGTTGGAGGCCTGTGCCTAGTGTCAGAGGCTCTTTTTTTGAGGGAGGTATCCTTCTTGCAACCTTTACCCTCCAGATTCCACTTTACTTTGTTTTTGGTGTCAGGAATATGTCCTTTGCTGACATCAAGTTTGATAGGGAGAGGGGACACGAATACATGTATAATGGAACATAATGTACATAAAGGAAGGCAACCTTAGTATGGCTGTTTTCTTGGTTTAACAGTAACCTTTATTTAAAAACCCTTGTTTTGAAGTTACTACTTTGCCTCAAAGGTAAGGCCTTCAAGGAATTATGCAAACACCGTAGGTTTAAAAGATCTTTTTTGCTTTGCAACTCTAATGTTGGTTTTGTTTTTGATGGTTGGCTTTCAAATAAATGGACAATCTGCGGTAAACATGAAGCCTTCTCTTCAAGACTGATATTCACCTCTCTGCTTGGTCACGTTTTCTCCAACAGATTGTGGTCATATTTGTACTCGTTTTGATCGCCATCTTGTTGGTGTATCTCATTGCGCTGCTGATCATGGACCCGGGCATGCTCAAGCGTAGTGAAAGTGATCGCAGACGACAAACTCAGGAAATACTTGTGAGTGGAGTGTTTGTTGTGGAGGAGATTATTGGAGGATTCCTTGTGCCCATAAAGAAAATAACTGTGATGATTTGCCCTTTACCGATGTAAACCGTAGTCAGAAAGGGGTATGGACTTTGACAGCGAACTGGTGATGATACTGGTATTGACAAACTAGAAGTAATTTATTTTGGTTGTCCCTTTTAAAAATCTCCTTTTGAATGTGGAAGAAAACGGAGATGAATTATAATAATTTGAATACACGTATTGTAGTTTATTGTAACATCTCTTTGCCATTGCTTTGTGTGTAATTTCTGTTGTTTGTCCTCACAGCATCAGGATTCTTCCAATGGGTTGCATGAGTCGTCGTACCTCCGTCGTCGCCTGGGTCGTGTCGGATCAGCCCAGAAGCGGTGGCAGCACAAAGTCAAACAACAACGTCAGGACGTCTTTCAGGACCACACCCTGCTGAGCTAAGCCTGACCGAGGTCTTGGCAAGCCAGCATCTGGGATTTGGGTGACTGTTTTCCGGAATGGAACAGAATGGATTCCAAATATTGAAATCTAAACAGTGGCCTCCAACTCCACTTTTTGTCTTTTTTTGGGAGGGGGGAAGAATCAACTTCGTATAGTACAGTACATGTAGCTGTTCTTATAGTCCAAGAGTCGATTTTAGGACACGCCTGACAGTTTGGAAAGCTGGTTGACTACAGGAACCAAGCAATTCTGGAAAGAAACAGGTGCCGTAAAGCTCTTAAATAAGATGGGCACCTCTCAGATCAAGCTAGTCTATTTCATCTGTGAAATGCAAACTTCTTTAACCACTACCGGCCGGGGACTCCGGGATCGGAGCCGTATGGTTTATATGTGTGGCCGGGGTCTCCGAACTCGGACAAAGGAAACAGGGCCCTGTAACAAAAGACCGTACTCCGAACAAAAGACCAGGCTGCTGGGCATGACCGGCATTTTTCACTCTCAAAAATGG
>NW_019091362.1:2976513-3051323 GCF_001949145.1 Acanthaster planci
TCAACGTTGAAAAATGCCCCGGTCCGAAGTGGTTAATAAAGAACATTAGGAAGCAAATAATTATGTTGAAGATAATTACACCTTTCTGTGACCTTCAATTCACTTACACTGTCGGGTTTCACAAGTGGCACCATTGGCTGCCAGGTATCACGCATTTTGGGATCTGCAGTCCATTCTGGGAAAAGTTGGTCACTTTTTTGCACAGGGTTAAATTATGTATGTTAACTAACGGTACATATCTGTTCAAATGACTAATAGTACATAGAGCAATAGGTTATATACTCATTGCATCGTAAGTGCAGTACCTTCTTTCACTGGGCCAAGTCCAGTGATCAGCTAAGGATTGGAATTCACTCAGGCTGCTTTGTGATTACTTGGCTGTAGCTTCAAATTACGGCTCAATGGGAACTTGTAACGGCCACTTCCATAGAGTCATGCATCATTTCTAGCCGCAGCCTAGAAATGTTGGCCAAACTTAAGCACTGAGATATTTGCTCAAGCAAAAGGTGGTTACCAGCCAAGAAGGCAGTGTTTCTATCGTGTGACTGGTTCCCAGCAGGTGTTTGAGTGGCACATGAACTTGGCCAGTGGTATCTTTTCCAGGAGTTTTATGATTTTGGGCCCTGGTGTTTGTGGCCAGTGAGGAGACTAATGTACAGCTGTCCTGGATTTGTACCTGTGTAGCATCCCATCAGTCCTAGAGCCCAATTTAATGATGATATAAGGCAGTTTTTACTGCAGTGCATGGTGGAATAGAATGAGGAGTCATTGGTGCATATATCGCCATACATACGTCATAAGCTTATGCATACGATTCTCTCCCTTTCCAGAAGGCAATTTATTTGATATCAATTGTTTTAAATCTTTGAAGTATTTATATTCCTCGACAGGAAATGTTAAGATTACATCTTTCAATTTCTTGTGATTGGATGCAAACCCTACGTCTAAACCATTTTCCCTACTTGTGGCACATGACACCTGTGTTCACCACACCAATGACACCGATTCAATCCCTGTGTTGATCAATCACTGTGCAGTAAACACTGACGGTTCGCCAGCACCAAGGGCTGTTATGCGTTATTATCTCTAATAGTCCTGAAGAGTCCAACTACTGGAGGAGTTTCTCCAACCATTAGATGATTCAGTGCTGTTAGAGTGAAGCAATGTGTACTATGTAATAAATTTGGAGGTGGATTTGTACATGTTAATGTGTAATATTTTGTACATTGTGAAACATTTTTCAGGCCAAGGAGGCTAGTACTTGCATTTTATTAAACAGACATGAATTTATTTATAACAATAGAAAGTGCGAGTTTGTTTTATTCATCCAAGTGTGTAGCCAGTTGTAGGAAGTCTGAATCAAAGAATTGGAATAACTGATATCTCCATGTTTGCATTTCCTTTCTGATATAAATTAAAACCTACCGTGGAAATGTGAGAACACAAAGGGTGATGCAAGCCCCCCCTACTTTTTGTATACATGTTAACAATGTATATATATGCACCATGTTCTCAGACTTGTACCAGGAACTTAAATTATCCTTTCATGCGGAACTGCTCACATATGCATAATAATGAAGAGATAACTACCTTTCCCCTACCTTGGGTAGGGGGAATCAAAATTCTTGACAAGGCACATTGGCTGGGCAGAACTCTACAAATTCTGCACAACTTTGTGCTTTCTTAGTATTAGTTGTATGGTATCAGTAGGCGGAGATTTTGGACTTTTTTGGGGGGGGGAGTGAGGCACCTTTAAATTCTGATCAACACTTTCTGGTCAATAAAAATTGAACTTAACAAGAAGATTCAACCAATAGATTTGTTAGAATCCCTTTGTGCATTTCCGAGTGGACATTATCGAAGGGAGTGCCGATGGAAACGTTCACAGCCTTACCCTTCCTCTCCTAACTAAAAATCCTGAACTTGCTTCTTTTCAAGGGTGTATAGACCTCCCTCTCGGGCCACCCCTTAAAAAAACATGCCGATTGTTTTCATCTTTGGCACAAAGCATGTATAACTTTGTCAACAATCTACCTTGCTTATGTCTGCATCGTGCCCTAACGTGTAGATACAAATCTACCCCATTCCCCTGCCTTTGGGCTGTCCAAAATGTGAAATTGTGTACTGAACAAAAATCTAGGAAGTTAGGCCCTGAACAATGCACTTCTTGGCCATTGTTCATCTATTTAGTCCTGACCTGATTGGTGAACAGACTTGAGAACTGTCTTGTGCCCGACTTGTCAATTTCAACTCTGTAGATAACGAATCGATTTCTAGACTTCCAGTCATATGAACAGAAATGAGACCATCAAGTGAATTTCAAAATTATTCCTTTGTTCTTTTCGAAACATTTACCTTTATTGCTTTCGTGAGATTTTGGGTTTGAAAAATCAGTACTGTTTCAATATTTAGAGATTCTTGATTTGTTAATTGAATTTCCCAAAGCATGTTGAGAAGTGATGTTTAATGGAAAATTCCGCTTCCAATATGTGTCGTCACAAATGGTCATAAGAAACATGAATACTTGTACAATACATATTTACAACTGCAGTTTCCCATGGTCTTAGTCTTCAGGCAGGGTTGCTACATCTGCCTGCGCTGTTATTGTTCACGTCACTTTTGGCGGCGATACGTATACTAGCAGAGGCATGGGTCGAACCGTCAGTGATGGGACCATTCGCGAATGGTACACGAATCCCTCCTGCATTTGAAAATGTGAAAAACTTATATGACCACCACATGTCGTTGTGTTGAAATACAAGTTTTTATCATTGTTATCCCAAGTTTGTGCACTGTAATTAAACTTAGGAACGATACGGTGGTACACTCGATTCTATGCCTTAGTCATAAAATCACACTCAAAACTAAAGACGAGTTCTTGTTTAATTAATAACTTGTTAAAATATGTACACCTTTCAATGGCAAGCTCATAACACTGGCATTCATTCTGAGGTTGAACATGAAAAAAATGCTTAACAGATGTCTTTTCCAAGTTACATCGTCGTCCAACTGACGTAAACGGTTTAGGCCTTCATCATGCCAAGAATCTCCGTAGTAAATGGCAAATTAATTGCCAATGAAATTGTTCCAATTAAATAACAGTTTCATCTGAAGGTGTCGCGAACAGCATACAGTGATGTGCAACGGGGCCATACCATTTCACACTGTGAAATCGACACGAGAGGTTGTAAAATACAGATTCCGATGCGTGCGCTGGAGAGGGCGTAAAATACCACAGTACACCTGGGCGTATTACCGTCGGACCACTCACATCAAGCCTATGACCGGCCGGCTGCTCTCACGCGGGGCCAGCTTTTTGAAGGAACGTTCTGGGTCAAGTCAATATGGAGAGATAATCGACATCATCCAAATGATAACATCAATCTAGGTCACAAGAGGTGTCTATTACCAACGTGCAACTGTTGCCCGGTGAAACTCATCTGTATAGGGAGGTTCGTGCGTCTATGCAGTGCGTTCGCCTCTTAATACCAAAAATATACAGGAGATTGACGAAGGAGGCCACAATAACGGTATGACCACATACCGGGTCTGATGCGGCCGCCCTAGGATGTGTACCGGTTTGTGTTAATAGTTGAAAGCATATACAGATGTTACTTTTGGAAGTATACGGCAACGTTTTGCGCAATCGTATCCAAGGCTGCAATACTCTGGTTTGGACCCGCAGAGGTCGCTTAAATTAAAACGATTGGCCATGGCTTTTGAAGCCCAGGTCCAGATCTCGTTATTGGTGCATTACACATGCGCTTTTCAACCATCTCTGTTATGAATTCGTTGACAATGATATGTCGGTCGGCACTGACAATTAGAACCTTGGCCCTTTTCCAATACTCGACTTGGGCTCCGTCTCAGGCTTCTTTCCCAAAACCAATCCCCGATTGTGGGCCTGAAGTGTTTAAATTAAATTGGATTACTGTAATTTCTGGCTCTCTTGCATCTTATTTGATGTTTTGTGGCACTATTAAACTAATTACTGCGCTTACAGCTTCAACGTCAGCTAGTTAAAAAACAGTTGAAGCCTGGGACGGAGCTGAAGTTGAGTACTGGAAAACGGCCATAGTTTGTAATACAGTCCACGTGAGAGGATTATGGGATACCGAAAGGTGAAAATTTTCTTCAGAACGCTTCGGTATAAAGTCGCGGGGAGTATGCTGTCGTTTTCACTTAAATTTTTTTTAGTAATCATGAAGTCTGCTTGCAATTTTTTTCAAACAAACGGTAGGCGACCTATCGGCTGCAGGAGTCCTATTGCCGGTTCGAAGTTTCTGAAATTGCGAGGGAGGAAAATGGAAAAAAAAACAACTCCGAGTTCAGTCTCCTTGCCAACTCCGGCCATTGCACCCGAATGGAGCTGGTGTCCCGCCGAGACGCAACAGCTGAAACCGCGGGATGCTCGGGACCTCCCTTAGTAAAGTTGCAGATATGACAATATAGCATTGACGGGGGAAAAAAAAAGAAAGACTATGCGGATTTTTGTGGTTTTACGCAATATTGCGAGGCTCTGCATACTTAATTGCATCAAACCACATATAATACGTTGGGTCAAAACATGCTTTCAGAAGGAGAGTTCACAGACTTGATTTTCACGATGATTCACTCTGAAAGGTAGTGCTAGAGTTGCGTATTCTTGACACTGGCGTTCGTTTATTATTTTTACATATGTCAAAATAATTAATAAGTGATTTTTTCCCCAAAAGTTTGTTTAATAACAATGACGTGCCTGAGCTTGTTCGTTCCTATGGTCTGTTTAATATGCATACCGTGTCCGAATTCAGGCAGTCTGTAATCTTTGTGGGAAATGCTATTTTGGCGGAGCCTGTAGCTCCGATGTAAAATATACGTACCGTAGCCGTGCAGACAACGGAGAGCAGTCTCTTCGTGAAGCGGTGGCGGAGCGACAAGTCGCGGTATCTTGAGAGAAAGAGAAAGAAAAAAAAATGATATTTTACATGCAAGAGATGAATAATTACTGCTTGGATTTCGTCCAAACTTAGTAAAAATTATTCAATGAAACTGCTTGCCTGCGAGATCTCTGTACTTTTTAAAACAAGCTAGAACAAGGTAGTGTGGGGTTGTCAGAGAATTTCCATCAACAGATGCCTGCAGATTTCGACAGACACCTTTTTATCTGAATAATTATTCATTATTTTTTGTCAAATCAATGATGGTGCTAATGGGAACATGTTTACCAACCCATCGAGTCAAAACGGACAAGCTAGCATTATTTCAATCTGATTGTGTTTGTTAAATCATGCTCGAATGTAATATTTTTGCAAAAGAAAAGACAATATTCGTGTTTTTTCAGAACTCTGTTGTCTGTCTGTAAAAATTGTGTTTTTTGTTTATTTGTTGGGTTGACTCTTGTTTGCATTTGGTGAAAAATCAAGGCAAATTTCGTTGAAGCCTTCTCAAAAGGAAATTGTATGAATAAACGTTCCTTTCCCGACCGTTAAACTAATTTCGTTTCCCTTATGTATAGAGCTGCGATGCGCGCCTAAATGATGCGCATCGTGTGACATCGCTCCTCTTCGTGGGATTCAACCCAGGCACGGGAAAGGATACCGTGGGACGCAGCTTCTAAGCCCCTCACCCGCAGCGGTGGATCCGGTCAAACAGCCCTCAGCCTCCAGTACCCTCGCACCGGTCCCACGATCGCGTTACAAGCCATTGAGGACCGCCGGGTCGCGCCGTCCGCGGGGCCCATAGGGGCCGGGCCAATCCCGGCCCTTCCCGGTGAAAACCCGACACCGCCGCGGAATCGCTGGCCAGATTTGGCAAATGAACTTGTTTCTTGGGTTTCCCGTGGGCGAGTTAAGAAAAGAAGGGGACATTGGACGTCAACAATTGAGGGAATAAATCGAACGCTGTAACCGCTAATCTGTTTAAAAGGGAGTTGACCCTTCGTGTATCTGAAAATATATTTTGTGAAGGTGAAAACTCGACAGGTCCGAGGGTTCATAGTTGCTGGCATCTGGGTCAAGAGGGGGTAAACAATTTAAGATGTCTACAGCTATAACTAGCATTCTTAGATTTGAAGAAACAGTGGTCAATCAATGTTGTTTACGGTAGAAAATTAAGTGTTTTCAGTTGCGACATGATGCGCACCTAATAAATGTTAAAACTGGGCTCAGCTGGATAGAGCTTGGAGAGGATAATGTATCGCTCGATTCCGAGAATCACGCTGCATGAGGCTAAAGGACAAATTTAAATAAGATTTGAAGTCATGGTGGAAGTCACATGAGATGTAGGCTTGCGAGTACACCATGGAATCAGTCTCTTTTGGAAGAGGTGTGGTTCTTCGAAGAACTGGTGAGCGTCAACTCGGCGTTTCGGCCAGGATACTCTAGCCGTCCTCTGGAGAGTGTGCTGAGCTGGGTTATGAAAGTAATCTAGAGGCAGTGGAACGCAAAACGAGATTCGCAGGTTGTATATTTGTAAATTGGCGGGAAACCTTCGGTTCGGGTATAGGGGACCCTTATGCCGGGGGGGGCAGAGGTGGGTTGTCGCTTCGGGTAGAGAAGACCCTAACGTCTGGGGTGGGTGGTATTGGACAACACAAAATTTCAAGTTTCAACGAAATGAAGGCCATAGCACACCCGACTGCATGCGGCTACGTTCTTACGTCACCAAGCTAAACAGCACGGCCTACACGAGTCCGACAGTGTCCAAAACAGACACCGTTTTCTTTCAAGCTGCGGCTATTCGCCGCAGAGCGCTAATGGAAAAAAAAAACTGAAGCAGTAAGCCGTGTGACCAATGCGGACACTGCTTCAGATGCAAAGTTTTCGTGTCCTGCATAATTCACACTGTTAAAAGTGACGTCTCAGCGCCTTAAAATTGGGCTTGGTCGGTCGTGATGTTGCAACAAAATCTAATTTTACGATGGCAAATGTTTGCACTGATAACAAGGACGGTTCGTCACTTCATGGTGAAACCGACGAAGTGACTGTTTTTTTCGAAAAGCTTAACTGTACTAGCCCACAAATGATTCGACCTATTAATATCCACTATTATATTGTGTTTTATTGTCTGCAGCAAGGAGCTGGGATCCATAACTGGACAGACAACGCGAAAGAAAGATGTCCACAAAACTAACTCGGCTCAAAGGGTTATGTTTCACACAACAGTCAAGTCTCACTATATTGTTGGGAAGGCGAAAACAAGAGCACTTAAAAGAAAAGAAAGAAATAAACTTCTAAAATCCACTCATTAAGCACACGACTAGCGATGTGAATTTTCCATCTTGCATTCCTTAAAACAAAACGACAATAAACGATAAAATTGATGACGAAATTAAGACTTCCACTTGAGACAAAACACATTAATCTTTGTAGGCCTACAGGTTATATCCTAAAGAAGAAATAAAATATTCCTGTCCTTTGTAATCGTTCCGTTCTAGAACATAAATTTTCCACAGTTCTCTGTGTAGTAAAGACAACCCAAAATTTAAGTAGAGGCTGTTGACAACTCATGCACTATTTCAGTCAGGAAATAAGCTGATCTCGCATGTTGTTGGCTACAAACTAGCAAAAGGCATGACTATTTATGAACAGGTTTGACAACCAAGCCTTAACCGAGAAAAACGAGCAATCGTTTCACCCGTGTATCTCAAGAGGAGCATATAGTTTTCGCAGACTTCGTTATTATTTTCACTGAGGATAACCATCGCCCAATCATCTGAAACATTGCCTTCCGCTTGATTCAATCTATAAGCGTGGCCGTCAGGAGCAGATCCGGCCAAGCACCTGAAACAACGACCAGACCAGTGAGGCAAATTTCTAGCAATCTGTCGAGGGTGTGAAAAGAGAGAGAGAGAGCGAGAGGAGATAACGGCCCGGGGAGGAGGATAGGCATTCCTCAACTCCTCCTGGACTGAGTCAAGCACCTGGAGTTCGCTCGGAGTTCATCAATCTCGACTAAGGGGGTCATATTTGATGGGCTTGTGAGTTACATCTCGCACGGAGTGAATGACTTCCGTAGAAGCTTCACGAACTGTGGAGGCCTCGAGGCTTGAAGACAACAAAATTTCTTCTAACATTACTTCACAGTGTCGATGTACCTTGAAGATGCTGGCCTGACCTGTACTACGAATTAAAGTCGGGTTTTGCAGCCTGCTGCAAATATTTTAAACGGATACCAGACTGATTTTTTAAGCCAGGTTGGCAAAAGATCTCAATAAAGAAATCCTCGTGATTACACCCAAATTTAAGTGAAAAAGTTGGCCTTTTTTCAGGATTGTCGACTGCATGCATAGGAATATATCTTGCCCGTTGTTTCCCACAATCAATTTATTTGAGCAAACAAGTGATTTCTAATCGAGATCAAACAAAAAAGCACCACTGATGAGTGATTTTTATACATAAAGAAACATTCCACAAATTAATTTGCCTGTTCCCGTGAACGAATTTGTTTCCTTCAGTAATAACTTTTGCGCTTTCTTTCGTTTGTATCTTTGTTTTGTTTTAACCGCTTTCCATAACATAAGGATGGAATATTTTTCTGTTCAGAATCTTGCATAACAAGTATTTTTCTTGGCATAAACGGCAGGCGAACTAGCAAACTGAAATGTCAAATCAAAGGAGAGACCTTCATCACCCAAAACATGTGCAGGTGATAATGAAATTTATCAAGTCGGCCCGAACATTCGCAGCTCCTGCCATGTTGGCAATCAGATATTTGTTGACTGCCCGCCACGGCGGGCGCATTTGGACGGCAGGGGGATTGGGGCGAGTGATTCACGGCGAGGAAACATCTGCCATGTTATTTAGTGTTCCTGTAAAATAATCAGGCAGAATTTCTTAGGTGTCGCATCGTGTCGGGGAGTCACTGAGGCCCCACGGGTGCGAGGAAGGCCAAAGAAATTGGTGTTCGATGGGTGCTGATTGGGCAATTAGTAAAACGAATTTGGCGCCAATTTGTCACATTTTGTTTGAAGGGGTCGATTTCCTGCATTGTTCAGGAAAGTAACGGTTTAAAGTGAGCAACTTTGGTACCGCTTTCTGTAAACTTTCAAAAAGAGCTGGACGGTGAAGTCTCCAAAGTCTAAAGAGAGAAATTTCCCTCCATTCCAGTGAATATCTTTTATCCTCGGATTGAAACTATAGGACGAGACAAATTCCAGTTAAACTGAATTCATGAAATACATTGAGATTTATCCCGATCTTACACTGGAAGGGGTTCGTTTTCAATTATATCAAAGTAAATTCAGAGTGATATTTACTCTAAAAACGTTAAGTCCCATAGTTTCACTCTTTCATTTTTATACAGTTTTAAGTCGAAAACAGTCATTACTTTTTCATCTTTCATAACGATGATTCTCAGGAAACTTCTTATCAAGGTCCAAATGTTCCTTTCCTATTCGGCATTTCAGCAATCAGAATGGCTTTTCGGTAAATCCTAAAGGGTTACATTCAACTTTACATAGGGGAATACATTGTACTAATAATTAATACAGGTACACGCATTGCTTTATTTTTCCGTAAGATTAGAAAAGATATTGAATGAAACCTTCAACCTTCCCCCTCTTTTTTCTGTAAAGGCTAAAACCACACGTACAATCCGATCGAAAGTTTTGTTAATTACGGAATTTCTAAAATCCATAGGTGGCGATTTTATTCTTTATTGGTCTAATTCTGTTAACGTGTAAAATTATGCTTCACTAGCCACATAAATTCTTGCCAAAGGAGAGGTGAAACTGTAATCCGTTTATAAATTCACAGTGAAAAATTCTTACTAAAAACCGAACTGGCCAAATTTATAGCCATGGAGAGCAAAATGTCTTCATACTTTACACGGAGATTTGCTTAGTCATTCATGTGATCCCTTTAAAGACAATCGATTGGTCACATTTTAGCGCGCAGCGGACGCCCCTCACTGCCCGCTGTCAGCCGTACGAGGCAGCTGTCGTCCTACCGGGGGGCTGGGAGAACACATCGACTCGGAATGGCCGGTATGCTAAGGGTACGCGAACCTCGTGGGCTGACAGGAGAGGTCGGCGTGTGGCCCAGTTTGCCTTTCGGATAACTCCGCCCAAGTGATGGAAACAATGACAATTTGTTTTTACTCCAAAGACTCTCGATTTCTCGTCATTTGAATGGGATTTTAGAAAAGAGTAAATCGAAAAATATTGTTGATTACTGTTACAGATCAGTTAAAGAAACTTTGGTAACTAAAACCAATCTTTGTGCACATTTTATCGCCACTTAGGTTACCATTATAGAAGCTCACATCTTAAGTGTTACGGGTTACAAATAGATACATCCTAAATAGAAAATGAGTTTAAGTAGGCAGTTTTTCATGTACATTGCACGCTCAGGGTCCAATTTAAAAGATTCGTTCCAATGTAAAGGAATATACGGCCAGGCCGGCGGTATGTGAGAGAGAGAGACACAGAGAGAGAGAGACATTGCAGGTGATGGTGTGAAGATTACGCGTTAAAAGGAAAATATTCCTATAAAACGATATTTCTTTAACAGTTTGCTCGACAAGTATTTCTTTTTCAGATGATTTACTAATGATTTGCCAAGAGAAAAAAAACTTCAAGAAATGCATTTACTTCTTGAAAATTCGATTGTCTCGGTTTTTCGCTTTTGCACAGATCAAGCAGGAGCATGTATATGGCAATAGACGACGAAAAAAATCATATTTTCTCATTTGGATAATAACGATTAAACAAAACGCCCTAGAATATAGCACCTGTAAAAAATGATCAGATAAATTTATTTTAATCAACTTTGTATATTTGTTATTTTGAAAAAAAGTTGAAGACTTCGAGCAGCCATAAGAGTTCCTGATTGCACCGAAACCTTGCATGGGAACCGAGAGGAGGTTATTTGCAATTTGATAGTAATTTTTCCCTCGGCAGTCTCTTACTAGGGGGTATACAGATGTTTCTCTAAGTGGGAGCAAGCCGAAGTGAGGATCCCACCCCAAAGGGGTGAAGATCCTACGAAAGTCTATGGAAAAGAAGCCAGAAAAGGTAATCCCGATGAACCACTTTGAACCTCGTGACTAGACAACTAACATTACCCCTCAAAATGTTGATATATTTGATGGCATCCTCCTCGATTCGTTTTTATTACTATTGTTTATAGATGATACCATTTGCCACAAGGGGTGGCCACCGCGTTGACCCTTGGGGCAGCTTGCCGCCGGTTGCAGATGTTGTCCATTGAGCGGCAAACAAGCAAATTAAGCCGAGGCTTCCTTGCCAAAAAACAGGTGCACCCCCTCAACTTTGATTGGACGACCACAGGGAAGCGCCCAATAGGTCTGAGAGCATCCCACCTCTAGCTTCCATTCGTCTCTTATTCGAGACGTTGAGGTTTTCCGTCTTGTGATAACACGCCTTAAAGATGCATTGCCCAAGATTGTCAGAAATCGATTCAAACCATCGAGCGATTCTTTTTAAATATTGTAAGGCACTGTAAGAATAAAATACAATCCGTCAGAAGGATATCAAAAGAAAAATTCTACTTAAAACAGGGAGAAAAACAGAAAGAAAACTGGCAACAGCCGTTTCTAGAGAGGTGTTGTTTGCGGGTACACAATGACGCAGTCTCTCACAGGAAGAAAATTTGTTGGCTCTCAGAAAGGCCGTTGATGAGAAATGGTCTTGACGATTCGAACAGTGGCCTCTTTTCGTCTTCAGGAAAAGTATTCCTGTTTCAGTGTATAAAACAATTATAATTTTTTTTAATTGCTTACTACTGTGAATATGTCGCATCGGATAGATTTACAAGAAATTACAAGCCAGTTATGACATTTATTATATGTATATGAACCCTCTAGACAGTGAAATAATGTACTTAATTTGGAGCCTTTGAGCACCCAAATCCAATTGCCACGTACAAACGATACGACAAATTTAAGCCATCCCATCTCAGCATTTACAGACTTTATACCACGGCGAACTGGGCAACCGTTGACGAACTCAACGCCAAAAATCCATACGCTAGCCACTTAACAAGGCAGTGGTCCCAATGACTGTTTTCCTATAGAAAAATATTTTTAATCTATAGATAAAAAACATATTTTCATAATGAGTCCTTGTCTGCACGGTATTAGCTAGTATTGAGTCCCTCTTCTGGAAAATTCCACTGAACTGGTTATAAAAATGCCAGAAATGTTTTATTTTTAGCTTCCATACAACCTGTCTGCGGAAACTTGCACTATGCTGAATTACTGCGTCAGTGTGAAAGCGGCATACAGAAAGACTCCAAAGATTTTGCGATGTTTGTTAGCTTCATGTTCACACAAAGCGTAACTTCCAGAAATAATGTCTGTCCATAAATCTTGTTTATAGTTTGACACTAAAGTAGGGTTATTTGGTGGATAAGGTCACATTACTCATTTATTTCCGCGAGTACCAGAGAATTTGAATTAAGACTAAAGGCTGTTAATTAATCTAAAAATGGAAATGTGTTAGCGAATTGTTTTCAACCAAATGAGTTAATAATTGAAGGTAATGTGCAGTTATTTTGTAATCAGTCGTGACATCAACGTACTCTTGCCAACTAGCTGTGAAACCATGCATCAATGAATGCGACTTTAAGAACATTCGATAGTATTTGCTTTTCGTATAAATAACACTTTGGTATGAATGCACTCTTACGCATGCTGCGCAGGAAACCAAGGTCCAGGATATTTATGACTGACGCATATTTCAAACATGATTCACGAGTGCTTTCATATGCTCCAAATAAAAAAAGACCTCATACAAGTTTAAAATATTGTTTTAACGTTAATAAAATCTGTGTGTATTATGCAAAAATGCAATGCCAGGCCAATCCTCAACATTCTGTCGCTAAATTTGAAATTTATCTATAGGACTAAAATTCAATCACTATATTTCCCGTATTTCCAATTCAAGATATTGATGATTTTTTCTTTGTAGCATTGTCAATTTCAATACAAAAACAGTGTCTTTGGATGTTAAAGAATCATCAGGTGAAGACATATAAAAATACTTTACTCAGTATTGTAAATTGCATAGAATGTTGTTGATAGGACATGGCTAGGGTTATTCATTTTGGAATATTTCCACCAACCTTGGCTGGGGGCGGTCCAAGCTCCAGCCGACTGCCCGTCTCGGCGGCCGTTCTCGAGATACTGTCTGCAAATGTGAAGTTCGTTCGGAGGTATCCGAACTGTGGGTAGTGCTGATGAGGGTGAACATATTTGCACATATCATTGGTCGGGAAGTTGGACCCTATTGTGATCAACAAAAAGGGAAAGAACTCTTTATGGCATGAAATGTTAACAGATATCTCTTGAAAAAAATGTAACGACACGATTGCACAGCAAAGCTGGTCTATATAACCCTGTCTTATATAAAATATTGTACATACATCACTCCTTGTGGTCCTTTTGGGAGTACAGCCCTGAATTGCTAAATACGTTTGCTCAAAACACGCCGATGAAAAAAAGATTAAAGGCCTAACTCCAAATTATAATGTACTTTAAAGAATTATTACAAATATACCATTTAAGTAACAGCTAGCCAGAACGAATTTAAAACATATTTCAAAAAATACCTGGACATGATATAGAATTCTTTATCTTATTTTAATTCTAATTGCTTAAAAGGGTGTTGACGTTAAAGTAACATTTGTTCGATCTCGGCATTAAACAAAAGAGCAACGGATCCACCTGTTAGGTTTTATTGCATGCAGCGGGTTTCACATTTTTACAAGTCTCTTGTTTGATTTTGTTGGATTCGGATAGGAGCATGATCGATCAGGAAATCTGTTGGTCTTGGTTCCAAGAACTTTGTTTGTTTATTTATTTTGTTTTGTTTTCAGAGGAAAATTGTTTAGGCCTACACTCTTTGCAAGTGTTTCTGTTCCCTACTTTAATCGACTCTGAAATAGTTTGTGCTTCTCGACGCATGCAGTGTCGATTCCCTCGACTTATGGCTCGGCAGTACAGGATTAGTGTAAACTGCACCCGGCGCCGCTCGGTTTCGGGTGAATGTGAGAGTGTAGGTCTTTGCACACGGAACAAGTATCGAATAGCACCGTCTTTGACACAGACTACATGGATTTACACGCCTCTCGTCATAAATTCCTTTTCTCGCTTACGATTATTTCCACCCTCAGAATTATATTCGTCATAAGCATGAAGCACCTCTCCCGCATTTCTGGTCACATAATCGTTGCAAACCTGTTAAGCTGCTAACATTTACATTTTGCTGTTGATTTAATGATTACCCCAACATTAAACTTTACCAGCACGCATTTTCCCCCTCAAAGATCAGTGCATTTACAGAACAAAAGAAACTGGTTCGAGAGTATAGCTGAACACTGTCTGCAGAAAAAAAAACTTAGAAACGCTGAAAAAAGATTGTACAGCGGGGGCGAAATGTGAGTACATTGGCAAACGTCGGCCAGGTACTCATTTTTATTTCTGATATAACATGAAACAGAAAGAATATTTTTTTAGTTTTTGCTCTGGAAAAAAACACACAGTCCTGCTTCTGTTCTGTAAAATTTCACACATAGCGACAGAAACGCGAATTGCAGTTGAGACTATTAGCCGTGTTTCTGACCCTCGGGTGCCGGCTTATTTGGTGCTGGCACTGCGCCGGTCCCTGCGCCGAGGTAATCGGTACACAACTCGCTTCGGGACAGAAGCTGTGGTTGGACGGGAGCTTATGGAACGTATGGGTCTGGAGTAGCCCGTAAATGTAGGTATTCATATTGAGATGCACAATTCACTCAATCTGTAAGAACGACTGGGGTCACAACCTTCAGTAGATTTTTAAAATGTACGACATAGTTGCGCTGCTTAACTAAACAGTCTGAACGACTTTTCACAGTACAAAGCTGTGAAGTTTGCGAGTCAGAACACCATTTTTAGCGACTAAATAGTTTCCCTGGAATTAAGGAAACCTCTTTGTGCGTCTTCGTGGCGTTAATCCCGAGTTTTGTAACGATCAAACAGCACAACTCACGATATTTACTGTAATTTAAGTACGTGCATTAGATTTTTGAGCTGCACCCATAATGAGAAAAAATAGTCCCTAATTGCCTTTGATGAAAACTTCCAGTAATGGCAGCGAACAAACACTGCATATAGGATGGTATATGATCACAAAAAGTCTTAAAGTAACAGTGACATTTTCGATTTCGTAATACTCCATAGGCCTGGCAGATTTTAAAATTAACCAAGATACACCTGGTCATTGGAACCGCATTTCAGATTGTGGTTGACGCCAATCATAAACTTAAGCCGATAATCAAACTTTTTTGCTGTAATTTCTCATAATCGTATGTATTCTGCACGCGAATAAACTTACATTTTAATCTTGCCTCTAATTCAATGGTTCTCGTTAGTACAAAGTGGCAATGACTTAATTTCTTGTCCAAAAGGAAGAACAGACTCTCCAATTTTGAGCTACTTCTTTCTTTGTTTCGTAAAATAATAATTTACTTCAAGGTGGTGATCGGAAAGAATTCAACATCAAACCGTCACAATTTTTTAGTGTAAACCAACAAGTTTGCCTTAGTTTTTAAACCTGTTAATCTTGGTGCTGAATCTCCTTTCTCGCTAAATTTCCCGTACCCCCCCCCCAAAAAAAAAATTAACAGACGTTCCTTCCTGAAATCAATAGTTGGTGTTTATGACACTTGAAAATTGTGATGGTCCGATACAGAATTCTGCACGTTTTTGTCTATGACCAATTTTAAGTTTACACATGATAAAAATGGGCTTGAATTTTTGCCCCACTGTACTTTCTCAATTGAAAAGAAAAATCCGTCTGCTTAATTCTTACCAATAGATCTTGTTTCACTGAGATAACTTGCAGTGTCGGCCTCCCACAGCAGTCTTTGGAGATGATTGATGTAGTCAATGGCTGCACGGAGAGTGTCTACTTTGCTGACCCGTCTGCCATGATGCATCCACGGCAGTGCTCGTCTCAGATGTTCAAAGCCTGCGTTCAGATGGTTCACTCTTTCCCTCTCTCTCGCATTGGCCTGCTTCCTCCGGGCCTGGTGCGCCTCTGGTCCGTCCTCCGCGGGCTGCGAGTCGCTCGAGCTCCGCCGCCGGCGTGCTTGGCGTCTAGTGGGCGGTGCGACCGGAGCACCATATCGCTGACGCAGGGCCCCGGGGTCTGGTCCGACCGGGGCCAGCTTCGGGAGGAGCTGCGGTCGCTTAAAAATCGGCACAGTAACCGCCGAGAGTCCAGCATGATGAGGCAGGCCTACAGTCGTGAATGGTGGGCAGGTTTGGTTTGGATGACCCGAGACTACAGGAAAACCAGGGTGGAGGAAAGTTACAGGTGCACCAGTCAGCGCTGCCAACGGTGGCAATGGAATTGGGAGCAGGGGCTGGGGTGGAAATTGAACGGGCGGCAGGGGAAGATACCGTGGGTGAGTCGAGGCCATGCACGGCCGTAGCGAGCCGGTGATGGGCACAGGTCGGATCGGTACATCTGTAACAGTTTGGGCCCAAAGTGCACTAGAGTACCCTGATTTATGAGTTGTAGATGGAACTCGAGAGTCTTTAGGTTTTGATGTGGATACAGAGCTGATGGGAAGTGCCGGGTCCGGGATTTTCAAATGGGATATCGGGGACAAGGGCCGAGAGTCGAGCGGCTGAACTTGGAGAGGTATTGCCTTGATTGCAGACGGTAAGGCCGGCCGCACTGGACCGGGTACAGCGCCTGGGATCTCTGGTGCAGCTGGGTGAGGAGTTCTAGTGATCGGTGGGGGTGTACGCGCAAACCTCTTCCTTTCCGGCGAGTCTTTCCTGATTCTCCCGTGACACTTTTCGTACCTTCTTTTGGTAGGTTTATCAACTTGTCCCTCATTCTGGACAGGTTCAGGAACTTCTCTCTCATGCGTTTCCTCAGATTCTATGCCTGGTCGAGAAATCTGTCCCGTCGACGCAGTTTCTGAAGGTGCAACTTCCCTGTCTTTGTCCTCGCGCCTCAAAAAGTAACTTTTCTTGGATATGGCCTCGCTTGTCTTAGCTGCTTTCCCTGGATTTATGCTTTCAGCACCGGCGCTTTGACTGTCCACTTCGATGTACATGTCGACACTGGAGGTTGGGTTGTGGTTTGGGAACACGACTGCGGGTTTGGAGATGTCTCTTGGCCAGTTGTCAACAATGCTTCTGGGTCGACTGTCCTCCGCGGCGAATGTCTCAGTCATCACACAGGTCTCCTCGTGGATGCAGGGCATCTCTTCGGACCCAGGCGCCTCCAAGCGGGCAGCACCGGTGAAGGAGGAGTCAGGTGGGCCGGGGACACATGGGACAGCGGGCGAAGTGTGAATGCATGCTGGGTCCGAGACGTCGGCCCTGGCCTGGGTGGCTGTAAACACGCGACTCCCACGTGTGCTCGGGTCAGCGACTGTGCCAGCGTTGCTTACCACCGTGGTCGAGTCTGCTATCTGCTGGAGTAGTGCTATCGAAGAGGACAGTACCCAAGATGATGACGATGGTGGCGGTTGCTGTGGCAGCGTTGATGGTGGTGGGGGTGGAGTCGACCAAGCATCAATCGCAATTTGGGTATTCGAGGGTGTATTCAAACCCGTCTGCGGTGCTGAAGTAGCTCTTTGAAACTTAAAAGAATCCGGTAATGTCCATTGAGCAGTGACTTGAACTGAAGCAGGAGAGACGGGCCTCAAATATGTTCCACCCCAACCAGTGTCGTCACTCAAACCTCCCTGGTCCTCAGAAATGACAGGGAGTTGCCATGAAGTGATGTCGTCGCTCAGCGTTCGCTGCAGCCGATGACTGGAGACTTCGTCATTAGTATAGCACAAGTTGAAATCTACGGTTGGGCAGTAGGCTGCGGGCCCATTCGCACACGAGCCATCGCCCCAGTTACTTTTATTCAGCTCCATGTGTTTTCAAAATACTCAGCACAGCTGCGGTATGGCGATGTCTTCGGCTACAAAGGTTGCGGAAGTATGCACTCCCTTGTGGCATGGCCACTGATGACAGCTATTTCCTTCGAAACGTGCCCATCCTTTGATAATGCCAGAGGTTGAACAATAGACGAAGGTATGCTTGGCAACCGAAGCCAAATTCCTTCAACACAATGGCCGGCTAATTCGGTTATATGCTCAATTGTTTCGTGCAATTGGGGCAAAGTGCGTCGAAAAATTCTTTCGCGAACCTGATAGCCGAAACTTTCCGGGAGAAAGTCAATGGCCGCAATAAACCCCCCATTTGGTTTTCATGTGTTTATCGATTTTCCCGTGTTCGATAAATTACGGAGTCTTTTCATAATAATTTTCAAACTAAGTTTCGTGGCTGACTCCAGGAGATAGCAACAGGAAAAAAAACGGGGCGTCAAGATTGACAACATAAACCTAATAATTTCAAATCTCTTGCCTGATCGTAGAGCTGAATTTTTAATCAATTAATATAAAACTGGTCATTTCTTTCTTTTTCTTTAAGATTTAAGGCCGACTGACTCCTTTTGTTTGCTGAGCTGGTGTTTATCTTACAGGAAAAGTAGTCGCACTGATATTAAGTTCACCAGTGTTTTCCTAAAACGCTACCCAATACGGAATTTATCTGTATTTTACCAGATGAAAATTAAACATCCCTAGTAAGATCAAGTAATGACATTCTTTGATTGAACTGATCACACACTATTGGACGGAATCTTTACAATAAAACGTAGTTCAAACGTCCAAACTTTTTTTAACCATCGACAACTACCAGTGCAATATTACATCACACATTGATTTAAAAAGAACTGACAAATTTTCCATAAAGTTGATACAAGAATTTATAGAATGAACTGGCCCTATGGTCCAAACCGCAGTACAACACTTGACGTCTTACAAAAATATCTTTGAACGGTTTGTGTGTACTTGTTATATCATTTTTCTTGCTCAAGAGAACCAAGGGCAACTTCAGCGGTCATTGTACCGGAGTGGTACGTGCTGTTTTGCCCCCAGGGCCGAACGACCGCCAGGGACCCCCGGTAATTGCCGACAACGTCTCGGCGCAAAACATCTGGCCAGTTCTAATCATTCGCTTTATTACAGAAACAGAAGACAGGTAAAAGTTTCATGCAGATTTTCAGTGGCTCTACATTTCTGGTCGTAAATTTGGGAAGAAATCGGTGGCGGTTTAACTCGTATAATGCCCACATATGAAGAGCAGAAAGGAGAGAACCAGGTAATTTCGCTGTTCAGAATAGGGGAAATAAAACCTATAGAGTTAACCGTCGCGTTATCCCCACCCCCGCGGACGTGCAGTTATGAAGGCAGACGGTGGATAATGCAGGCATATTGCCAATTTTAGAGTTGTAACGAGTTGCCAGTTTTTGTGACTCGAGTTGAATTGTTAGGCAAACAAGTCGATTCGCGAGTCACGTCGAGTCACCAACATGTCAACACAATACGATAATTAAAAACAAGAAAGAAAGTCATTTTTAGTATTTCTAAATTGATGTCAAGGTTTCTGCATGTGGTCACACATCTTACTCTTGATGGTATAACACGACATGAACATTTTTTTCAAAGAAGTTTGCTTTTATTTTAGGGACTCGAGTCTTATTACATTTCACTCGAGTCAGGTCTCCTGATGACGGACTCGAGTCTGACTCGATTCGGTCTGACTCGAGTCGAGTCACGGACTCGAGTCATTACAACTCTGGCCAATCTCTGGCACAACTGGTATTTTAACAACGGGTTTATTTAGAATGCTTTTAGTTCTCACTGAGATTATCTTGTCAACTCAGTTTGAACAAACATATATAAGTGGTGCCCATAAGACATCGTCACTAGGTTTTAACCAGTGCCCTGTCTCTCGATATTTCTCCAAGAAAGATTTTAAATTGCTTGTATTCATTTTTCTTAAGCTGACTTAAACTTCTACATTTAGTTTCTTATATAGCGTGGCTATGTGCACGGACTGTATGACCTTTTGACCACGAACAGGTCAATAGGCCAAGTTCAAATCAAAGAACTCTCGGTCAGTGGCACTGGAACTTTCCAACGAACCGTTTCTGTCATCTCCTGGTCCAGGTGCTTCGCTTCAAAATGGCCGCCGCGGCGCGCCACCCAACGCAGCGGAATGTAATCGCTCTGGCTATGTCTGAGGGTGTCGAGACGCTGGGGGTTTGTTCGAACCCGTTTGTGCGCCACAAATGTCTCCACTCTACCTGGGGATCTGGTCTGGACAGCACCATAACATCTGCTACCCACGTCGAGTAAGGAGACAGAACACAGGCCGACCATGTAAAGCGAAAAGCTGCCAAAATTCTGAGATCAATGCGACACAGAAGCAAGTATGCCATGAACCATTCAGGTGACACTTTTCGATCTGGTCATTGACCTTCTGAGTTTGCATTTAAGCATTAAGAAGACTCTCAAATACCATTTTAACCGGAACACACAAAATTAAATACGACTGGAGTACACTTAAATGGCTTAAATGCACTTCTGTGGGTCCGGTATGTTTGCCGCCACCAAGCGTCTAAAAAGTCTTCAGCTAATCGGAATATACAGGCCTCCCTCCCCGCACAGAGAGTGTCCATGCTTGTTGCAACCAGCACAATCAGTAACTGATCTGCAAAACTACCAAGGAAATGTTTTTAATCGAATTCCCTGGAGAATTTCGGCATCATTAACTTTGAATTTAAAAGCAAGCAACTGTTTAATTCAGACTTGCAGACGTCGGTGTAATGGGATACGTGGTGCAAATGCATTACGCTAAAGTTCTCATCATAAAGAGCGCCACCTATAATATTGCTTGCCCGTATCTGCACCACGGACGTATATAAAAAAACCTGGACTTGCAACGCCTTTGCATGAACAAGAAGCCAACCAGCGGCCATTTTACCGAGCCGAATACAAAGGCGTGGGTTGGCTATTGACGTCGGGAAGAACAAAGGCGGGCATTGCCAGGAAAGCTTTGTATTCGGCTCGGTAAAATGGCCGCGAGTGGATTCAATGATCTTTATATGCTGAATAAGGCCATTGCGAGTCCAGATTTTATTATACACGTCCGTGATCTGCACTCACATGCCTTTTTATTTTCATTTTTGGTCATTCCGTGCAAAATTGGAAACGTGTCGTGACGTTTCTAAGCTTGTTATTATAGGTTTTCCGGGCCAATTTTTGAAAATGCGCTGTTTAATTTGTAAAATAAAATTTCAATTTTAAAACAACTGAAAACCTGGTTACATTTTCGACTTCGTTTTGCGTCCGTCAAGAAAATGTATGTGCATTATGTTTCATTTAAGAGGTTACAAATAAGTGATTGGGATTTCGATTTGACGTATTCGTTGGAAATTGTAACCAGTGTGCAATTCTATTCACCGAAAATCTGCCTTTTACTGCAAACCGTCGGTATTGAGTATTTATTTTCATTTGCTGTAATTCAAATTCACGAAATTTGAGTCCAATTTGATTACAAATATACAAGGTTACAGAAATCATGACACTACTTTAATAATGAATGTAATATTACTAATGAAAGATTATAGTGTGTTTGTTACCAAACTTTATCTTTTCGTTCAGTATGCATTGCAATAAGGCCATGTGTGAACTGTTATTGTGGCAAAAACGTAGCACGAGAAGAAAAGGTTGCCTCAGCGTCCATGTTTGTATATAGGATTCGTAACAATCGGTATGTTTTAAAGACAACATGAATGGTCTATTTCAGTCATGAATATTCAAACATTTAACCCATCAACTAAACACTTCTAAGAATATAACTTCTGTCAGCACACAAACGAATTCCAATTCTTGACCAGGCATATCTTAAATAACACTTCGCGCGAAATTGCCTGCACATGTATTTGCGAAATAGATTAAGTTCAAATTAAGATGCGGGATCGCAGAGGTGCATTCGATTTCGCGCAAAAATGAATGTCAATATTCTAAAACAGTGCAATATAGAGACATTTACACGACTGAGTGCACCCTCACTGAAATAGAATTTTTTTTAAATAGAAACGGGGATTTGAATATTTGGTCCATTTTCGCTCGAAAACGAATTCACATTTTCTGACACTGGCCTGGAAAACCTATATTTGTCATTCATGTCATTTGCATTAAACTTCAGTGGAAGCTATTTGAAATGGAGTTGATCTGGATCTAATTGACTTGTATTAACAATAAGCTCGTAAATTGTAATGGAAGACAATAAAAAGTTCAATTAATATGATCAATAATTTTATGATAAAAAAATGCCATACGACACTCTAATCGAAGACAGTTATATTCAAAGTGACAGATGTAAAGTGACAATGTATAACAGGTTTGCATTTAAAAATTTATTGATAAATCGTTGCTCATTATTGGTCATCTTTAACGTCTGAGCGGCTGCTCGCACAAAACAAACAACTCAATAAGTCCCGTGCAACATGCGGTAACTAACGTCATGTAGTATTCTTTCAAGTCTCCTACCATTACAAGAATCCAACCTTCCCCGAGGTCGTTCTGGCGGTTGCTTGTCTTCTCTGCGGTCGAACGGAAACAAAAGCGGCAGGTAACAACAAACAGTGGGCTTGTTAGAGACATAACGCCCCAAGCTACAGAGACTCTTAGAAATGTCAAACATGGCGTTGTCTAGACGTTACCAGACTCCCTGTGTGAAACACGTATACGCACCTAGACGGAGTGGGTAGCCTGATTATCTAGGATGCTGAAAAGTTTAATCTTTACACGCCAGTGCATTTCCTGGTGATGTGGATGAAAAAGATGGCTGCTGATTAAATAAAACCCTTTTTGGCTGATTCAATAGGGAAAATAAATATGTGTTTGTTTGGACACTGATTCTGCCTGAGTCGAAAGCGAGAGATATTATCAGCGTCCATTATAAAACTGGTCAAGCTCAGATTATTCCCACCATAAATACTTTTGAGTCACAAAGACAAACAAGTTTTAAAATTGTAACTTTCTAACGATTCAGTTCAACGGTTTTACTTAAATACCGTATTTTTAAACACCCTTAAGCCATAGTATAGTATGTTCCTCTGGCGAGCGTTTGTAAACAGTTGGGAGATTCGCGCGCGTAGCGCGTACTGCGTGAGGGGGTGTACAGCCAGCACAGACATATAAACGAACAGACCGCCAGATCCTATTCAGACTCCAGGGGTTTTTCGTGATCTGCACTGTGCCCGACTAAAATCAAAACTATAATCAAGTTCACCCCTCGGTATACGGAATTTACGCACAGTTGAAGAGTTCCAGCTATAAAATTCTATGAAGCATTTTTTCGATTATAAAAAAGTCCTTTATTACTTAATCTGACTCATAGGGATTCAAAACAATGCAGTTGCAACATTGAAAAGAAAAGATAAGAGCACCGAAGAGCAAAAAGATGGACGCATTTGGAAGTAAATGTAAACAAATATAGGTAATGTAAGTGCTTTGCGCGTAATGTGCGTAATGCTCGCCGAAGGCGCTGCTATCCAGCGTTTCGCTCATTGTTTGTCCATTTGCGTTCATATGTCTGTGGCTGCATCCGAATCTCTTGTCTACAGCTACGTCTAGGTCTTCGCTCCATTGGAAAGCGTGGAGACGCGTAGAAAATAGACTTAGCCGTAGCTCTGGAAGTTCGTTTCGGACACGGCCACAGTGTGACAGCCAACCTCTGCTTTATCCACCTACCACGTGACAGGCTCACGACCAATCCGCCTTGAGCAGAAGCACCCCTTCAACGGTTTAACAGAACCAGGTTGGGATACTCATTTTGCTGGCCAACGCGACCGCAATGCGTGCATTTCATAATCGTTCATAAACCAGCGAAATGCAGTTCCGACCAAAAGAGTATCCGTTGCCAGGAAAATTGCGCCCTCTACTGGTCCAGCTCGGGGCGCACAGGAATGGCTGAAATGTCTCATGTATTTATGAATTACTGATTAAAAGGTATCCTTACTTTTAAATCCTAAATTAAAGCACCACCTATAATCGCTCGTTCAGTTGAAATGATTAATTATTTAGTTAAAATATTGTTATTGACAAGTCTGCAATACGGGCGATTCACAATAGTGCGCCTCCAAGAGTTTGCAACGCGTTGACCTATCACAGAGCGCGAAATCTGCGGACCCTTTCCAAACGCGAATTGGGTCGACACCATTGTGAAACGCCCGTATTATGGAAAGTGAGCAGCTATGTCTGCCCGTTCCATAAACATCATTTTCAGTTCACACTTTGGCGTCATTTCAATTTAACATACCAAATGATTGTATGCAAGAATTCAACACTTCCAAGAGGACCAATGCACAAAATTTAACATTGGTTTTACCCTTGTTCGGAAAGCATAAACAGAGGCCTTACGTTCATTATTCTCGCCGAGTGAGGTTCATTTATTTTCCGTCATTCTTGAAAGTTATGGAAATGAAACCTCCGTGGCTGAATTACAATAGGTCAAAGGCATACTAAATCGATGACGTAATGGGTCTGATAAGTACAGGGTTCACGTACTCAGGATTTTTTTGTAACTGGTCAGCGGCGCTCAGATCCCCATGGAATCGTCTCCCCACAGTCTGACCTTCCGGCAAATTTTCTTCCAGAACCAACAAAAATACCATAATTGCCGTGGAGGTCTTGACCTTTGCCATTTCTTTGTCTTTGGTGGCGACTGCCAGGGGCCGTTCTTGGGCAATTAGTGGGGTCGAGTTGGCACGGGGCCTGTTAGGTCTATCGCGGCGAATTATGAAATCGCCGCGTAACAAGATTCGCCTGTTTTCATTTTTTGACTGTGTGCGTAGCCGGGAAGCCAACAGCATTTCTTATCCCAGTCTCTGAGGAAAATAAATTCATTTGATCTCAAGGGCGTCGCAAATGATCAAAGCATGATCAAAGCGACCGCCGATTAATTAGATAAACAACAACATAGCTTGTTTGATTAAGATTAATCCATACCAGTAACCTTCGATCCTGTGGCATGGGAAAGGTGGAAGGTCAGCAGTGTGCAGTCGCAGCTGTATCTAAAAAAATTCCTGAATGGATGAGAAACATGGGCGTCGCCATTTTTTTGGGAGGGGGAGGGGCACTCAACATTATCAGAACAATAAAAGCTTCAACAGTGGTGGAGGAGTCCATTCCGAGACACATTCAAAAAATGGGCATCAAGTGTTTTTATGTTCTCTCGGCTTCTTTTAACTGACTTCTAAGACATATATTCCCGCATAAAAATATATTTTGTTGTCTTTAAAGTGCCCCATCATTTTAAAGTTTGAACTGTATACAACCTATGTACAAACAATTCATTAATGGTATGTACATCCTCCAGTGGCCCCCTTACGCTAGTTTTTCCAGTTTCTACCTGTGGTGTCGCCCTCGCAGAAGTGTTCTGATATTGGGCCGAGACACGACCAAAAGTAGCTAGGGGGCTAATATTCACAACCCCGACTAAAAACTCCACTTCAGGCCTATGTCGCTCTTGAGCCAAAAATGGGCACAGATTATGCCCTTCCTGTGCAAATAACTGGAATGTGGTGTTGTGGGAGGTGATCAGTGACTACAGAAAGAAACTGTTCTGCTATCTATTTCATGTATTTGCCCTTATTTCAGCTGACAGAAAGTTAGTAAACAAATTCCATCTCCCAATGATTAGTTATTTTGAGGTTGGTGAACATCTGCGGAACGGTTCAAAGAGTTAGGATGATGGGTGTGCATGTCCCTGGCAATTGTGCCTGGAAATTAGACACAAATAGATTATCAGCGAGAACAGCTGAACCATCTATCGGAAGACTAAACTAAACAGGTAAATGGAAGACTTCGATTGTCACCAAAAAAGGAGACACATCTGGAAGAAGGCCCCAGCCAGAAAGCACGGGCTACGCTCGATCAGCCTAGAGCGACAGGTGAGATTTTGCCTGGTAGCCATGGTGTATTTTATGCACAAGTTATCAGGAAGAATCGACCAGTAGTCGAGAATCGTTTCCTGTTCTAGCCTGGCCCTTGGCTAAGAGCAAGGACACAATCCCCTGGCCCTTCGGAAACTGTCAGCTCGTTGCAGCATCCGCGGTTGAGACGCCTCCTAAGCTTAGGTTCTCGGCAAGCTCGTGTCTAAACGCCCTCTTTAGCAAAAAAATTAAGTTGTGCAAAAAGGCAACAAGCGGACGCTATACCGGAAACTAATTAGGCCTTATCCCCACAATGGTTGTCCCAAAGTTTCGGCTGCCGCTGGAAATAGACTTCTTCTCTTGTTATGTTAAAGTCGTACCGTTTGCCTACAAGTGGTTGGAAAACTGTGGCTGGCTGCCACATGAAGTAAAATAATAAATCATAAAGTGTAAAGAAAAACCCGTAGCTATTCAAACACTAATGATGAATGCAACTACTTCCTCAAATGAAAATCCCTCCCTTTTTTATACTGATGGGGCTAAATTGCTTGCAAACATAGGTAACATTCCTGCAAACAGTGGCCACCCGTTAAAGTTGGTTGATGGTGTCTGAACAAAGGAAATTCTGCTGCACAAGCCACCGGCTACGACTGCTTTGGATAGAAAAACGTTACGACCACCCAAGACTCGGTTAGAGTCACAGACATATAAACGCATAGACCGCCGGTCTTGCGCGTAAAATCGTGTTTTTGAAAAGTATGGGCAAACAATGTGCCGGAAGCGACGCGTCCAATGCGCATTACGCGCAACGCACTTACATTGCCTGTATTTTGTTTACATGTGCTCCCAAAATGCGTTCACCTTTTTGCTCCTTTGTACTGCTAACTTTTCTTTTCAGATGTTGCGACTGCATTGTTTTGAATCCTCAGGGACCAGATTAAGTAAATATAAGTCTGTTACAATCGGAAAATGGCTTCATGGAATGTTATGACTGGAATTCTTCAACTGTGCTTAAATTCCCTATACCGAGGGGTGAATTTGCCCATAGTTTTGATTTTAGTCGGGTGCCGCGCAGATCACAAAAAACCTGTAGTTTTGAATAGGACCTGGCGGTCTATGCGTTTATGGCTGAGTTTTGGCGGCTTGTTCTCGTATGTTCGGGAACAGCTCGATTTGTTGTTTGTGGATCGGCCGCTCGAACGCTGGGAATGTACAACCGGTTATCGCTACTAGTTACTTGTAGCATGCAAGCAACATGCAACAAACATGCAACATGGCGGCGTCCTTGTACATTCTTCGGAAAGTTAATGTTTGAGCTAACTTTTCATTAAAAAATCATATCTGTCACAGAAAATTATTGATGTTAATTGTGCAAAACTTTCCATTGTCTCCAGTTTTGTAAAACCATCTCCATAGTTTTTGCAGCTTTTCAAAAATCAAATCTTACGAGTTTTCCCGTGTGTTCGTGTAAAACCCTGACGAGGAGGTGAGGGTCTGAACCTGTTCCGAGAATAGTGTTCTTGGGTCATGTTCCCGCCATTGGAGCGTGAGGAACGCGAAACCCGTGTCAAGAACAGGCCCGCCCGAACTCGACCTATATGTCTGTGGTTAAGGTGCTTTGATGGCACAAACCAAAGAGCGCCCTCTTTTGTAAGACTTTAATGCGAAAAGGCCGCAAGAGGGCCCTGTTGCCTAAATCACTCACAGACACTGATACTTATTGGTAACATTCGTTGCGAAGTAGAGAACCATTATGTTTCACGAGTCCGGTATACCACCAGAGGGCCCCTTGTAAAGATGAAGGCCAGAGCCCAAGTGATCACATGCCCTGAATTGTTTGTACGTCTTAGGGCAGAGCTGTAGGCCTATGTAGAGAGAGTAGCGTCGTCTTTGGACTTAAAGACCAAAACGGTTGTTCATTACCTGTGCAGTACAGCATGCAGCTATGGTATGCTAATTGCCATCCATGTGCACTGCCATTTTGGTTCTAACAGTTGACGTAACTCTCTCAATGAAAACATCTGAATCACACTGAGCAAAAGTAGGGCCGTTTCCCAATTACTTGGCGAGGCTGCGGTCTAAAATTACGCACGTGTCTGTGGTAGTAGTCGCAGCCAGTTCCAGTGGAGTCGCGTAATTTCAAGCCACTGTCTAACGGCTATACGTGTACTGCATGCAAGCGCGTGTATTTGGCCTATTCCTCATTCGAGGTGGCAAAAAATGGGGTAGCACTTTTACATTAATTTTAAAAATATAAATACTGCATCTGCTTTTGTAGCAACAACTAACTGTTGCTACTCATTTTGCCAATGTACTTAAACCTGCTGTTCATACTTTTCCTCATTGACAGACGTATCCAACATATTTGGATGGTGTGAGAGATCAGGTAGCCATGGGGTGCACTGCTTGAGCTCACGGGGACGAGGTTGCTGTCGTATCCACTGTCCTGTTTTGCTTTCCACCTCTTTTACTAAGCACTGGGAATGGCAAATTCCTTTCACAAAATCTTGTGCAGGAAATAATGTCACAGCTATGGACGCGGTAAGGATTGTAGGTTACTTGTTGACCTATTATCAACGCATGTATAGAGGGCCCAGGCCTACATTCAGCGTAAACATGTAGCGCGCAGGTTGCAATGTTGACCCGTGTTATAATTTAAATTAATTCTGTCCAGTGAGAGCTGGAGAATGCAGCCAATGTCTTTCACAGAAAATAGTGCCCCCGTAGAGTCGAGCAGTTCGCCTCCCCGGCTAGCTACCTGCTTTGAGAAACGGAGTAGAATATAAAGTAACCATAGGGACGAAGTTGGAAGGAAACTCAACTACAATAGGGCCTAAACCCGGCATGGGCGGTGGGGTACCCCCCTTACATCTCCGATACACACTCTATACTATTGTTACCTAACACACACACCCGTGTCTGTATAGAATTCCTAAGATTCCGATCAAACAATGACCAACACAAAGGTGTGGGGGGGGGGGGCGGAGGGTGCTCTCCTCTATATCTTGCTTCATATGTTAGGGCCTAGCCGACCACCAATGTTAGGTTATCCGTGTACACGCATAGTACGCATATTGTGCAGACACGCCAGTTTTTATTTGGTTAACTTAATCCAAACTGTATCTTTCTGTTGGGAGTTCAAGAGCAAATGATCTTCATAATTCTGTTTCGTTGGATTCGGCAACAGGTACGAAACCAAAACAAAAGAATCACGATTGTTCGGATTAGGATCCTGTTAAACAATAACTCAAAATATCATGCTCAAGAAGACCTAACGTTGTAGGAAGTTACTTTTTTAATGTTGGCATGGCAGGGATGTACATGTACGATCGAAAAATGTGCAAACCTTTCTAGAAATTGCGGAGGAGCGCCACCAAGTGTTTCATCCATTATCTGCTTCCAGTGTCTACAGCTTTTCTTGCTCAATAAGCGAAAACAAGGGCGGATCTAAGAATTTTTCCAGAGATGGTCAGGTCTCTCAGATTTTGTTTATGTCCGATGGTTACAGACAGGTTTTTTTGCGGGGGTATCGGAGCGGGGGGGGTCGACCCCCAATCTCCATGGACCCATATCTGGAAAGGCTGTTTTCCTAATCCTCCCAAAGACAAATATAACTTTTATTGCACTTTCATTTTTCATCTGATGACCACCTATATTTTCTAATTTTTTTTTACCCATATATCCCAAAACTACTTCATAAGAAGGTGATTTAATATGTAGAAAAACCTTCGTCAAGAATAGAGGGAGATTTTTCCCAATAGACCTATGAAGACTCGGTGTGCCAAAGATCTCCTCAATGGAGTCCTGCGTGGTCCACTCACGAAATCATGAGCATGTCGTTCTGGGTTTCAACATCAAAGCTCACGTGGTCCATTTTGAAATTAAAGTCTATGTTTTCAATTTTTCGAATGGTTTTTATTTAGAGACTGAAATCTTGGACAAATTTTATGTTTTTTTATATATTACATTGTATGTTTCTAAGCAGTGTCTTACACTCTGCCGAAAAACACGAGAAGACAGATTTCGCTCGTCACCCAACGCCTGAACAGGGCGCTGGAAAGGACTGATACTTTGCACTGTGATTGGCTACATTGTGCACGACCCTGAAATGCGAGGTTATCAATTTCTGTTAGCGAAATGTTATTCATTTTTTTGGGTTTTCCAATTGCAATGCTTTGGTACAGGCAAAGTGTCGGATATATGATAAAAACACGGCCTTGGAACAATCAAAGCGTGGTGGTTTATCTTCTCACGATGTATCACTGACCGCTTGTCTTTGGTGGTACATTTCAAATCATTGGCTATCTTGATCAACTTTGGACGAACGAATTAAGTGGAGTGAGAATATTTTCAGCAATGAGGAAGAAAAAGAAAAAATATCGAATTGATAACCACCGCTTGTGTAACGTATTGAGCGAGCTTACGCACCTGGCAGGAATTACCCACAATGCTCTGCGCGTCATTAGCTGTGACCCCGTGTGACGTATTTCCTTCACTAAATTCTGTGCAAGGCTATCAGCCCTTCCCAGGCAAAAAGATAGACATGCTTTCTCTGACTTCGTCTGGTGCTTTACTCATCTATAAACCAGGCATAGTAAACATGAGTTCCAGGGGAGTTCTCACTTATACTTTTTAGCGGACATGTCTGTTGTTCAATGTCTTCATTTCAAAATGTGTATGAGATTTTCAAGCAAAATAATGGAAAAACATGAGCGTATCCAAACCACAATTAAGTCTTTGGCTTATCTAATGTTTTATGACATGCCTTATTTGAAGATTCCAAAATGATTCGTAATCAAGTCAGCCATGTTGTCTTTTCAAAATAACGAAACAGCATACTCATCACTCATACCACCTTTTGCAATTTTACAATTACTTTATTGATTGAGTTTTCACATTCATTGTGGGTTGTAAATACAAAGTAAACATGAACCTTGTGTGGAATTCGTAGCATATAAAGTAATTTTGATTTTTTTAATACACTTGAAAAATTTGGCACATTTTTTCTAAGTGCTTGACTTCACTTACCATTTAGATCTCCATTGCGTAGTAATACTATACTAATTGCAAGGTGCTTATGGCTTAGTTAAATTGTAACTGAAAATGAGTCAGATCAAATAACCTCTCATAGATGTATTAGTCATTGTTTATTATTACCCCCATTTCATTTCCTCAGAATTACAGCCTTTTACCACGTATATGCTGACTCTAAATGATCCTCCAATTTTCCCAAGTCACATATTTTAATTTCTTCACTTTTACATTTCTACATTTCCACCTTCGAGAAATTGTCGATTTCTCCCGTAGTATTCAATGTTTCTGGGCGATTGTGCCAAATTCTGATTACTCCCTTGATTATTTCGCGAAATCTACAAAAGCACGAGATCATTAAAAATTTGTCAACTTCCATTTTTTCCTCACCCGCATTAGAACAAAGCATACCTGTCACTGAAAACCTAGCCAAGTTCACATCAAAAGTCTGAGACCTTTTTCTTTTAGGGGATGTTCTTTCTCTTTGTTAAAAACTTACTCCATCGTGCTCTACAATATGCAGCTGTCTAAAAAAATAAATTAGCACCACATGAATGCACTTAGAACGTTTCATTCATAGTTCATTAGCAAAGAACCCATCACAGTCCAATAACAGACATTTAGAAACATGTCGAAGTATTCAAAACCTTCCCACTGGCCAAGAAAACACGATACATGCACAAAGAACATTAAGAAAATTTTTCATATTTTTCAATAATCACTGCGGTAGATTTCCACATTCAGCATTGTCCCTTTTTCGCAATTATGCAGAATTCAACGGATTTTATTAGAGTTTATTAAACAGTTTGTTAGTTTGATTCTCAACGAAGCATTACCAGTGAGTTCTTCTTTTTCAACTTTATCCGTTTAGCTTATTTTGCTGGGATGTTCAATTGCAATTATCTTTAGATATTTACAAGTGATAAACGGTCAGGACTGTTTTGCCATAATGATCGTTCTTAATAAAATGAGCATTGTTTTATTATTTCGGAAAATCCACCGAAAATCCCCAAAGATCTGGCACGATAAGTTAAACTCTGTTTTTACACTCGTTACGGATCTTCGAACATCTTTAATTGCGATATCCCAAGAATACAATATCAGTGACGTTGATAAGGATTTGTTTTAATCCATACAAAATACGAGCGTCATATGCAAATGCTACATACCGCCTTTCAATATTGTGACGACAGAACTGCTGTGGAAGTGTGACTTCCATTTCCTTCGATAAAGTGATTTGTTTTAACATTCTGAGGTGTTTCTTTAATTAGAGCAGAATTATGTACACAGTCTTTTTGTGACAATAAATACACGTGAGAGCTGGAGTATGATACAAAATCGGTTGTTTTCTGTTCATTTCTCGCCTTCTTCGGAATCTTCCACCGATCCTCGATCTGTCTCGGAGTTACTGCAGTTATTCTCCTTGTGCTCTTCTGTGTGTAGCACGCCTTGCAGCTGCTTGATGTACCGGATGGCCATCCTTAGCGTCTCCACCTTGCTCAGCCGTTTCTCCGGGTTCTCCGTGGGTAGATGCTCACGCAGCCGCGCATAGCCCTCGTTGACATTCCGGACTCGCTCCCGCTCTCGCTCGTTCCGCCGCCGGATGAAAGACGGCTCTAGGTCGTAGAAACCGAAGGGGCTGGGCAGGGGCACATAGCTGCTATAGTGGCCCATGAAGGAACCCGCGTAGCGGGGGTCCAGGTAGTTTGGGATGGGCAGGGTGACATCTGTGTTGTTGCCGTGCTCGCGAAGTGGGTACAGGCCAGCGGCCGTGGGACAGTCGCTCATGGGAATGCCGAGCTGGACGCAGGTCGGCGTGGAGTAGATGGCCGATTCAGAATGCGGTTCCTCCATCATGTTGGCGGTAAATCGAGACACTAGTGTCTAGCACTTTTGTTTTCAACCAAACTAATACTGACTGTGTTCAACGATGAATTATACGGACTGTTTGATACGGTTAACTCGAACCATTCAGAATGATTCAGAGCAACTCTGACGACTGTAGAGAGAGAACTTCTTCTGGACTGCAGTTGTGATCTGTATACCCAAGAGGTTGCCTGAGTACACAGATATTGTTGATGAAGATGATGAAACGATGAATGGTGGCTTTGAATTGACTCCCGGGACAGGACAACCGAACTGTAGAAATCTGGAGAAACAAAGCATTAAACGGAAAAGATTTGTGCACTGAATCTTAAAACGACAGTCATAACAGAAAGATTTGATTTTTTTAAATCGGTGTCGAATGTTATTCACATGCTACTATCAGCAACCTGGTGATCGTACTTTGATTTACTATGTTGAAAATATCAAAACCATTCATAAATGTTCGCTTTTGAACCAACTTCTAGAACAGAGTTGTGCATTCATGGAGGTGCACGGTCTGTTACGTCTTGAGCACCTGCTTAATAGATAAAAGTGCAGTAAAAACCCAAGACGACACCATGCCTTGCACTTTAGCAGACAGTAATGCTTTCAACACGTCAACGTCACTAGTCATAACTGTCACTTTCCAGTTGGCGATTCTTTCTGGCCCGCACGGTGCACTTTCCTATTGAAATATCACCCTAAGTCGATTTGACGTTGATGGGAGTAGGTTATTGTAATGTGAGTGCGAAGTGTGTTAACTGAGCAACGCATTTTTGGTAAAAAGAGAAAAGAGAAAGGAAGGTTGCCACATTATTTCCATACGCAATGGAAAAACTGGGGGCTTATTCAGGGCTACAAAACATTGACGTCTCTTTGAAAAGTGATGTCTAGGTTTTGGAGAGAACATTGATAAAATCAACTGCTCAGAAGGTAAGCTTTGGCGAAAAAATGTGCTACAAATCGCCGCTAATACCATGGAAAGGTAGGAGTGTTTTGATTTGTGTCGGAACGTCGACGCCAAATTTCATTAAAGCTTATACACGAGTGTACGCACGGTGTTAAAGAAAGGATTTTTAGCTCAACAAATTGATACTTAACTGCCCATCCGCTTTGCATTCGCCGTCTCTCTTTCACACATGATTTTAATATGGTGGAATTGGACCGGAATCAACCACAAATTGAGGTAACTCATATCGAGTATTCTCTGAATGTAATTTTGTCAAACATATTCAGTCAATGTGTTTACAGCAATGTTCCATATGAGAAAGTTAAAAAAAAATTACAAGAGCTTACTCATGTTTTGTCAGAAAAGCTCATTTTACTGACCTGCATAACATGAACTAAAAAATCAAAGACCTTTAGGGTGAGCTGGGTAAAAAAAAATGTTCAGGACTCGTGTCATTGCCCTTGTTAGACAACAAAAACTACCGTATTCACCGAGCGACGGGTAATAATAGACGACGGCCCGCTGAGCGGGCAATTGCGGGGCCAGGGGAACCCTTAATCATGCCCTCCCCGGTGAAGCTGAAATAGACGCGGGGTGACGGTATGCGAAACATGGTGGGCTAACTCGTCGGGGTTTGGAGTATCAAGAGCCCACTATCGCGTCAGGGAAGTCGGATTGCTCCGCTTGTTTGCTCCCCAAATTATATCGCTATTACCGGAATGTCTTTTTTGTGTGGAGCCGTCCCAGACGCAACAGAGGTTTTTGTAAGAAAAAAAAAACACACTCAAAAAACCAAAACAAAACAATGGCGCCAGTTTGCCAGACTACTGACACCAAAAGAAACCTTAAATAAGTTGGGAAAGTTGATTTTCCCAAGACGTTAGTCTTTTTAGCGACACATCTCGTCCATTGAGACACCATGAAAACATGTTCCCTATTTTTTTGTCTTTAATGGCTCGGGAAAAAGTGCACGCAATTCATAACTGTCACCAGCAACATCCCACTTGCTTGAAAAGAATTTAAAAAAAAATAGAATGAAATTTAAAAATTGGCCAGTTCCTCATTTCCCTGCACTACAAATCTGGACATGCCTCTTACTGGAAAACGTCATATTCAAACCGTTGGAGACTTAGGCCTAACCGCCTAGCCCTTTTCGCGATGTAAACACTTCGATATTCTGCTGTAAATTTGTTTAACACTTGACGAAAAGTATTGGGTAATGTTATTTAACTCGAAAATTGGTATAAAAATAACTTTACTGATGGCTGATTCCGGTAAAATTGTACCCACCATGGGAAAGAATTCGCCCCCAAGTGTTAAAATGTAATATATGGACCAACGTTGGGTGTAAAAGGTTTAGAAACATCTGCACTTGCACAGTGGATTTTAAGCGCACACATAATTGGAAACAGGCTTAAATCATGGCATGGAAAGGTACCGATTTGTAATATCAGATTCTACGACAGCACGTCTATTTTGTTAATCTTGATTTTTGTTTGGATCTCTTTTTTAAAGATATGTCCGTTGAGAAGAGTCTAACATAGGTAAAATTTGTGCAGATGTCTAATTTGGGTTTAGCAAAATCCAGAATTTGTGAGTAACAACTACCGGTAACTACCGAACTGTATTTTCTGACATTTTTTGTTCACTTAAGATTTCAGATGCAGATGCTTTTCCTGATGTTTCATATCTGCGAGGATCCCTCAAATACGAGTTCATGTAGAAAGTAAATCGATGCCGTCTTGCCGTCTACATCTTCTTACAACTGGCATATTCTCATCTTCAGGACTGATGAAACAGACGTCTTTGATTCATTACAAAGCAAGCGCAGAATGACCACAAAATACAAATTATCAAATTTTTCTCAGGATTAATACGGCATGATCTGTGCGAATAAAACAACAACAGATCCTTCCCTCGGTGCAGTGGCCACTGGATTGAGATACTTGGAAACACAGTTATGACAATAAATGGGCTCCCGTCTTCAGTTTAACGAAGGGGAAAGTTCGGCATCTCGGACGGTGGAAATTGCCTCCGTTAAAACCCCCGGTGTTGTGTCTCATCCGCGGAGGGAGAATCATCGCACCGAGGCCGGCAAAAAGAGAGAAGGCAACCGCAATCACAATCATCCGTGTATTTCTGAACGAAACGATTACGGCTGGGTCCCGACGGTAAACGAAAGCTTATTGATTAATGCTTGGTGGACCAGCGGCTGTGCAGGTGGCTCCGTGGACCTGGCAGATCTCGCCGGCTTCCGGCGAGCAGCGGTGGGGGGAAAAGCGGGGCGAGTTTTTTTGCCCGGCCGCGCTCACCGTCCGTCTAATTAATCGTGTGATCACTCACAAACGGTGGTATAATGACGGGGCAAACCATGGCCGGTATACGTGGCGGGTTACATGCCCGTTACCCACTCCTCGGTATTGTGTAAAAGGAAATGTGTAATATGTCACTGTTAAATCCTCTCTGCTAAACCGTCAATCTTTGCCTGAAATGCCGAAAGGCCGGTTACAGAAACCCCATAATTATCGCAAAGGCTTATGATATTGTTCGATCACGAGACAGTGGTATTAAGCAGGTATTGCTTTATTAATTTGTAACATTTTCCTAAAGAAGGAAAAACAAATCATGGAATAAGTTGATTGTATTCGACGTCCGGTGGTTAGCTTTTAGCTGTACAAGAAGTGTGGGTCGATGTAACTTGGTATATGTACTTGAATACACCTAACCATCAGTTGTTTCTAGCGCTGTTACATTAATATAGTCAGTTTGATGCCGTGTCAATTTTAGTCTACTCTCAAATAGCATTAGCTTTGTTTTGTAGCGACGGGACTTTTTAACATTGGGGACTAAAACAAATGAAATCACGTATGTGCGGTAACTTTGCCATACAAAATAAATGCTTGTTTGCTTGTTTTATTAAATTAGATTGAGGATTTTGTGCCATTTTGCTTCGTTGAAATGTGATACTGTTTCTTTAAAAATGAAATGAAGTGTGAATTCGATGACGCATGGCACTTTATTTCATACAGAAACACCTTGTCAAATTAATTCATCAAACGTGGCTTGCTGTTTTGAAACACTGTGAAAGCCTTTGTTATTTGCTGTTGATAACTAACATATCACTTTGTGCACATTCCACAGAATATCAGCAACAAGTTGCTCTAAATGTTAAACTGATTGATATTTGGTCAAAATGTAAGACAAAATATATTATGTATATTTAATTTAATACCAATTTTCCGTCGAAAAGATGTCACATAGTTTTTCTCCTTCGCAAAGCATTTGTCCTACCTTTGGTCCTATCTTGTGATATTTTGCTCTCCAGGTGAGGTCTGAGCTAGGCAGCAAGGCAATGTCTCAAAGACACAACCACACCGTCCATTAGCGTGTGTTCCGGCACCATGTGTGGCACAAAAAAAGCCCCGGAGCTTCAGAGGCAATAGGATACAGCTCTCATTTCGGTTCCCTCCAACAGGGAGAAATCCTCCACGCCACACTACACAATCTGCCGAGTCCAGTTATCTCAATATGTTGATCTCTTTGCCTGGCCACAAGTTTACGGGATGTCCACTCGAAGGACGAGATGCAACCAAGACCCTGGAACTTTCTGATTTGAAAAGCAAGGCTGTTCGTCTTCTGTAAGAATTGGCCGCTGAAGAGTCCCGCTTTTTCTTTTCTCGAGTTGTCAGTTAGACAGCCCACGAAGTTTCAACTGGATGAGTAGCACGATAATGCGCGGTGTCAGAAATGAAATTCAGGTCGCCGGGGGACAGCGCAGGTAAGAGGTCTGTGTGGTTCTGGCGGTCTTTTTATTCCGTGATGGACTACGCATTCCCGCCCTCCGGTGATGACGTAAATGTTGCCGACGACATCCGTCAACAGAGCTGTTAAAAAATAAGACAACTTCCCACTCGTGAAAATTTCTTGCACGGATTAAGCATGCGCAGTTCAATTCCATCAAGGTGGTGAATCTAGACGTCCTCTGGAAAATCTGCAGAACCGCGGGTTGCCATAGATATTGAGATATTGCGCACGCATGCGCAAGGGATGTCTACTCCCCGAAACCGCAAACTGTTGCGGACGTCACCCCAGCAGTTGTCACCAATTGTTGCAAAACAGAGAGATGAGATGAGATGCATCTCCACGCTTACATTTTGTTGCAAAAAATCGCTGGAAGAAGGCAAAGCTTTTAAGGCCTGAGGCGATCTGCGCATGCGTCAAAGTTTGGTCTCAAGCAGCAGTGTGTTAGATTTGGGGCAAAATAAAGAGTAAAATTGTCCGTGTGAGCCGCTCCCGCCGCGAAGAGGAACAAACTACCAGCGCTCTGGGCGATCTGAGGTGACATAAAATTCGCCGAGCTGCCCTCTGGGGGGAACTCCGCGCAGCAGCGAATGAAGATCAGAATTTCCATTTTTATTTCTCCCGGCTCAGCTCAAGTTAACGCCAAAATTAGCCGCGCAATAGTGAAACAAATTGGTTGGCTTCGCGCTAATCAGACGCGGCGGTGACAAGGGGCCCCGGTGTCCAATCGCCGAGGTTAACACCGACGCGGGACCCGGGTCTAATTTGTTGTGCCTGGAACCTGCGAGAGAAACACTATGTGACAACCACCCGGAGTGGCCGGGAGATGGTTGGCAGGAGGAGAGACGGACACCAACGTTCCCGGGTTAACTCGGCCCTGGGCCCCGACAACAAAATAAGAGTACGCGGTAACAAAAACAACAGTCGGAATATCGAATGTTGGCCGCCGAGAATTGGTTCCCAGAGTTCGGCTGTACTGTTGCACCTCTTTAAATTCTGAACAAAAAAAGTGAAGATAATATAAGTGGTTCCTTTTTCTTCAGATGCCCATAATGGTTATTGAATCTTGGTTCTTTTTGTTATCAATTTTGATGAATTGGCAAATGGACAACTTCGTCAAATGCGACGAACACCCACTCTGTTCGTTTTTGCAGACTCCAACGACGACCAAATATTAACTGGTAAATACAGTGGATTCTGCTTTTAAGGTTAAAGATGACACAAGTGCAATATTCTCTCGGAATGATAAATCAAAAACACTGAGAATAGGTTTGAAATATAATTTTGCCCATCGCCCTGATGCCCAGAATTAAATTCGACATAATGTGTTGGCTTGATCGGTATTCACACCGTTGTATGGCACAGATTTTTTCCAGGATAAAAAAACTTAAGACCTACATAATTAACTCACTGCCGTATAATTTTCCTGTCTCTGTGCAGTTTCTTAACTTCACGGAGCAACGTCACGTGTCTGCAGCCGCAGCAATAAATCAAATGCTTTTCTCTTTTTGCTCCAGGCTGTCAATATTAAGCAAGAATATGTTGGGGGGGGTTCTCAAGTTGCCCAACGAATTCCGCTCGGAGTGTTTCGTTTGGCGGGCTTTTGTGGCGCTCGAGTGTCCTGCGTGGACAATCGGCTGAACAGTGTTGCCGCTACTGGCCCAATTCCTTCTAATGAAGCAAGTGCGTCTATCCGGGCCCTGGAGTGTGGGCCACTTATAAGCCGATTCAGAGGCCCTTCAGAGCGCTAGGAGAGCCGCTGAAGTCTTTGATACTTGGGGAACTTAATTGAAACCCGCGCGTTGGCTCGCTAGGTTCGTCGGTCGGTATTACGGGCGGACACTGGAAGGGGGGGAGGGTCGGCGTTTGGTGTTGGGTCTTAGCTGCTGTATGTGTAACATGATTGACGGGATCATTGGTACAACGGCAACTGGTGTGCCATTGAGTGTTCCCCCGATGCGGTGACTAGCTGGAAAACGTACACACAGGATGGGACAATGGGACCGCGAGACTCTGGTCGCGCGCCAAAAGCGGTTAACTAAATACTGGGATTGTCTCTCCGTTGTTGTTGTGTGTGGACAAAATTAATATCTTCCCCTCCGACTTGTATTGTCAATGGGATTTGTTTTGATATCGGCCAGTTGATTGAATAAGCCGGAGTGAACATATTTGATTGGACATACTCTGCTCTTATGAGATACATGTCATTTCTTTTTGTGTAGGTCTAGTCTCTGTGCGTGTGCGTTCGAGTCATTCTGTACGTTCTTTGTCCTGGGTGTTTACTTATTTTTCTGTGAGGCACAGCTCGAGTGGCGAAGACTTCACGCTGCATAATCTTGCCAGACAGAAATCACAAATTGTATGTATTTTCGAGAGGAAGAAATAAATTGATTTTTCCTCTTTATTATCTTCAAACCATATATTTCAATATGTCATTGCCTAAGTTCCCCATCTTATATTGCCTTGTTTGTCAACCTATTTTCGCTATTACATTACAAAAATTACATGAAGTGCCTATACACTATAAAACTTTAATTTGTCAAATTGAAATTTTGTCGAGCGATGATAACAAAATATTAATTTGTAACGTTATGCAAATTGTACACTGAGATATAACAGAGCTCATTTTAAACAACTTTTTTTTTTACAGAGGAGGCCTTCAGTGTATTTTAAAAAAAAAATATTCCGTCCATCAACATACCAAATCTCTTGTTTTTATGGAACTAACTTTTATATCAACTGAGCCGAGAGGATATTTCAAATAATTATATTTCTTGACCTTGCTGTTCGTCTGTGAGAGTGTTATATTGTCTGGTATCCTGTCATCTTCTTCTTATCTGCTATCAGCTCTCTGTCAGTCGGTCGGCTGGACCATTAGTCATTGTTAAGATATGCCTGTCTGCGGTGTTATGGAAGACTTTGAATCTCCAAGTCTCAAGTTTGTCAGTGCTGTGTGTCATTTCGGGATGTACGTGTAGTGTGTGTGTGTTATTTCTCCACCAGGGCCCATCGGGCTGTCTTACCCCCCGGGCTTGATCTCACACACAGGCCCGGGCGGCTCTCGGCATCTCGGGGACCATGTCCCCCGCAATTAATGGGTCTACCGTCTTGCACAGGGCTTAACAAATCTATCTGATGAATCAGATGTCGCTGACAACTTGCATGTGACATAATCCTCGGCGGGGGAACATGAGAACCGCTCGGTTCTCAGTGGTGCGGAAATGGAGAGACCTGATCAAACTCAATTGCATGCAGCTCGACCTGGGCCACCACCCCTTCTCACGAGGGCCATCCAGAGTTAATGAAAAAATGGGAGCCCCGATCTGGGTTTCTCGTGTTCAGCGCGGGCGACGGTCGGGGTAGCACAATGGCTAAAGGGTCAACGTTTTTTTAGTCCGGCTGAAAATTGGCTAATTCAAGACAATCGGGGGGGGGGTTGCTGAAAACCACCTCCGATTCATGCTGCCGAGGTGTCTGATTATAGCGTGAAACGGATACGACCGAGATCTGTACCGGGGCGACGTGAGATCACACCGTGTTGCAAAATGGGCGGAAAACAGCCTGTTCGGAAAGAACATATCGGTATTGAAAGAGGTTGAGTGAGGGTGTGTGCACGGGGGGATTCTTGGCATTGAATTGAGGTTCAAGACGGTTGGTTATATTGTATACTGTGCTTTAGTCGCACCCAGAGAGGAAATTGTGTTGTCATTTTGGGTTTGTTTTCCGTGGTTCCCTTTTCTCGTCTCCCAGTCAAAACTATGAGCAAACCCGCCCCGGCATTGTGCCGGCACAATGGGCCACGCGTCCCAGCGAGCAGTGTAAAGTTGATCAAGGGCACGCGACAGGGCCGATTGTCCGCACTTCGCTTCTCCATCCGGAAGGGGAGGGCAACGAGACCCGTAACATCGCGGGCACTTTTGTGGAAGTGTTGACCGAGACTACCCCTCCCCCCCAAAAAAAATTAAAAATCGGTGAAAGGAAATTGGGAAGCAAAATGTGTCAGGTAGTGATGTCGTCGTGTTTCTCGGGAGAACACTTGTAAAAAATGTGAGGAGGTGTACCAGATTGAATAATGCGACCCTCAATAACATTAGTGTAATGAACTGTATGAGTGAGAATTAATTCACGTCTTGTTTGCTACGCTTGTATCTTTGGGTGAACTTAGACAACACGATGGCACACGTTAACCATCCTTTCCCCTTTCCTCCAGATTTCAATTTGTCATTCAATCTTTTTTAATCCTGGGCCCGTTGTAATTCTGCCTGGCATTTTTATTGTTTGCTTACTACTTGCTCTTTAAGAATTTCCATTGAGATTAAACAAATCCACAAAGGTTTCTCCTTATGCGATGCGAAAATATAAAAAAAAGTACTAATAGGTCCAAATTCTTTTGTTTTTACGACTGAAATGTAGAAGCGTTGTCGTACTCAAGTTGTAATGCACTTTAAGGAGATCTAAATCATACAGGAACATTCACGCAGTTTTTTCAACCCATTTTTATACCTTTCTTGTAAACTCTGATGTAATTCCTAAAAACCATTCCATTCACCCCAAAACAGAGTTTGACCCTGCAGACATTGCAGGTCAATTTTACATTCGCTCTATGCCATTCTGGCTGAACACGGCCGGAACTGTGCACAATCGTCCCCATGCAACATATAGATACAAATAGCCTGGGTTTCTTATTTAAATCAAAGCTTGGCAAACAAGGTCTGCGCGTTATGTATGACTCAAGATTACCAGGAGAAAATAGCTGAGCTCGGACTGTTTTGTCGATGTTGTAGCCGGCGGGTGAGAATCCGTACCGTAACTAGGGCCACACGCGCCTGCGTCATCGGAACCGCACCTTCAAGACCGTCTCCCTGAAATACAGAAACAGAAAGGAGGAAAACATGGAGGGCCAAAGAAAAAAAAAGGTACAAATCAATGCCTCACCGATCACTGGCTGAGCAAATCCCTATTAGTTACACTGGAGAGTTTAGGATGGGGGGGGGGAAAGAGACTCGGACGGAGAGATGCACCCCGGCAAGGCGCGCTGGGGCTGATGGACGCGACATCGATCGATAAAATCTCATTAGATTCTGCCGGGGCGCGGGGAAGGAGAGGGGGGAGAGCTGGAGAAAAAGAGAGAGAACGAGAGGACACGGAGACAGGACGAAGAAAGAGCCCTGGACGGAGCTAGGGAGAAACGGCTCTATGATTTCACCTGGCGCACCTGTGCACAACCCGGCACTTTAGGGGCGCGCTGGGGCAAACATACCCCCGTCTCTAAGGAGCTGTTAAAGGAGGCAAGACTCGCCGCGGTCGCTGGAAGCCCCCAGATAATTACATCGTTTCTGAATACGATTAGACGCATCAGCGGCAGGGCCCGGCAATATTGCTGTTTCAGATGCTTGAGCGGAGGGACCTCTCCGTTTGCTGTTTTTCCGTCCCTTTTTTTCGGAGGTGTTTAATGCAAGGAGCCCAGCGAGCGCAGGGACTGATTAACCATGTTCATATGTACCACTTGCTGAGAAAATATTTGAATAACATTACTGGAATAGCTCCACGAGTTCAAAACGAACTTGTTATTAAATTGAGAGATAATGGATTGCATCTCATAAATGTTGAGAGTTGTGTTCCTTGACCACTAGATTCGAACAGATAAGGACTGTGGGTTTAATTAACTTTTGCAGAGAATCAGCCAACCTCGTAGTTTTCATGTTTACCTACCTGATTACAGTTTATAAATATAACACAATTTCCGAGTTTTATTCACCAGATATTGAATTTGTTTTTGCAAAAAAGGTGGGAAATAATGTCAGTTGTGGTTATAAAATGTTCGTATCCACATGTTACTGCACAACATTGTGCATGTAGGCCCATGCATGTGAATCAAGTGCTCGTTCGTCGAACTGTTCTGTAAATCTTTTAGCTGTGCCGTGCTGAGCTCTGCAGTCCTGTGCCGAGCTTTGCCATGTTGTGCTGTGCTGCTTTGGCGGGACTGGATTATCCAATAGACACTCTGGACCTAGGAAAAATTCGGAGGATACTAAATTACCAAGTATGCAATAAGACACACCTCACACCAGAGAGCGCGCAAATACAAGATAGTTTCTGCAGGTTTTAGAGTCTCTCTCAATAAGCCAGCTTGGTTTTACAAATAAGCAAGGTCATTCGGGAACAAAGCACTCTCGCTGGTCTTCGTAGGGCTGTGCTGATGGGGAGAAAGTGCACGCGTGTCCGAATGACTTTGGACGCGCTTCATGTTGGGCATACGCCGTTGCAATACCCAACCAACTCATCGTCGACCAAGGGAAATTTTCTAACAATCCAAGCTGAGCATCATACGCGGAACTCCTTTGCTTGCCAATCGATGCTGATCGCTTTTGAGTTAAGATCTATGGAACACTGGTGCCTAAGGCCTATGAAACATTTTTGCCGGGCCCCGGTGTGCTGTGTGGCTCTATGTCCTACGGCGCTGCGCTGGGGGGGGGTCTAGAACCAAATTTTCAGGGGGGGGTGAGGCCGAACTTTTTGGGGGGAGGGCAAAAAATTGGAATTTGTTCATGTAACTTTTTATGGGGTGAGGCTGCATTTTGGGGCTTTTTACACGCTTTTGGAGGAGTGACGAAATAAAATCGCCTTTTCCTCATTACTACAAAAAATTGGCTCCGCTTTTTTGGGGGGGTGAGTGGGTGAGGGTGAGTTTGTTTCTGCATTCAATTGGGGACCCTGAACAATAGCGGACAATAAGGTCCCCGATTGACAACTGTGTACAAAACATATGGGTGGTCTTCTAAAAAAAAGTTGAAGTACAAACAAAAGAGGAACATTAGGGGGTCCCCAGTTGCAGGCAAATACACACTTACATGTGTGTGGGGCGGGGGGAGTGGGGGAAGGTGGCCCCGTAAGCCCCCTGCATCCGCCCGAGCTGTGCTGTGTCCTTAAGTTCTGTAGTGTGTCGTACTACGTTGAGCTGTTCTCCTCTGCTTGGTGCTGCGCTGTGCCATACCGTGTCCTGCCATGTCATGCTGTGGTTTGCTGTGCTGTTTTGTGTCAATCTGTGTTGCGTTGTCAAGTGCTGTGTCCTTCTATCCTTTTCCCCTCTGTTTTATTGGATCATGTCATGCAACCATTGCTGTGTAGTGCTCTCCTCCGACATGCTGTGCTACCCTGTGCCATGCCGTGTCGTGCTGTGGTATCATGCTATGTTGGGCTGTGTTCGTGAAGTAGTGTGTTGTGTCGCACGGCACTTTCATGCTGTATTTTGCTGTGATATGTCATGCTATACAGTGCTGTCCTGTGCCATACCATGTCACGCTTTGTTACGCTGCGTTGTGCTGTGCTGTCGTGAAGTGTAAAACTAGGCTACATGTTATTCGTAGCCTACAGCGGTCTCCTGCATTGTACTTTTGTGCTGTCAGCACATTAGAGGTTAGCCTGTGGTAAGGATTTGCGGGAACACCATAGAATATATCTCTTCAAGAAGAGGTGGGGTTCTGAAAAGAACCGGTGAGTGTCAACTCGACGTTTCGACCAGGATGCTCTGTCCTCAGAAAGAATGGCTGAAACGTCAAGTTAACACTCACCGGCCCTATTCAGAACCTCACCTCCTCTTGAAGAGATAGATCCCATGGGGTGCTACTACTTCCACCATGCAAAGTTTTAAATCTTACTTTGAATTTAGCCTCTTCTTGATGTGCCCTACGTTGCCACGCCTCGTTTAGGTCTTCCCTTCAGTTTGCTGAACGTAAGAAGACCTGGTATGAAAAGTCGAAGAGGCAGCACAGTTCGGTTCAAACCGATATATATCCAGTGGCCCCTTCGTCATCTGGAATTAATCAATATCCTGCTGACAGTCCACTAAGCCGGCTGGAGGATGTCTTCAAGTGTGCGGAAAACATCCGCGTAATTGCGCGGATGCATTGAAGGTGGCGCCTGATGTTACCCAGCGGGGACGGAGTTTTGCTCCCGGGGGGAAATATATACAGCGTACAGGGGGAAAGAGGAAAAGAATTGATCACATTTCATAACAGTATTTATTTAAAAACAAAATCAAGATCGTGTTGTGTGGGTGGAAAAATTGACATTATGCTTATTTTAAGTGAATGTTTAAAGTGCTATTGAGCTTGTAATGGCAGATGTCCTGTCCTGCGCAGACGCTTTGAAAATCTAGATAGAGTGAAAACGCCAACAAGTCACATTCACAACTTCGCCTGCCATATAAGACCCGTGATTACGAAATTTTCATTCAATTCATATTTTTCAATTCGTCTGCATTTGCTGGGAAGTGAACAGTAGTTTTTAATCGCGAGGAAGTTTGCGGTAATTTCCAGAATGACGCATTTTATTGATATGAGAGTGGCATAATGATTTGAACTTGTTTACATGTTTTTTGTTGTAACTTGCAAAACTATGTCTTTTTAGGAAAGGTTTATACACAATCGTGTAAAACAGGAATGGTCGCCAATTTTGCAGTAACAAGTGGAATTTGTAAATATTCGATGGTGTTAAATTGCATAGTTCTCCCATTTTTACTTGCCCATATCATAACTTTGATATTGAAGGCACAGGCCATCCTGTGGTTTTTGATGCAATTAATTGGGCCAGCCTGTATCAACTGAAATATTAAACAAACTCGGCTGGAGCGATACTTTCACACGAGATCGTCTTTACCGAACGACGCGGCGCGACGCCGGGGCGTAAGACGGACGAGCTCGACGGCGTGGGAACCGATCGAAAACGGAGATACGCGCCTACTGCAACAGGAAATTTAAAGTGCGATTTGTTTCTTGTGCCCAATTGGGGCACTAGAGTGTAAGATTCTTGTTAGGCCTAAGCGATTTTTGTACCTTATTTTTCCCACAGTCTCCGTAATGTCATCAAAGTGCCTAGATTTCCATGCGGACACATGAACAAAATGCAGATATATCCCCAGCAGACTGGGATACATGTACTTTTGTAGACAATCGGTAACGTATGTATAGCCTTTCCACATTTCGAGCTGGCTAAAGTCAATTTATACTAAGTGGTTAACCGAGTTTAAAGTACGTTCTTTCGGTGTCTCGGGCTATTTTTGAAATCCGGTTTGCGTTGAGGTCGATTTCAAATCAGTTTTGATCAATAAATTTTGTATCACTTTACTTCATTTCATCATGTTAATGTTGACAAGATTGGCTTATTATTTTCGGCATAGCAGCCATGCCCAACCAGGATGAATGAAACTTTGTCCAGAAAATTATCCGATTGCCACCCGTTCTTATCGGATTTGCCTACCCGGTAGTCGGTCAAAATGGCCACAAAGGCTTCCCGTTAAGAATTCCATAACGCTCGGGGCGAAACAATAAAGCAACCACTGGTTTTCCCGTGATGCACTAAGAGGACTCAACTTTCTTCGTTTCCCTAACAAAAGATCGTCTGCTAATAGTCCCACGGTAACAGAATCCCCGGCAAGTTAGAGAAAATACCCCGCCTATTGAGTTGCTACATTAAAGTACCAGAACAAATGAGAAATAAACAGCGAGCCGGTTTCAGTTCCTTTTCTTTCCTAATGTGACACCCTTAGTTTTAGGGGGTGGGAGCCGTGGTCTCTCGTCCTGTTTGCCGAACGACAGTGAATTTGGATGGACGGTTCCCCTCGCACGTCGGCCGGGCAATCGGTCGTGACGTTGATCGCTTCCACCTGACGATACACTGACTTTTTTGGGGGGGGAGGGATCGGTCGGTCTCCGGAAACTATGCTTGAAGTTCAACTGTATCCGTGCATGCCTGTTCGCCTCGCTTTGCTTATGAACGCGATGTACACGATGAAAGTAAAAGTAAACATATTGTTTCAATTTCGTAAAAAAGCCTCCGCATAACTTCCACAATGTAAAACATTCTTTCAGGAAAAACACGTGCGTATTTCATTACATCTGGAAGAGAGTTTATGTGAAACAAGTTATTGTCTTTATCGAGTTGACCATAGCTGGTCGATGACCTCTGTTTGAAGTGTGTACTAAAATAAATGGGAGAGGCCTTTTGTAAGGTGAAAGGAGTTTGAACAGTCTGCCATTTGGCCCTAAGATATTCACAGCAAACTGTTTGGAGGTCTGATCACCCAAGAACGGGATGTCTCCCTGTTTTCGTAGCTCCGCAGTGTAATGAATTTCGAAGAAGGGTTTAAAAAGATCGAGGAAAAATATCCAACCAGTCTCAGTTCCATAAAGGACTTAACTCCATACCAATATAGACACAAGCGAAGCTATTTTTCAAGCACCAGTTTGTCTGTTGCCAGATCTCAGTCGGAATGTGTCTACCTCTGATACCGTTGACTGACTGCAGTATGATCTTGGAACCTATGCCACTTGCTACTTGCTACGAAAGAAGAAATGTCTTCGAAAGAATCTTCATTCAATTTATTTGGTCCCCATCTGGAAATGAAACGCCCACCTTGTCTGGCCTCTCTATTCGGCTGCAAAATATCCAGTAACAAAGAACATGGTCATGGGCGTGGCTAAGGAAGGGTGTATCCGGGAAGGGAGTTGACGGTACTGGAGCATGTTGCCAGTTCTTATTCTTTTCAAGGAACGGGGCGCTCCAGCATGCTGCATGCGGTTCTACCCCCGTCTGGGATTTGAGGATTTTTTTACGGATGAAAATAATTGGACAGTAGGTTTTTGAAACAAAATCCATCACCCCCACGTAAGACCTGGATACGCTACTGCCACATGTACCATTGCTAACTATGGTATAGAGGTATGCGTGGTGTTGTATGGATATATTCAAATCAAGTCTGTCTTGAAGATATTTCTCTGTTATGACTGGCTATGCAGGGAGGATATGGTAAAAATGCAGATGCACATGGTGGACAAAATAATAAACTTCGCTCGCTCGTTTGCTTTGGTAGTAGGTGTCAGCAACACTTCCATACCGATGATTTCTTTACCCCCAAAATGCGTGTACGTTTGGGGGTTACATAACTCCCCCATCCCCCACTCTTTGATCGGGGGATTGACTACTGAATCAGCCCTCCCATTAAGGCGTAGTGTGAAGAATTTTTTGGACTTTCCAACATCCGAAGCGTATTCAATAGCATTCTAAAACGAAGAACAACTTTTTTAAAAGTCATCAGTACGCTGTTTTGATGTAAGGTAATGCTAGTGTGTAATACGTATTACAGATGTACATCTGTATCATGAACATCGCCCTCTAGTGCCATTGGTGTCAGCACCCCCCCCCCCCACTTTTAAACTGCCATGGTCGGTCAAGTCATCCCCATACAATCAAGTTGATGGCAAAAATGTACGCCACTGCCAAAATGGCACAGGCGAACTGACGTGCAGCCTGGAAACATTTTGCTCCAGTTCAACCAATGCGTCCAATATAATTAATCACTCCTTCCAAATTTTGTTCATTGTAACTGATAAAAATCAATAAAGCAGGGGTGACTGACTGAATTCTTGCGCAGAGATTTAAGGTAAATCGTTCCAATAGTGTTTACTTTAATCGTTAAGTTTGCCTCTTTTACACTTGTAATTACTTGCTCATAGTTTCAACGTGTTTTCTCAAGACAAATGTTCAACATGTCTTGTGGTTTAATCCAACCAATATATCAAATCAAATTCGTTTTTTTTTCATTTATCCTGTTTGCCGAACGTCTTTGAACAAGTTGACTGGCGTTCCAAGCCCATGTGTCTGGGTCCGTAGTATTTTCTTTCTGTTCGTAACGACGGCCATTGTTACTTTTCCTCAATCTGCGGAGCGGGTTTTCGGTGGACAAGCACGGTAAATATTGACGGAATTACTTCGGGCCCAATCAAGGCGGGACTCCTGTCTGTTTTGTGGTCGGTGATTTGGCTACCGGTCTCCCGGGCGAGGTACTTGAACATTTTAATCCTGAACTCAAACACCTTGTTGGCAGCACGGTTCCAGAGATTTTGGGTCACTTGAAATGAATTAGCTTCCACTCATCATTATCATTTGATGAGAAAAGATGTGTTTCCCACAGTTTGCAAACAGTCAAAATGTTAAAGCCTGCTTTCTGGGTTTAAACTCAAATAAACTGTGTAAAGTTTGGGTAACTAACTAATCAGTTTGATTAAGCCAATAAACCGTTCACCAAATAGTTACTATAACGACATATTATCTGGAAAGCTTGGCTTATTCGAATTTTGTTGCTCGTCATTTTACTGGACAGGTTCAATTTTCGGATTACGGAAACACCGGGCTAACAGAGGAAGACATTCAGTTCATGGCCAATTTTTAATTCAATTTTTGAGGTTGAATAAACTTGTGAATATTGAAGTGACAGTGTCGGGAAATAGTGTGTCTGCTCAGGAAAGCGTGGTTTGTGGGGGGTAATCCTTGAGTGATATTTAAGAGTTCAGAGGAATTAGGGATGTTTGGACTAAGATGGTTAGAGTTTGGAACTCCCGATCATTTGAAACCAGCAGCTGAGTGTATAACGATAGCCTCGTCACTTGACCTCGACTCGTATTTTTCACCCAGAGTAAAATGGTTAGCTAGCTGTGAGCACTGAGATGGTTGTTATGTTTGATCACGCGTTTGCGCCTAAAATGACAGCATCGAGCTGTATACTCTCCGGGGAGCTGAAACGATTTTAGGAATGTTTATGGGCCAAAATGTTCAAGGAAACTAATAGACAGCCCTTTGATCTATAGAGGTTATAGCCTTTGTAAAAACTCGTTATTGCTTTACGATAAAAATGGTTAGTATCTTTGCTTCCGTTGAGATCCCTAACCACGTGGCAGAACTGTTTCTTGAACATACACAGTAACAGATGCAATGAGACATTATTTACAATGGGCCTTGAGCTGGACCAAGAGAGGGCGCTATTTTCTTAGCAACGAAGGTTCCTTTGGTCGGAACTGAACTTCGCTGGTTCACGAACGAATAGGAAATGCACGTTTCACGGTCACATCGCTACCAACAGATTGAACCTTCTTGACCAACGCTGCTCTTATCAACCGACGATCTGGATGTGGATCTGGCTAGTTTATTGAACAGCTCCAATTGGAAAATCACTCAATTCAGGTCAGAGGCCACAGAGGCATCTAATCAACTTTTCTATCTATCTTCTGAATGTAGATGAATTTTGAACTGATGTAATGTTATATGGCAGCTGCTTCCTGTCCCTGGTTGTTGTAGGGAAGCATGACTGCTGAAGGCATTTAGTTCTTGTTGAAGGAACTGTTAGTGATAGAGGTTTGTGAGATCATGTTTTCCTAGTGTTGACATCCCTTGTGTTAAACTTCAGGTGGTGTACAACTTCAGATCTACATTATTGTGAACTATTTTGTGTAACAAAACTAATCTGGTAATACGTCGTCCCTGCAAAAGTGCTGGGAGTTGAAGGTATTTGAACATGGCTGTAACTAAGCTTTCTCTACTTTAATAATTGGTGATAAAGCGATCTGCCCGTCTCTGCACTGCCTCCACTTTCTCTATGTTGCAGTTAGTTTAGAATCCCATACTGAGCTGCAGTACTCAGTATGAGGTCGAACCAGGCTCTTACATGCTTGAATCTTCACTTTTTGAGGGGTACTGACACGGTTACGACAAAGAAAACCAGTCATACCATTGCTTTGGAGACTACTTATACTGATGTGAGTGCTTCATTTGAAATCAGAAGACAAGATAACTCCTAGGTACTTGTGGTGTTTCGATATGTTGAGAGTGTGATTACACAATTTACACGAATACCCAATAGTAGCTTTTCTCCTTGTGAAACGTAGTACGCTGCATTTCTCAGGTTTGAAGGATAGTAGCCACTTCCTCTCCCAGTCCTCAAGCAGCCTCAGGTCTTTATGAAGGATCTCTGCCTGCTGCTGACGTAATAGAACGACATACAAGACAATCATCCGCAAGCAGACATATTTGGGATTTAATCACACCAGGGAGATCATTAATATACAGGAGAAACAAGAGAGGTTCAAGAACGGTGCCTTCAGGTACGTACCCCAGACAATACTTCAACAGGGGCTGAAGATGCGCCTCGAAGAACAACAGTTTGATGCCTCCCAGTAATGTTTGACGAGATCCAGGTAAGTAATGGGCCTTAAATGCCGAAACGATTGAGCTTATGAAAGAGTCTGCTGGAAGAAACCGTGTCGAAGGCCTTAGCAAAATAAACATCTAAAACAATGCTCTCAACCTGCTTAACCAGACTCGCTAGATTCCCAAATACGATAGCCAAAAGTTGAGTTCCACAAGACCTTTTTATTCTAAACCCATGTTGGCATTGATTCAAAGCAGTGGAAACGATCACGGTGTTTCATGACATCGCTGTACCCTCAACTTGCAACCTTGCAATGACCTTACAACATGCAGAGGTTAGAGAAACAGGCCTGTAATTAGATGGGTCACTACGACTTCCTTTTTTAAAAATTGGAGCAATATTTGCATTAGACCGATCAGCTGGAACAACAAAACCGGTGAGAAAACTTTGACTGACTATCTTTGTAGGCACAGGAGTGATTTCTGATCCACATGTCCTCAAAACAAAAGGGTGAATTCCAGCTGGTCCAGGGGCCTTGTGTGGATAAGGAGGCGCTTCTCCTCGAGGCAGATGATGCTGAAGATCTCAGATTACGGAACACTGGCAATATGTTTCAGATAGGCCCTATGGCAGTTTCAAATGTCACTCCGTCAGTTTCTGTGTTCAACTCCATTTAATTGAAAGTGAACGCAGTAAAGAAATAATGGTTTAATGAATTAATGAGGGGAAAGTTCTGTCGACGACTTTAAATCATAGCATGGTCATAGCAAATTGTAGTTAGACTAACGCTACCCCAAACCATGTTGATTAGGCCATGGTTGGACTTACCTAGTAAACCATTTTGGAACCCATTATATGACATCATTGCAACGCTGGTTATTCGTTATCGTAATTAATTACAGGGGAAACCACTGACGTGAATATGTACGAGATGGCAGACACTGTGACTTAGAGAGAGAGATGCGACCAAGTGCAAAATTTGACGATGGTATTCCGCAAAATAGTTCGAAAAGGGTCGTTTGAGTGGCTCTGTTCAACAAGTGGTCGAACAACAGTTGGCGCCCGAATATTAAGATGAAGAAACTAACAAGGCACGTGATCACTTGGACACTGCCCTAACCTAAGGGCCCACTTGGGGGTATGCTAGAGTCGTGAACCAATGGGTTCTATATTATGCGACAAAATCCAATAAGGTTCCAAGAACATCTGAGATGCGAGAAGACCTTTTATCATGCTACCATGTTTGTCTTGTCTCCTGTAGACCCGTTTGCGATATAACACAACCTCACATATTGAAAAAAGGGAACAGATTATTTTCCTTCCAGCCTCAGTTTGGTTTCATTGCTTTAAAAGGCAGAAAAGCAAGATGGCCGCTCCATGACAGAGGTCGATACTGCAGAATAGAAGTTCTTCGGTCCATTCAGCCAATAAGCCGAAGTGTAATTCCTGTGGATGTATCACAGAATGTATTTTGGGGTCAGCATCATGATTGCATTTCTAACTCACTGCATATGCATGCACTTTGCCCATGATGACTTAACCCAGGCTGTAACACGTCAAACAAAAACAGCTTCAAACTTTCAATAAGTCGACCGAAAAACTAAGGAAATGGACTACACCCTACCGAGATTTTCTTTTCACCTTCCCCTTTATCTCATTGTGTTTTTAGGCCCATTTCAAATATACTGGTCATGTTTTGAGATCTTTCCCCCTCTATCTGGAGCAAGCGGCGCTCCGGCAAGCCGACTTGTGCCGCGGGGGGCTACACTGGGCCGGCCCGCGGCTCGCCACGTGGCCAGTGCGGGCTCGGGCGGGGCTCGCTTTCCCTTAGGCCCCGCTGGATTTCCTTTTTGTCGTGATGGCTGGGTAAGTAGAGTGGGAAATTACTTGTCGGATTGTGAGCTCTCTACTCCGAAGTTGCTAAGAATCTCACATTTTGGTGCTGTTCACGCTGATATTGAGGTTGTCACCTCTTCGCTTTGTGGTCGGTATATGTGCACGTTATTGGTCCCCGGCTTGATCGTTCGTGGAGTGAAAGGTTAGCACTTCAATAGATATCCACACACACGCTCGACTATGATCCCCCCCCCCAAAAAAATGACCTTGTTGGTGGGACATCGGATGAACGCCATCCCTACTCAGAGTTACACGACACCAATAAGAAGCGGCCGTATAGAACTCTATCATAGGACAGCCAGCTTAAAGCAAACCAAACCGAGGCTGGATGGAAAAATAGTCTGTTCCCTTTTATCGATGTGTAAAGTTGTGTTACTCTTGCCAGTGGTTCCACAGGGAACAAGACAAAAATGGCAGCATCATGATAAAGGTCTAAGTACCCGAAGGGACACTTTTTAAAGTGCCAGTAATTTAGTTTTAGTTTAATTTACTCAGTTGTTTGCATTTCAAAATATACCCAGGCAATTTTTTGGGGCCCTTTTCATTCATTCTACTCGGGCAGTGCGAAACAGGCTCAGGTTTGCCGATAGCAAATGGCTTTCAGCGTCTTGAACGATCACTTGCCAGGCGCCGTGCCAATGCTATCCAAGTACCAGTTTCGTGTGAAATGTGGAACCCCGATGAAATCTGGACTCTTTGTTCCGGTAAGGCTTCCAAGGGCATGCGCAATACAGCCAAAGAATCCATATTTCCTAGCATCAAAATTTCGAGATATTTCAAGACTCCTTGTTTCCTTGTGGATAGTCTACGGGGAAGGTACTTACAGTGAATCCGGTGGACATTTTTAGTTCATCCTCTTGAGCTTTAATTGAGAAGGGAAAGATCAAATTAATATCGTTAACACAATAAGAGGAATAACTTACTGCTTTAGTCCAGGTTCAATGAAACAAAACGTTTGATAATATCCCAAATCATATATGAAACAAAAGCGTATGTCTCAAGCACGCGTATTATCATGAGAGGATTTTATAATAATTTGTGCATAACACATGACAAGCGATAAAGCTGTTACAGTGATTTTTTGGGGGGTGGGTTCTGTTCGTTTGAAAACGTCAGGTAAAGTGATCAGTTAAATGAACTTAGAAACTAATATCTAAACGCAAAGCTGTGTGCAAAATCATGTAGAGAAGAGCCAGTTTCGTTTCTTTGTAACTGAATGGGATTTTCGTACCCCAAGATCCTCAGTAAGAAATTTTTACAAACTTTTTACACATACGAGAATTGAATCAAATATTGGTATTAATCTTAAAAAAAAGGACTGCACAGGCGTCAGTAATTAATTTAAAGTCAGAGAACAGCACTTAACAAGCTGTGTTGTCTTTTCAGCCCAGTAACTTCTCCGTCGAATGCGCCAATGGGCTCCTCTTTTTTTCGACAAAAATCTGGCGAGATTCCCGGAGCGCAGTTTAATTTGTCGTTGTTAACATCGGTCAGATTTGGTTAATCACCATTTAGTTCGCCCAGCATACGGTGCCCGTCTCCCGCGGAAGGCTGACGGGCTCAATGCCATATTGAGCGGCTGAAATCGCGTCCGACGGACCGTGCGCCGAAATACAAACACATGCTACGGGGGGCCTGGGCCCGTGCCGCGGTCGACACTCCAGCGGCTCCCCAGTTCTCTTGTCCCCGGTGGTTACTGCATGCGCGCTCAGAATAAAACAATCGCCTGTATGTCTCTTTTTGAGATTCGGTAGCGGAGAAAGAACACTTGCATTTGTGTTTGAACTGAAAAGGCAGAAGGGGCAAAAATAATGAGACAATTTGGCCCACTCGGCCCGCGTAACAGTATCCGGCCTCAATTGTTACTTCGGCAGCGGCTAATCGCGATACGCGATATCTAAATCCGAGGGGTGGATGGGGATTAGGGCAGGTTTGGTTTACGAGCCGTGAATGGGCTCGCATGCGCGTGGGGGAAAAGAGAAAGGCTCCCCTCCGCGGCCACGGGGCCTAGGCATCTCGGGGAAACCGCGATTATTAATAAACCACGCAAGCTTCACTCAGAACCCCCCCCAAAAAAAAGGAGCCAAAGGTGACATGGAAAAACAAGCTCAAAATTGGGCCAGAGTAAAAGAAAAAAAAACCCAAAACCAAAACCAAAAAAAAAAAAAAAAAAAAAAAAAAACAATGGGATCGAGGAAGATTGCTAGTCCTGCACACATCCGTCCGGTAGTCAATGCGGCACTGGCTGAGTTGTCTCGGACCCAGCGAAGGGGGAAAATGAGTTAATAGAGTGGAACGTTCGAAATTTGCACCGAATTGTATCCAGTGACTCGTATTTACTTAGGGTACACAGCCGGCAGGGTTAACAAGTCAAATATTATGAATCGCCGGTGCGGATAAACCGGCCCACCAGTTCCAGCGCGGCGCTGCGCCGTGGTTTGTCTCTTCCCCCAAGCCCACGTGCCAAGCGGGGCCCGCCGGCAGTGCGCCGTCTTGATCCGGCCAACAAAGTAGACGCGGCGCGCTTGGCTCGCAGCGCATCGCACGCGTGATGGGATCCGTTGAAAGTGGGGGAATTGAGCAACAATAGGGGATGTCGTGTTAAGTGGGTCCAATCGGGCCCTCCAGCAAACGATGAGAATAATGCGAGGGAGGAGTACAATTCCTTACGGACTTGTGCTGGGTTGAGGTATTAAGGAGTAAAAACTGAAATTAAAAAAAAGGACGAAAAAATAACCCCTTTAAACAAGGCAATTATCTACAAGTTGGCGAGTATAAGTCAAACGCTGTCGTGGCTCAAAATAACGAAATGTTTGTGATAAAATCAATTTGTCGTGTGTGTCTAATACACGTTGTCAAAACCGTGTTTGTGTTGCGCTTCATTTTCCATTTTGGGCTTAATTCTGTGGAGTTCGAATAAACACTGACTTCACAATCTTTTGGTTGACATTACTCCTCGAATCTTTTTCTTCTAATCTGAAAATCAACGAGCTTAATAGAACCATTTTCCTATATCAAACTAATTGGGTTATCTGGAATTCTTTTATTAGTGTGAGGCCGCTGTCCAAAAGCGGCGAGACACGGAATCTCCGGGTGAACAATGGGACACGAGCCGGACCGAACTGGCACGTGCCAAGCGGCCGACGCCGGCTGCGCCGCACGTGCCCAACTCCCTCAACCCGGTCCAAAGCAGGAACAGCAACCAAACCAAGAAAACACAAACATTCACAAGCCTTACTCCGAGGCGTGGTTTGAGAGGACGAAACCACACGAAAAGAACCAAATTCCACTGAAACACCAGCTAAGTAAGTCGGCAGTTTATCCGAGCGTACACTCCCGTGTGATATTGCAGGCCCTGCATGGATCTTTGACGGCATTAGTTCTGTGGCGCAGCGACGGCCGGTGTTGTTGTTTCTTGCGTTCATCCACGTGTGCACTTGATTTTTCGGGGGTGAGCGCATCGGCAGCCACACGACCGACGCAAGTCGCGACAAATACTCCCAATATTCTTGTCATCAGATAAATCGTTCCCGATGTGTTTGGAACACCTCGACAAAATAGGGGCTTCCATCCGCAACATCGTTTGTGCATTGTTCCAATCGTGCAGAATGAACCAGCTTACGGATTGTGTTTGACTAATACCACAACGCGGTCCTAGTCCTTCCTCAGAAACCCCCCCCCCAAAAAAAACCAAAAAAAGAACAAAACAAAGAACAAAATGGAGCGTGAAATCAGAGTACAAATGCAAGGAAATGCATCTCAGCTAAGCTGGTCTTTGTGGACGGTTTTGCTTCTTCCCCACGACAGCTGAGAAGCTTCTGATGATCCCTCTACATAAATAGGTCCGGGTTCGAGTCCCGGCTTAGCCAAGGCTTTAAGTGCATTTGGTTTCCAGTCCATACTCGCTCTCGTAGGTTTTCTTCGGGTACTCCGGTTTCCTCCTGCCTCTAAAACTGGACCTTCTTCCTAACTCCGTAATGTGATGCTGATTAATAAAGTTTATGAATAAACGTACAGTTATTGGCGCAAATAGCCTGAGTTGCTGAAAGCGCCATTAAAACAAAACAACAACATCTACACAAATAAGCAATATCCTGTACTGTGGCCGATGAAATTTAGGACAGATTAGCCCCCAATGGATAATATATGCACAATTGGAAGATGGCATGCGAACTTATAGCCTAGATGAAGAGTTATCATCAAGTCAAAAAGGGCCGTGAAGGATAGTCACTTGTCAGCCACTGCATCGAATCTGAAGTTATTCAAACGACCCGTGACAAAGGCCTTCACTTTATTATTCTTTATACTCTGTTACTTTTGTGCCTGCCTCGGTTTCAACTCCGGATTAGTCAATAAAACAGCGGCTTCCCTGAACAGATTTTTGAGCCAAAACAACAGCCAAAATATAAAAGGAAAAGAAAGAGTCGCCTGAAAAACAATCTTCTAATTCCAGGCCGCTTCATTATGGTTGTGACTCAATGGGTGGGAACCAAATTAACTGAGTGTTATGCCATTTTGGCGACTGAAGACGCTTTGCTGTCTCAGGGAAATTATTTGACGAAAATCTTGGGGATAGTTATATAATCACACGACAAATCCACTTCCCACACAAGGTATCATTAAACTGACGAACAATAGCTACAAGTCTAAGCACAAATTTTAAACCCCGCGTGAATATACCCACCTTCTCATCATATATAATGATTTTAAGCAATGCTTGACTATGTTTCCTGTATCCATCCTGTAACTTATGCATTGTTGAACGGGATGGTGGCAGACTTCTTTATGACCGGGAAATCTTCCACGCCTTCCTCTGCAGTGAAATTCTATTGCGTTCATTTCTACTCTCAAATTCCTAAAATGAATAGTCCACCTCGCTTTTGATTCAATATGGCCGACTGGCAAATTTTATAAGTCCATGTTTCAACAAAATTCTACGGTGTTTGCCAGGAAGATTTAAAAGGCAATTAAGTACGAGGATTAGGTAAAAGAGGCGTAGCATAGCAAATCTTCAACTCAAATGAAACAAGCAGCTACAGAACTGTGGGGAAGCCAGGGGCTCAGTTTTGTAAAACACACATAATCCCGTCATTTGTGTACAAACTAGCACATTTCTACTATTCTCTCCACAGCTTCGTGTATCATTTTCTTTTTTTTGGGGGGGGTGGAGATTAAATCCCCCAAATTATCTCTACATCACAGTGAGACTAACACGAGCGACCATACACGAGGCTGCCCTCTCTCGACTCAAACGCCCAGTCCTCATAATGTTTTTCCCTCTTGTGGCAAAGTCACGATTTTGCTATTCCGGGAGAATCCTCCTCTCCCAACAATAAGGCTGGACAGTATTGACGTAACGCCGTGCCAGGACCCAAGTCAACCCGGGCATAAAGCGTTGTTGCTTGGAGGTGCGCGGGGCTCCGCGCGCCATTGGCGGGGCGATCGCTCGGCTAAAAAAGTCAATAATCCTGGCCATTTCATGAAAACAATCTACGCCAAGCGCTGCCTGGTAATTTGATTACGACAGAGTAACTGCCGAAAAACAACTGAATCAACAGCGTCGGTTCTTCATTATGCAATGATTTCGTTAGAATAGCGAGTCAAATGCGCAGCCATAATAAACGGTCTGATGGACCGCGAGCAGGAGATATTGGGGTGCATGTGCAGCATGCATGTACTGAAAAAAATTACAACCACGTCAAGTTTTTGTTGTATATAATCATCTCGTTAAAATTCTGACCCCCTCAATAAAAAAAAAATCAAGTTTCATTTTTCATTATCATTGTAGAATGCATTGGTCGTATATCGTTTAGAGCCATGGACACTTGTGTGATATCTTAAGACACCATGTATTATTTACACCAAGTTAAGGCACAAATTTGAAAGGGCATCAAGAACTTTGCCTTTTTGCTCGAAAATGAAAGGAGTTGTTTATGAATATAAACAAAGAACCTAACTGTCTACTTCCCGTCAGACTGTTGTCATAGCGTTACAAAATATGACAAATTTTGCAGATATCGTCTGGTTTGTTGACTTCGCTTAGAGTTCTCGTAAGGGTTTTTACACTTGAGATGAGATTTTCTGTTGTATTTCAAACCTGTGGGAAAGATCAGCATGTGGCTAAAGTGGCGTAAATTTTTGCAGGGAACTAGGGGATGGGAGATAACATAAATCAAAATTGCCCGGCCATGGAAATTTGAAAGGGGAGGGGTGGTGACACCATGACACATGGAGGCGCTTATATGATACAGATGTACATTCTCAAAATGTGAAATACTTATGTATAATTTAATACACCCCTGGACCTTATATCAAATAAATGTTGTTTTAGCCCTTTCCTTCATTGTTTTTCTCCCTTTCCAGTGCTGGTGAAGATTTTGGCTGTTGGAAAGTCCGAAAACTTCTTGGGATGCATGAATCATAGAGCAAGTTCCTTGATCTATACATGAATTAAAATCAATACCTGGTAAACTGTAGACGATTTCAGAGGTAAAAGGGCGCCCTCTTTACGTTTTATAAATCACTGATAGAGATACAATAGCATGGTGCGAGTAAAGTCCAGATCTTAAGTAACACTGTTAATAATAGATTACAGGAGTGAAATAGCAATGTTAACATTTACACCACAAACGATATTTCATGCAGATAAGATGACACGCCTATGATGAAGACGTCTTATTTTGCGTCCAAATGGATAAAGTTGTGAGTATGGTATTGCAAGGAACGGCAAATTCCTTCTCATACCCGCAGCATCTAAGACTACGTTGAAGCAAATTACACTGATCAGCTTTCAGTCTCATACTATGGGCCTCAAGTTCGACTAAAAGAGGGCGCTGTTTTTTTCAGCAACGGAGGCTCCATTGGTTGGAAATGAACTTCGCTGGTGCAAGATCGTCTATAGGATATGCAAGCGTCGCGGTCGTGTTGCTACCAACAAATTAAACTCTCGGCGACCAACGCGTCTCTTTTCAACCGATGGCGGGGTGCACCTCTTCTCGAGACGGATACTTGCACGTGTCTCTTCCGTGCGAAATACAAGAGAGATGCTCGAATACCGAAAAGAAAAAAAAAAGTAGATATGTGATCCTTTTTGAGATGGATATTACACACAGTGATAAGTTCATTCGAGAAACGTTTCTGAAGTTGCTTTTACTTCTAGGTTTAGTCCGATGCAACTAGTAAAACAGGAGTACAGGGCCTGACAAAAGCAACTAACGTGGTGTAACAGGTGGAGACAAACAAAGACTATGATGACATCACTCACCACCTCCTTATACTTTCGCGTAAAAGCTATTTTAAAGCACCTATACGCCTCACACGGAAATCTTCCCTTTCAAAGCAATATTTTAAGATTTAATTCCGACTCCAGACACTTATTAATGTCGTGATTAAGTCTGATTACCCTTCAAAAAATACATCTCAGTACCAATAATTGAAAGCTGGAAATTCTTCTAAATTGCTAGTCGGCGCGCGCAGCTTTGAATAGCCTGCTCTCGTTTTGTCAGTTTGAATTTATTTTCCTCTCTGCATTAATGAAGAAATGCGCTTTCACTCGCAGAATGAAACCACTGCCCACGCTGAGTCCAGCATCCAAAGAGCGGCCGAGGCCTTTACAAACCATTTTTTTTGCCGAAAGGGCGGGAATCATTATGCAGACCGCCTACAGAATTTCGACACTTTCTGTCTAAGCATAGCTGTCAAACTTAATCAGCGATCGTCTGGATAATGCATTCTCAGGAACCCACATTCTTTGTTCTTCACTGTATTAAGTAAATACACATGCGACTCCCTTCCCCTGCATTTTTTTTCTTCTCCGCGAATGGACACAAGCGCGCTCAATCACTAATTTAAACGGTTTTCGCCGCAGCCCGGCCGCTTTTGTACCGTTCTGTTGGTGATTATAATGTTTTTCCGGAATATCAAAGTGGATTTGCACAGCGCGTGTGCGCACAATTAACACAACACAAAACCCCCTGGGATAACGGGCAGCGTAATCTAACCAGAGCTGACAAGTAGGCCCCCGAGGCTGCAGTCAAGGCGGTGGTAGGAAGAGAATGATGTTTTTCAGTTATGGGCCGTCCTCGTAATTACAGTCAGCGGAATTCTCGCCGTAGAAAATTTAGTCTGGGTTTTTATTAATTTTTTTTTTTGCTGCCTGTCTAAATTCCTTTCTCCGAGGGGCAAACAATCGGTTTGTTTGTTTTAATTTTGGAGGGGATAACTGGAGAAACAAAACGGCAAATCAAAAAGAGAATATCCCGCCCAGGATGTTATTAAATTCTTAGTTCTTCCTTGTTATTTTCTTCAAAGGAGTACTTACGTGAGTATATACAGGCATACCGAGTCTTGCAGGAATGCTCTTGCAACCAATCGGTGACAAGCGCAAATTGACGCCTTTTGAAATAATCGAAGAGCTTGTAAATCCCACATCATCAACTTATCAACGTGTACTGAATTCAAATAGTGGAGGTGGGTTGGTTGAAAGGACCCACGAGAAAAAAAATGGTCATGGTTATGCTGTTGTGGTTCTTTCTGATGTCCACCTTAGAGAGGCAAATGGCATTGTTATGACTATTATAATACAAACGTTGCCACTGCCACTGCCTGCTCCGTGGCAGTCTGTTATGAACAAAACATCTAACACTACTTTAAACTACACAATAACGCACACTCCACCAATGAAGGGGGCCATCGGGAAAGCTTAGCAATAACGTCGCTAGATTTGTTTATGCATGGCTGTAGGCCTGTAAATAGGCCGAAAACTGCCAATGCGGACAAAATTAAAATATTGTAAGCTGTCAGATTCTCCATTACATTTTTATGAGGTGTGGACTGGATGGTTTGCAAAAACAAAGCTTGTATTTCGGACATTTTTGAACAAAACGGAAGCCTCCGAATGGCTTGTTTTTGTAATAGGGTGTAGGCATCAGTTTTCAAAATGATTACGGACTTCACGACTAATCTTGGGAGTAATCCGTTCTGGATAAAAGTATCTTTAAATGTCACCGGTTAAGCCACTAAACCTTGTAAGAGAAACGAAAGATGAGAAAATTAGCTTTTTGGTGTGCGTCTCAAACACACACAAACCTGTTTCTGTATTTCCTGATTTCGGTTTTAATGGTGAAGGTTACTGGCGTGCAACCCTGTAGGCTGTGTAATATCCATGGGCGCTCGTGACCCCCTTACAAATCTCCGTCATGACCGATCTCGATCTCACGCGGACTACAGAGTTTTATTGCCCAACAGTTTGCGATGTATCGTTGTAATGCTTCCAATGTTGTACGGTAGCAATCACAATTTACATTTACATACTGAATGTGAGGAAGCCGATTTGCGCCATGAAACAATTAAGAAATTTCCACGCTTAATGGTTGTAGGCTAACCCAAAATGTTGTGGTGGTATTCATAGTAAAATCAGGTCTAATTATTGCAGTTAAAAGCTGAAACAAATCGGTACATTTTCGCCAGTTTTAAGACTTGTGCAAAATATTGATTGGAATCCTCCCATAAGTACCCATCTTCCTATTTTCGTGAATACACATGTGGTTTCTTCGAGGGTTTTGGCCAAAGACATTATTTATGTCTATGGTTTTGGCCAATTCACAATAGTGCGCCTCCAAGTATTTGCAACGCGTTGACCAATCACAATGCGCGAAATCTGTCGTTGTTCAGTCAGCGAGCAGCCCCTCCGTTAATGAGCATTTTTGACAATCCATTTGCTCGCAAAAACGATTTCGCGAGTACATGGGAGTTCGCGAGAAAAAACAAGCATACAGTTGTGTCCTTTCAACCAGCCAGGAAATCTGTTGCTTCATTCGTGGGTCGAACTGGCTTGGTGAGTAGATAGTTTTTCACTATCAATAAAATTATGTTTCGGCGATGATCGACAATTTCCCAACGATTTATTTGAACGCAAACTTGCTTAGTGTTTTTCACAAAGATCGCAGGCCTCCTCTTTTAAGTGTACCTGACTATTTCGCAATAACTGGATAAAATTGAGACTTACAATTCTTCACGAAAAGGATTAAACATCCGTTTAATACCAATCAAAATTTTAAAGTTTTATGCACTACTCACTCAGCGATCCCGGCATTGTTTACATTTTTGCGAAACGAATGGTAAGTCTGGTTCCCCAGTAAACGACCAACATTCACTAGGTTTCCTTCAAAGTCTGGGTTCCCGATTTTGGTCACACACATTTACGCGTATCTCCGATGTCATTTGATTGGCCAGTATTAGAGAAAATATATCAATCAACCAATCAAAGATAGCCTTTCACGAAACACATACGGCAGTTTTCTCGGTTAATCTCACGAAGTCTAAACCTGCGATAACGAAATATTTTGGGTGCACTTGACTGTTCGCAACGACTTGGAAAGTAAAAACTTATTGTTTGGCTGGATATGTGACATATCTATCTTTCTGCTGTCAAGGAAATTCTGCTGGCCCAGATTTGGATCCACTAAAACCAGTTTTTTTTGTACCCTCGTTTTTACACACGAAAGCCTACGTATTACGGCTAATATCATTCAAAAGAGACTGCGAATATTTGTATTTTTTACAAAGGACATGAGACTGATATCTTAACTGTTCATTTATGTAAAGATATTCCATTCTTAAAGGTAACACAAGGTGCTATACAATTCTGAAAAGTCCACTACACAGCTCATTACATATGCATGATTCAGACAGCCGTGCATACGTAGCAAATGAAAGGAGCAGCATTTACAGGTGCTGCGCGCTGACTATGTTGGAAATTTCGAAGCCTGAACGGCCAGTGACTTTATGTCATGTGATTGAGAAATGTGAAGTCGGGTGAAGTTGAGCCTCAAGATGGACAAAGAGAGTTCGCAATTTCTTTAGCAACGCAGGCTTCTTTGGGAGGAACTTCACTTCACTGGTTTACTAACGGCAATAAAACGCACACGTTACGTTCGCAACGACAACAACAAATTGAGCGTTCCCAACCAACATACCTCTTTTCAACTGATAAGGGGGGCTTCTGCTGAAGGGGATAACTATATTGAAAATTTAAATCGTTTTTTTTTCAGACATTGATTGGGCGCCCGATAGAAGTTTTCTTTTTGGGGTTTTGTTTTCTCTTTGCCAATATAAAGCGCCGCCAAGTTTTTACCAAATCTGTTATAGACGGACAGGCGTAGTCAAGTTCCCGCTGAAGCCGTTATTGATTTACAATGAGGGCGTCCTTTTTTATTTCATTATTCTCAAAGTTGCACATTGCCATGTACTCCTAAAATACATTCCCTTTTTGGCTCTTCAGTACCTCTATCTCTTTTAGATGTTGCAACCGCATTGTTTTGAATCCCTATTGACCAGATTAAGTAAATGGAGGATTTTTTTACAATCGGAAAATGGTTTCGTAAAATTTTATGGCTTGAAATCATCAACTGTGCTTAAATCACCTATACCGAGGGGTGAATTTGCCCATAATTTTGATTTTAGTCGGGCGCCGTGTATATCACAAAATACCCTGTAGTTTTGAAGAGGACCTGGCCATCCTTGGGTTTATATGTCTATATTTTTCACCCATGCAGATCATAAGCTTTACAATAATGATCTCTATATAGGCCTTAGTATGTAGTTTCAATATTTTTTCCGCGGTTATGTGCATGTGTGCTCAGAACTAAAATACATGCTAGAATTACTGCCGCGCATTAACCAAAAGTGACCATTGTGTCAGCCACCACCATGCGTCTCAAAGTCTCCCATTCTTTTGAAATGAGAAGTTTGTGTGGCCCAAGAAAATTGTAGGTTTGAGTAAGTATGGGCCAGGATCAACTTTCTAGATTTGGGGGCGCCCAGTTTAGGGCAAAGTGGACAAAAATGCTATTGCAAAATTTTCCGAAGAGCCTTAGAAAGTGGAGGGATGTAATTTGAAAATGGCTGCTGACAGACCTGGAGACGTTCACTGCTTGGGGGTGAGTTTGTTTTTGTTAGGTAATTACATTCAATTGGTTAACCTACTAATTGAGGGCGCTGTCCGACTTTGTTAGGTTTGTAGGCCAGCAAATAGTTCCAAACTCGCCTGCGCGGACTGAATCATGATTTATAGGCTCGAAATTCTTTGCTGTTAGAGCCTTTTGCGGCACGTGGACTGGGTGGTTTGTTAAAAAGGAGGATGGAATCTACCAGAAGGACTGCCAGCTTGTATTTATGAATGTGTCAGACCAAACAGGGCCCTCCAAATCGTTCTATTGTGCAGTAGATTTGTTAGGTATCAATTTTTGAAATGGCGATGGGCCGTTTTGAATGTTTTGAGGGGTAATTTTGTCTGGAGAGAAATATTTTCAAAAGTCATCGGTTAAGCCACTGAAAATTATAAGAGGGAAAAGAGAGATAAGGAAGTCAGCTTTAATTTGATATGTGTCTTGAACACCTGAGAAACTTCAGCCAAAACTCCAACTTTTTGAAGCGGGAATATTTATCCCTGTTGTATAAAGGCAGCTATCATCAAAAACATGTAGTCTGCAGCTCAACCAATTCAAGACCCACTGAAAGAAGCGTAAAACTCATTTGGTGTTTGTTATAGGAACCGCGGAGCTCTTTCTAGAGGAAACATGTTTAAATGAAAAATGAAAATATCAGGACAAATATCAAACGTTGACATTACGGGCGTTTCCTAATAGTGCGCCTCTAAGAGTTTGGAGGCGCACTCTTGGGGCGCACTATTGTGAATCGCCCGTATTCATGAAAGCTACGGGTGCGTTCGATTAGCTTACACGTGTAAGTCAAACTTACACGAAAGCGTTCGTTTAGCCATCGCGTGATCTTCGTGCCTGCTCTGGTGTCAGCCACCACTACCCCAGCTGGCGAGCGGGTCTCTGGAGGCTGCCCGAGTGTAATGACGTCACGGATGAACTGTTCGAGCATGGGCGTACATGATGGAACGTGGCGGGAACTTGACCTTTTTCCCAGAATGCCTTGGAAAACACACTGCAGCGTTCGATTAGCCTCATTTTGAGGCTTCCATTGAGTGTGACACTGGTGTGTTCAGGGAAGGTAATCGAACCCACCCTATCTGATTCAGTCATGATGACAAGACTAGTGTTTCACAGGATGCACCTTTGATGTCATGTGACTTGCTACCTCATGACACCATCACACATGAATATACATAAATGTAGAGTCAACCACTCGCGTATTTCAAGAGCTGCACGCTCGTGCCCACATTCTCCTGAATGTGGTGCTGAGCGGTAGCTTCACGACTTTTAGGATAAACTTGATATCAATTTTTTAACTCAAGATTTAATAAAAAGCCAAAACAATTCACAGACACATTTCTAGAAACCTTAAACGTGAATGCAACGGCGAAACATCACGAAAACAGGGAACCATCGTATCACAAGAGGACGCGCTTCAGTTAGAGAAGAGAGGGCGCTATTCAACACGGCAACGAAACGTAAGGGAGTTAATTTCGCTATTCCGAACGACCGTTGAACCAAACATTTAGCGTGGACCCCGTCGTATTCGTTATAGCGGAGTTCCACTGCTAAATTGCTAAATCTTGAAAAATTAAGTTTATTCCTCCTTGCTCTGAAAAGGGAAACTTGCAGAAATTTGTGTTGATCATTATCGTACGCTAAACCAATTTAAACTAAGCAGAGTATTTAGAAACGCCAGTTTTAAAACATTAATTCCCCCCTAAAAGCAGAAATGATGATTGGTCATCGCTAAACCATATGACAATGTTTCGTCTGATTTTCCCAATGTCACTATCACTTATAAATAAACATAAGGAAGAGAGGTGTCAAGCTCATGAAAACTACAGTAACACAGTGACAGAAATCAGGCTGCGTACACAGCCATGAACTTGTGTTCTCGTGCTTAACAGTCTCTAAAATTCCACAATGCAAAGCTTGTGAGAAGCTATCGTTTATTATTGTGAGACTGTATTAATGAGGGTTTAACCTGATCTGATATTTCAAGGATAGTTTCCGTACTGAACAAAGGCAAAATAAAACAATTATAAAAACGCACAACCTCTATGTAGTCCTTAAAGGGACTTTTTTTTTTATTTCGTGGACATGATTTAGATCATGCCCATGAAGAGTTTTCTTGTTCACACGAGAAAAAAAAATGCCCCTCTAGGGGTTCCGTAAACCACAAACCCTACCTAGAAATTAAAGTAACATTACTGTGTCAATGGCGTACTGTCTGTTAATTATCATAAAACGTTGTGAAGGGAAAAATAACTGCTTCCAAAACATGTACGGAGCACTGAGAGTGTCATCCGCACTGATTAGGCATGGGCTTAGCTGTGCGCTGAGGACCTTATGCAAAAGCATGGTTGTAGAGTGAATTATGGCGACGGCGACACTTTCTTGCTGACTTCTCTCATGAATTGAGACTGTGGAGAGGTCTCCAATTTCATAACAAACTTCTTCAAATATACTGCCATTTCACCATAGCATTACTCATGTTGCGATAATGGCGCATTGGCACAAAAACTATGCCAAAAACTTGGTTATTAACTGTTCTGCAAAAGATATTCAAGAGGAACAAGAATATCTAACAATTTGTAAAAAGAGGGGGTTGGAGAACAGTGCTCATACAGCTTTTCGTGCTAAGAAACTTTTGATCGAATCAATACCTTTGTGCGAGAATTTTGTGCACTGGTGAAGAGGGAACTTTGTATGCAAATATCATCACCTAACTGTTAAAAAATAATCGAAATGTCCCATGTCTGTGCCACTTTGTAGAAATAAATGTTGATTTAAAGAAATTTAATAACACATGCCATGCAATTTGACCACACTGTCTGAGTAGAATCATGATTAAACCTGGCATTTCTGCGGGTAGTGACAGACATGCTGTAAATGTCACCCTTTATGGAGTGATTATTTTACTGGCAATGTTCCACAATAACGAACTGCACCAGTCCCTAGAATCGAGGCATTTGCAGTGTGGTTGGCGTGATGTTCAGTCAGGTATTCATCCGTATTACTTGAGTTAACCTGCACCAGACAGCCATACCAGACAGCCACATCGTCAGAGTTCCGACGAACATCAAGTCGAGAAGACCAGGCATGTGAGTGAAATAGGTCTACGATTTTTTGTTGCGTCTTAAGTTTTTCCTGTGGTGTCCTATTTATGAAATGTCAGATCTCTTTTCGAAACCCTATGGCTCCAATACAACGGGGAAACGGCCATTTCAACTCCAAGCGTCGCTTTCCCTCGCCGAGGTTCGAGCAGTGACCCTTTGTGGATCACTGCTCGATTTTCCCAGCTGTTAAACCTATGCACAAAACATATCCTGGGTATCCGGCAAAACAACTGTGGCTACCTAATCATCGCTAATCGAGCTTAGCCTGCTGAAAACGCGAGTGTCTGATCGGCGGATGTATCTTATATTAGTTTTAGGGACATGGGCAGCCTTGATTGTACTGATTGATTTAAAAAGCCAAAAAGAATTGGGCAAAATAAAAACCAAAAAAGGGCAAAGTCAAATTGGCATGCATCATTTTGCAGTACCAGTAGATTGAAATGGGTGTTCCATTTCCAAAATGAGTAATTCCGTTTTTATCCTGCCGTGAGGAGAATTGGCAGTAGTTTCATTGCTGGAAGTGTAATATTTATACGTTGCATTTTTCCCTGCTCCAACTCACAGTTGAAGAGAAAGATGAAGGGCTTTCTGTGTTTGTTTGCTCTCTTGAGTCTGGGATGTGTTTTGTTCACCGAGGCCCAAAACAGGGACGAAAAAGGTTAGCACCATTCGCATTATTATCCATTATTCTGCGATAAAATGATGTGGTAGACTGTTCTGTTATCTCGTTTATATCATCATACAACTTGCAATCAGAAATAGCTTTGGAGTCTGTCATTTTGGCACGAAATCGAAAGCAATTTTGAATCGTTTTTATATTGACTGAAAAGAGCATTCAGCGATAGTTTTTCAAGACTACGATCAGGAAAATACAGCAATTTGGACTGACCAAAAGCAACGCAAGAATCGAAGACAGAAACTTCATTAAATCAAAGTGTATAAAACTGAGTGACGACTGGGTGTGACGTGTGACCTGGAATTCTTGACAAAGAAATAGGAATGTTCATAAATGAAGCTGAGCGCTTTGAAGTAGAATGATGATCAAGAAATTTGAAGTTCGAGCAAATTCCCTAAAATACATGCGCCCTAAAACTAATTTAACTGCATTTCTGAAGAGTTTGACATAGAAAACTTTTTAATGTGTTGAGGTATGTGCTCTGTAAGCTTCAAAAAGGAAAACTACAGTCACTCTGGAAATGTTCTTTTATTTCATAAAGGGAACTTTTTGACTTCATATCAAACGAATAGAAAGTCTACATTTCTTGCCTTTTAACAGACTCCCTGAGCTTGAGGAAACTACTATATGATCTTGGAGACTACTTGAGATGGGAAGAAGTTGCCCGCAGCTTTGAAGATGGTAGGCCGAAACCTTGCAGCATATCACTACGCCCCCCAAAGGGATTCCGAATAGAGGCTAGAATTCGAGAGGAAATAAATACGGGCGATTCATAATAGCACGCCACCAAGAGTTTGCAACACGTTGGCCAATCATAACGCGCGAAATTTGTCGACCCTTTCCAAACGCGCATTGGGTCGACATATTCGCGCACTGTGTTTGGTCAACGCGTTGCAAACTCTTGGTGGCGCACTATTGTGAAACGGCCGTATAACACGAGTATAAAGAACGTATTTTGTGAGAGACAAGGGCCTCATAGCCCGCCAATGGCAATCTGTACTCCATTTGCCAAGAGGTAAAACTGCATAAACTGTACCGGCCAAAGGCGTATGGGGGGCAATTTTTACTTTTATTTTCATTTTTATATTTAGTTATCACATTTTCATTTTAATGTTATGTATTAAATATTACCACCAAATAAATGTTGATTTAAAGAAATTTAATAACACATGCCATGCAATTTCACCACACTGTCTGAGTAGAATCATGATTAAACCTGGCATTTCTGCGGGTAGTGACAGACATGCTGTAAATGTCACCCTTTACGGAGTGATTATTTTACTGGCAATGTTCCACAATAATGAACTGTACCAGTCCCTAGAATCGAGGCATTTGCAGTGTGATTGACTTAATGTTCAGTCAGGTATTCATCCATATTACTTGAGTTAACCTGCACCAGACAGCCATACCAGACAGCCACATCGTCAGAGTTCCGACGAACATCAAGTCGAGATGATTCACAATAGCATGCCACCAAGAGTTTGCAACACTTTGGCCAATCATAACGCACGAAATTTGTCGACCCTTTCCAAACGCGCATTGGGTCGACAAATTTCGCGCACTGTGTTTGGTCAACGCGTTGCAAACTCTTGGTGGCGCACTATTGTGAAACGGCCGCATTACACGAGTATAAAGAACGTATTTTGTGAGAGACAAGGGCCCCAGAGCCCGCCAGTGGTAATCTGTACTCCATTTGCCAAGAGGTAAAACTGCATAAACTGTACCGGCCAATGGCGTATGGGGGGCAATTTTTTACTTTTATTTTCATTTTTGTATTTAGTTATCACATTTTCATTTTAATATTATGTATTAAATATTACCACCAAACCCCTAAGAAAACCACACCATGAAATAAAAGCTTGGATTTCGGGACCACGAGTAAAGCTTTTGATATTTTCTCTTCCCCAACATCATGTAAAATAATCCCGACGCCGCATTCGCTTTTGAATTCCCCATCCCCCCCGACAACCAAACCTGGATGCGCTACTGGCATCAGTTACTATCGTCCCCTGGAGATTGACATTTACTGCGATTTCATTTGCGAATGAAATTAATGGATGATATGTCAAATGTTAAATCACGGACCGATTTGCCCCATGCTCGTTCCGTTGTTATGGTCCCAGAGCTGATTATACAGAGTTTCGACAAACGTCTTGACCAATGGTGGATGATGCCTCAGTGCACATGGACAATTAGCACACTATAAGTCTGAAGTTAGCTCTACTCTAGTCCATGTGGTTGCTACCATTAACTCTCCACCGAAGCTTCCATAGAAGTAAATAAATAACCACATCCCTAAAATGTATGATAAAGTCTGCTTTACAGTCGTGAATTACACTGCAAACAAAATGAAAGCTATGCAAATTTCAAATTAAATTTACAATTGAGCCCAACCAAATTCTAGGAAGAAGTTTAATGTTCCGGTCAAATATTTATACGTGCTATAAGTGTTTGATTGATCAACAACACAAATCCTATGCTGTATTTCCTTGATTAGTTTATTGGGCGTAGTTGCTGTCCACAGAGACACTATGGTGCAATGTGGTCTGTCGTATAAATAGTTTCCCTTGCCAGAATCCTCTGCAAAACCTCACTGGCCTTTCATGCATTTGTCATTTTGAACTTCGATAATCACTTTGGGTTTTGACGTGGGTGGACCCTAAATGTGGGCGAACTTGAGACGATAAATAAAAAAGGGAACTTCGAGGGAGTACAATTTGGCATCTATGGACCATCATTGTACTGGGTGTATAGGCTGATGTTTTTATTTAAGCAAGTCCAAAAGATTGCCACTTCGAGGAAGACTTATCTTGTTAAAACTGTCGTTCCTTCTTCAGATTTGGTCGGCAGGAGGTTGTCGCGCTGCTGCCCAGCCATGTATTGCCATTCCGTTTGTCATGACAAAAATTGCTGTGAAAAGTAGCCCAACGCCGAGCACACCATGTCACGTGAGCAAAGTTTGGATTTGTCTTGTTTATGGTTCCTTATGGTACTACCTTCAAAGACTCGACCTGTCCGTGAATACTGGGTGCCAATAAATTGCCTCTCTCAGCCGATTTCCCAACAAGCATCATTATTACAAAAAACATCTTCCATATTTGTGGGTATTTTTCACAGTGGTCCAAAATTTATGATGCTCTAAATCTGCCATCGCACATGTTATGTGCCTCCTATCAGCCGATTTAGGACAATACCTGATGAAATAGAAAAAACCACTAATGGGACGACGGGAAAAAATGTACCCTTCGAGTGATTTGTACGGGAAACAAAAACGCCTGTCACACCGAATAAAAAAAATTCGGATGGAGGGTAGCATCCGAGGTGGTAGCCTTTGATCAAGGCGCCTGCGGCGAAATGGATAGTCGCTCAAGAGCGAGGAGCTGGAGGAGACTTGTTTAAGCACCAAACCAACGCACGAAGAAAGACTACACGACGAACAGCACGCCCGAAATTAACCACGCATGCGCATGCAGTAGCCGAGCTGTAAAGGGTGCAGACAACTAATTCAAGTGAGAATTTCTGGCCAGCTAATTAGCATTAAAAGTGCCCCCCCCCACAGTATCTTTTGCAAAAGGAGATTGTTTGGCCCCCAAAATGGTGAGATTGTCAGGATCAACGCCCTGGGTCTTTGAGCTTTCATATGAGAGCAGAATGGCTGAAAACTACGTTTAAAAAATGGTCCTAAGTACCCGATAAAGTTTAGGGTTGCCACTTGAAAAATAGCTGCAATCAGATNAAAATTGAAAAGAAATTGAAAGATTAGTGACTGGACAAGAATTTCATTTGTGTTTCAGAAATCTCATGGATGTTGGCGTGCATGCTATTGGGCCCTGAACAGTGCTGATTCTACACTGTTTTCAATGGGGCTTGAATTAGTGGACTGTACCCATAAGTGTGTCGTAGACTGTGCGCACCGTTCCGCCCCGCCGCAAACGCATTTGGAGCTTTTTTCCAGTGGTTTATCTGAATTATTCAATATGCTAATGTTATGAATTATTCACATTTCTCTGAACCAATCGTATTTTGGGGGGATCCTGGGCTAGTCTACTTACCAAAAGGGTAATTCAAGATGAATATCATTTAATTACACATTTCCAGTCGATAAAAAACAACATTTTTTTCTTTTCAAGATGTATTTTTTTTTGCGTTGGGGAGATGTTAATTATATATATAACGGTTTTGCCCGTACCCATTTTTTTCAGGAACACAACTTACGGTCGTAATTTTTGATATTTATGTTGACTTGATGACGAAAAATTCTTCAGAATAAAACAGTAATTTATGATACATGCATACATATACTTTTTTAATTCACCAAAAGCTTTATACAATACTCTGAAATAACCGCGTTTCAAGTCGATCTCTAGTTTTGCGAAGCGGGTAGGCTATTGTTGTGAAAGAATGGGATTCCGCTTGATTAAATTAGGAATCAACTGTAGAGAGACTAGAGTCCAGCAGGTGTTTTTGTTTTGGAATTCTCGAAGCCGATTTTCTCATGAAGTCAATCAACCCTAGTTAGAACAAAATGATGAACTAAAAAACAATGGCGACGACAAACACTCCAGTCAAACGGGTGACAGTGTCACGTTTCCATCTCAGTCACTGTGCTGGCCCGTTTTTCGGACACTGGCTTCTCGGACTCTCGCTCGCGTGAAAAGGAAAGCAGTTATTGTGTCGGTTTGTAACCAGTACACTGCATTCTACTGGACATTCGGAATTAATTTCAGGGTCATAGCGCGCCAAATTTGACGACTGACATGATTTGCATATTAAATAGGCCTAGCAATCGTAGCGTGTCTAGACTACTTAATTCATGAAGTCTTTGCACAACGGTGCGGCCTGGTATATGAAACTTTTGCCATAGTTGGAAGATTGACAAATATGTCTCGACCCCCCAGGAAAGCCTTCACGGCCGACATTTGCTGTGGTTTCAATTTGTCGATCAGAATCTCAAGTTTCGGTGCTGCATATTTGAAGCAATTCTGGAAGAGATTGTAGTCTACAACTGACACCACTTCCGGAAAAGACGCCATGTTGAATACGCGCCCATTGTAATGTTGAATAATTCATTACATGCATGATGCAACGCCAAGACAGGAGATCGTTTTCATTGATGGAGACTCATGCGTCGGCATATATCGTACCTGTTACCGAAACGGCAGCAAATGTAAAGAAAACATAAGTTACGTGGGGCAGAACTCCAAAGGCGTGCGGGGCGTGCGTGCGGTTCGTCTTGTAGTCTTTCTTCGTGCGTTAGTTTGCTTAAACTAGTCTCCTCTAGCTCTTCGCTCAGGAGCGACTATCCATTCGCCGCGGGTGAGGTGGCAGTTTACATACGCATTACAGCTTGAAAATGGCGACTTCCGTGGGGGTGTTCTTGTTGTATATAAATTGTAAGATACAAGATGGCTTATCTAGAACATCATAAAAACCAATAACAAATGTAGTCTTTGTCGGTCAAACTTCTCAAGAGAGAAAAAAACAGAAGAGACCGAAAAACTATGGAATTCCATATCTGCCGTCGCCCGTCGTCCGTCGCATTTGCTTTGTTGTGTCCCAATTCTGCCATTTACCAGTTCCAAACATGCCATTTTCCGTCGTGCGTCGCCCGTCGTGCCTCGCCCGTTGTGCGTCGTCCATCGTGCGTCGCCCGTTGTGCGTCGCCCGTTGTGTGTCTCCCGTCGTGCGTCGCCCGTCGTGCGTCGTGCGTCGCCTGTTGTGCGTCGTCCGTCGCCCACTGTGCGTCGTGCGTCGCCC
>NW_019091362.1:3059120-3115384 GCF_001949145.1 Acanthaster planci
TGTTTTATTCGGTTTAAGCCTCCTAGAGCACATACAAAGAGTTTCAATGTGATCGTTTGTTAACTTTGTGCAAACGAAGTCTTAAAACCGAGAAGGCTCAACAGAGGATTGGCAAGTTAAGGACATTTCCGTATGTTTCACGAGGGTCTGGTCAAGTAACCGCTGCGCACGGTCGAAGTCGTTAATTGCACACGTTGAATGGGGTGAAACATACGTGAGGTGTTACATGCACATTGCAATGCTGTGTTTAATATTCAGGAGGCATCCAATGAAAAGAAAAGGTTACCTGCGAGTGTATAAAGGACCAGCAGCACTCTACCAGGTGCGAAATGGGACAGAGGGGTACCCCCCAACAAGTCCAATCTCTATTAACACTCAGGCCTATTGTCACTTTAACACATCCCCCCTTGATGTCTGAAAAGAAATCCTGAGATACTAGTATAACGACCAACACAAAGCCTTCTCTCTGTCCCATAGTTTGCTTATGAGTGGCACAGCTGGTCTACCTGTCACACTCAACAGCGAACAGAAGAGAATTAAGTGAATGAAGAAGAGAAGGGACCACGTGACTCAGACTGGTCAACTGGTCACAATTTGAATACCAAAAGTTATGAAAATCAGCAGTCTGCAATCAATGCACTCTGACTTTCTTTGCCAATAGGTATTCAAACACTTCCAACGCATGAAACCTTTCTCATTAATGAATTTACATATGAAGTAACACATGAGACGGAGAGAATCCCCAGCTTTGTGTTGGTCATTGTTTCACTGGAATCTGAAGCATTCTTTTCAGACATCTGGGGGAATGTCAATAGCTATTGGATATGTGTGTGGGGGGTACCCGTCGGTCTCATTTCTTGCTGACTGTATGGATTTTTTAGAACTCGTGAAAAGATGCAACAAAATAATACTCAAATGATCAATGTGGTCATCTTGCAGTGTTATGGAATAAGTACAGCTCATGAACTTTCGAGGTTACGTCATTGTTCTTGCAAAAGCAGTTCAGATTCTTCGCACGAAATTAACTTCGCTGGAGGGGTATTCGCCTGTTTCCCTTCCAATTTGTTGCTGATTTGTCGTCATGAAAATACAGTCTCAAGATTAAAAATGGATATTTGAGAGGTACTACATAATGCTCGCAAGAACTTGACACTGTTGAACTGTAAACATTTCCAATCACCCCTACTGGAGGTCACGATATAAGCTTTCTTTCGTGGACATGATTTATGTCATGCGCATTTAATAATAGTTATCTTGCGCACACGAGAAAAAAGGAATGTCTCTTCAGGGGCTCGTTAACCAAACCCTCCACCCCCACCTGTTTAAGGTAACACTACCGTGTTTTAATAGCGTGCTGTCGATTATCTGTCATTTAAATATAAAAAGCTGTGAGGGGAAAAGTACGTGTAACTGGTTCCGAAACAAGCACAGAGGGAGTACGGAGCTCTGAGAGTGCCATCCGCGTTGATTAGGCTTGGGGTTCGCTGTGCGCTACAAGCATGCTTGTAGAGTGAATTATGGCGATGGCGACACTTTAACCACTTCTCACTTAAATCCTGACTAGCAAAGAGGCCTCCAATTCCATAACACACTTATTTAAACATACCACCGTTTCACCATAAAATTACCCATGTTGCGATAATTGGGCATTGGCACAACTTGAACTTATGCCAAAAACTGGGCTGCAGAGGAACATGAGAAACAATATCTAGCAAGTTGTAAATCAAAGGAGGGGGTCGGAGAACAGTTGCTCATACAGCTTTTCGTGCTTAGAACCTTTTGATCGAATCGTTACCTTTGCGCGAGAATTTTGTGCACCGGTGAAGAGGGAACTTTGTATGCAAATATCAGCACCTAATTGTTAAAAATAATCGCAATTTCCCATGCCTGTGCCATTTTGCAGAAATAAATGTTGACTTATTAATTAAGGAAATTTAAAACAAAAATGCTGTGGATAATTTGTCCACACTGTCTGGGTAGAATCATAATTAAACCCGGCATTTCCGCAGGTAGTGACGGAAATGCTGTAAATGTCACCCTTTATGGAGTGTTCTATTTTTTTGGCAGTGCTCCACAATGATGAAATTTACCAATCCCTTGAATCGAGGCATTGGCAGTGTGATTGACTTAATTCTGGGTCAAGCATTCAACCACATTACTTAAGTTGACTTACCAGACAGACATACCAGATAGCCACGTCGTCGGAGTTTCAACGTCAAGTCGAGACGAACAGGCATGTGAGAGAAATAGGTCTGTCGTTGCGTCTTAAGCTTAGGACCGATTCATATTTCAGGCGAATGCGAAAAACAAACGAATTTGACGTCACAACAACTTTGTAGCGAAATTCCGATCGAGTTGAAGTGTGTTCAACGTTTGTGAATTCGCAGCACAAATTTGATCTGCCCTCACTTATTTAATTGTGTTCGCTCTCGCTTTCGCGCAAAGTATGAACAGGCCTTTAATTATTTCCTGGTATTGAGATGTTTTCTGATGCGGTGTCCTATTTACGACACGTCAGATCTCTTTTCAACTATCAATTATGGCTCCATTTATCTATCATCTCTCCGCTCTGAGTGACACTTTCCCTTGCCCAAGTTCTAGCAATGACAGTTTTTTCAAACTGCTCGATTTTCCCAAAGAACCTATGCACAAAACTTATCCTGGGTATCCTGCAAAATAAACCAGTGGTTGCCTAATGCTCGCTAATCGAACTTGGCCTTTGCATGCTTCATCACTGAAAACTCGTTACTTCTCATTCACTGTAGTGAGGATCCCGCAAAGATAACCTCATCACAGCCTAGCGCCTTCAGCTAAAGTGAGTACCTTATCGGCGGTGTTACGGCTGGACTTGCCGTTTTGTAGCCTTTTCTTTGACATATAGCTGCCCTTCTTCTTTCTTGTGTTTGGCACGCAAAGAATTTATTTTGTTTGAATAGCGAGTGTGGTGTTGTGACGGAGCAGGTATTTAAGCTCCGCACTGTACCTTGCCGGGCTCTCAGTCAGTGCATACCACCATCGAGGGAGGCAGATCTTCCACCAGAGGCCAAGACTTCTACCAAGCCAAGCTGGTAAGACTGGGTGCGGCCATCTCCGCCGAAATCGTTTGGACCGTGGGGCGTCGAGGCTACTACCGTGAATGGCTTGCAGCTGACCTCCAGTGCCCAGAGCCCGACGCCACTTATCACCGGTCTCCGAAGTCTTCACCATCCTGTGGTGGTAGTCGAGCAGTGATAGACCATGACGGCGTTGCCCTGCCTCCGCGTGCCTGACTGAGCGCCCGGCCTAACCTCATTCTTAGTTGCGTGAGCTCACATTAATTTCATTATATCCGGCCGAATATTGGGTTTTCATGTCATGTATTTCCCTCGTAGATAGTTTGTCGTCAATTCTTTTGTTCGATCTGTTTATTTAATAAATGATTGTTACCTGTTCATAAGTTAATACCTAGCCTGATGCATCCGTCTATCGTTAGTTCGTCAATGTACCAAATATCATTTTCCGTTAGTTTGTCTTTTCTTTGTCGTGCGTCCGTGTGTGCTTGTCGGCACGTAACAGAATATATATTGGTATTAGGGACATTATGAACCTTGATTGTACAGACTGTATTTGAAAACAATTGGGCAAAATGAAAAAAAAGCAAAGTCAAATTGATATGTATCATTTTCTTTCAATACCAGTGGATTGAAATGAGTGTTGTTCCATTCCAAAAATACCGTGAATTGATTTTTTTAAATTCTCACCCACAGAAATGAGTTACTCCGTTTTTATCCGGTCGTGAGGAGAATTGGCAGTAGTTTCATTGCTGCAAGTGTAATATTTATACGTTGCATTTTTCCCTGCTCCAACTCGCAGTTGATGTCAAAGATGAAGGGCTTTCTGTGTTTGCTTGCTCTCTTCAGTCTGGGATGTGTTGTGTTCACCGAGGCCCAAAACAGGGAAGAAAAAGGTTAGCACCTATTAGTATTATCCAGTTTGTGCGAAAAGTATGTGGTAAGTGAGCTAGATTTTATAGCTCTGTTATCTTGTTTATTTTAAAAAACTTGCCATCGGAATTAGCTTCGGAGTCAGTTCAGCACGAAGTCGATTGCTGGTTTGAATCATTGCTCGATTGACTGAAAAGCCTCGCATTCAGCGATAGTTTTTTTATGACTGCGATCAGTAAAATACAGCAAGGTAGACTGACCGAAAGAAACCCAAGAATCGAAGACAGAAACTTCATTGAATCAAAGTGTATAAAATTGAGTGACGATCGGGTCTAATGTGCGACTTGGAATTTTTGACAATGATTGTTTATAAAAGGTGAGCACGTAAAAAGACAATAAGAAGCAAGGAATTTTAAGCAAAAGCAAATTCGCCTAAATACATGGGTTCTAAAACGAATTTAATTGCATTTCGGAAGAACTCGACATAGGGAACTTTTTAGTGCGCCAAGGTTTATGCTCCGTAAGTTTTAAGGAAAACCAAAATTTCTCTGAAAATGTTCTTGCATTTCTTAAGGGAACTTGTCGCTTTTACGTCAAACCAGTATTAGGCCCATATTGTCTACCTTTCAACAGACTCACTGAGCTTGAGGAAATTGCTGTCTGTAATTCAGGACGACCTAAAAAGGGAGGAATTCGGTGCCCACGGTTTGCAAGATGGTAGGTTGAAACCTAGAGGCTAAAATTCCACAGGAAAAAAAACACCCGAAAATAAAGAACTTATTTTGTGTGAGACGAGGGCCGCATAGAGCCCTCCAATGGCGATATGTAATCTATTTGTCAAGAGGCATAGACTGTATCAGCTACTTTTGACCCCTGGAGATTGGCGTTTACTGCGATTTCTAATGGATGATTTGTCAAGTGTTAAATCACCGACCGATCTGCCCCATGCACATGCTTTCGTTGTAATGGTTCCGGAGTTGTTTATATGCATGGTGTTGTTTGGTCTGTCGATTGTTTATTTTCTCTGGGCGCAATGTATACCGTTCAAGAGACTAGCTTACTACACGAAATCCTCTGTAGACCCTTATCGACCTTTCATGCGTTTGCCATTTGAACTTCGATGGTCGCTTTGGAGTTTTGACGTGGGTAGATCTTAAAATGTGGTCGAATTGGAGACGACAAATAAGAAAGGAGACTTCGAGGGAGTACGGTTTGGCGTTTACGGACCATCAATGTTGGGCGTGTGCTGGCGGCGAGTTATTACAGCAAATCAGAAACAGAATTTGCCACTTCAAGGAAGACCTGTCTCATTACAAAACTGCATGTCTTGTTATTTCTTCAGATTTGGTCGGCAGGGATCTGTTCCAATGCTGTCCAGCCATATTTTGCACTTCTGTTTGTGGTGGCCAAAATTGCTGTGAAAAGTAGCCCCACTCCGAGTACACCATGTCACGTGAGCAAAGTTTGGATCTTGTCTTAATTATGGTTCCCAGAACTGATTGAAGTGTTGCAAACCCATTTCACTGGTTTTAATGTACTGTCATCAAAGACCTGTCCACTAATACTGGGCGAGTATAAATTACTTCTCTCAGCCGATTTCCCACAGTCAACACCATTACAAAACAAATTTCTCCACATATGTTGGTATTTTTCCACAAGTGGTCCAAAATTTACGATGGTCTGAATGTGCCATCATTTCAGGTGCTTCCTATCAGCCAATCAGAGGATTTAGGACTGTCTTGTTGAAATACAAAAAAATCTAACGAAGGGACAGGAAAAACGATTTGTATGGGAAATGAAAACGTCTGTCGGACTGAATGATAAATTTGGATGGAGGACAGTATACAAGGTGGCTGCTTACACGCTTGACCATGGCGACTTCAATGGAGGCGCTATTATTGCACATAAAGTAATTGCGAGATACGAGATGGTTTATCTAGAGCCTCATAAAAACCAATAACAAAAGTAGTCGTTGATGGTCGAACTTTTCAAGAGAGGGAGAGAAAAGAGAGACGGAAAACCGGCAAACAGTAACCCAAAGAACCAGCAAGAAATTCGTTGGTGCTTTGTTCGGAAAATGTATGAACAAAAATAAGGGTTACACTAATTTTGACATGTTGCCAAACTGAGTAATTCCGTGTCTAATGATCGTTTCTTTTTCAGGGTACCAGCTGAGTGGACGAATCTGCCTCGATATACCTGAACAACAATGCTATCCTATCTAATGACAGTTGACGCCATAGCTTAAACAAGGGCCAAAAGTAATTTTGGCATATATTAGTTTTAACACTTTAAATGACAAGGTTGGATTCGGTAGCCTACACTATAGGTATAAGGGTTCTGTCAAAAATGCACATTTTCTTTCAGTTATTATCGTGTCTTAAAACTCCATACGATTATGTGTTTTATGACAATTTCATCAAAAATAGTACTTTTCAGGTTCCAATTCAAAACCACTGATAATGTGAATGGTTATAAAAACAATATCTGTCCATAATTTCCCAAAGCTCTCACGGTAATTTTATTTACTTTCACATCCGATTGGTTGAGACATAATTTGGAATAAAAACAGTCAAAAACGTTAATCTCTCTGAAAAGAGACACGTGAGGGCTGGTACGCAACGTGAAACAATAAGATAATCATTATAGTGCGTAACTCAAAGCAGCACTACATTAGACAATGATAATGTGTGATATCCGCCTACCTCTGTAAACTGACGTTTACATTTTATTGATATTCGATATTTGCATAGGTTTATGCAGCGAATGTGTGGCTCAATTGGATATTTAACGATATTGACTGCTGTGATGTGTAATATGGTGTTTTTAACTCCCGAGGGACTCATGGGACTTTGTTTGAAAAAAATGAAAGGCAAATTTTGAGTCTATTTCTTTGTTCTTTTACATCAAAAAGCGTGTAAGTCAGAATAGGTCAGAAAAGGTTACAAAAACTAAACTTCAATATTTTTGGCTCCCCAAAACCCGTTTTTCTTGGAACCTGGCTAAACGTTGTCGCCACTTCCTAGTGTGACACACTAAATGTGCACAACTGAATTGAAGACATAATGTCGAGCATTATCTTGTCTATTCCACCTTGGTCTTTTTTCTTTTACACTTTTTCATATTAACACCTGCATTGTAAATTAAGCTTACCGTATTATAGCCCAATATTCAAATCTGCCTTCAATTCTCATAAAGCATGCGTGATTCCATTGCAGCGCCACTATCAATGTATCGCACATAGGCAAATTTTTATGCTAATTTTTATGCTTTTATTTTAGCTAACAAGCTTTCTATCTTAATCAAAATAATAATGGCACAGTATACGTTTTCCCAGATAATTTAGCATTTCTTTCATTTAAAATTGCTTTATAAGTTCGAAAGTTTAATCTCGTCAAAGAGTGATCACCCGCCCTAATGTTGATACCGATTTCGAAATTAACATCACAAGGTTTCACTTTCAGAGCATTGTAAATCACGACAAAAACACACTTGTCTTATTCGTCCCATATTTCGTCCTCTTCGTCTCCCTCCGGGAATGGCGTTGAATGGGAAAAGCAAATTCGTATTTTGTCATTTGTAACCTCTTAAGTTACACAACAAAAAATGCAAAGTGTGTACACCCTGACAAAACACTCCTTGGAAACAGCTGGCCTTGAAGCACAGAAGAAAAGTCTTTTTACTCCTTAATGGCAGCCCTTGACACAAGTCCAAAGTTGTAATGACTCGAGTCAATGACTCGACTCGAGTCCGACTTGAGTCGCATTTTTGGGTGACTCGACTCGAGTCTCTGCTGTAAAATGACTCGACTCGAATCACTAAAATCAGTGACTCGTTACAACTCTGCACAAGTCCAGAGTCGGCTGTTCGCTGTAATTAGTTGACAACGAATACATGTAACAATTACATGTACATCAACCTTAATGAGCACCCGTTTATGATGTGGTTAAATAAAGAAACTGATCAGCTATGTTTTGAGTAGAATGTATTTATTTATTATGTACCTAGTGTTTTGCCACATGTGGAACCCAAATGACAATACAAGTATACAATTATTGTACGTGAGAGTCCATGTAGTAGACTTATCATTACAGCAATGACCCTCTACGAAACCTCTAGTCCCCCAGCCAACCTTTAACACTAAATCTAATATTCTTTGGTGATTTCCAAGCTGGAAGAATTATCTCTTCTTGCCAACTGTTGCATTCCTAGAGTTTACTTAGCTGGAAAAACTGCCTGTTTTGGGGATCAACCGTCTTCTAACATCAGGAGGAAAGTCGTCTCTGCAACGTGAGTTTCGACTGCACAACTTCACCAAAAGAGGGCGTAAGAACGAATTTACGCTGATACATCATTCCATTCATTGCTTTAGGCCTAATCATTCAATTTCGTCAGTGACATAAACATAGAGCAAGGAACAGTAAATTTGTATACAAAGCGTTGGCCCTTAATCTAATTAACACGAGAAATTCAAATGATTCTTTCTTTTATTCAATTTGACTCACAACAAAAATGACGTCTAAATAACCACCAAGTCAAACCATCTTAATACATTCTACGACGCAATTGAATGTGGCCACTGAATGTGACGTTTGGGAGTGCTACCAACGACTGTTTCACGATCAACAAGTCTCGTGCCCAGACCATGTGGAGGACCCATGACATTTTGTTCGTCCCGTTTTTTTAATGCGCTAGCAAAATCTAGGCACGAGTATTTGAATGAGAGAAGTCCGTTTGTCGAGCACGCCTTTTATAGCTTTCGCGCCGCTGTGACCACGCCTACGCACGCGCTCACGTGACCTAGCAGTGACTTCTGCTGCCCTATCGCACAACGCACAAGGCGGAGCCTATGCGCCGTGCTTGCTTAACACACAGCTATGTGCGCCTAACATCTGCCGCTGTTACTAGGCAGAGCGCCATATATCTTTGCACCGCGCCTAGTGACTAGCGCCCTCTGTCACGTCACAATACTAACGCTCCACTCGGTAGCCTGGAGCTCCGTTGCAACAATTATCCCCGGTTAAGACTAAAGTTTGTACTGTTTGTACTATTTTATATATCAACACAAGAATCAGTATGTGATCTTATACTATAAACACTGAAGAATATACTGAAGAATATGGCAAGGAAACGAAAAAATTATTGAGGGCGCCCTACTAACTGCACGGTCATCCGATCGACAGTGGGGGACTTTCTCACATCCACAGTGCAAAGTTTATTGTTGTTTTGTTTTACTAGCGCTTCAGCAACTCAGGCTATTCGCGCCAATACCTATGCTACACGTTTATTCACAACCTTTACTAATTAGCATCAACAGAGTTGGGAAGAAGGTCCAGTTTTAGAGGCAGGAGGAAACCGGAGTACCCGGAGAAAACCTGCGAGAGCGAGTATGGACCGGAAACCAAATGCACTTAAAGCCTGGGCCAAGCCGGGACTCGAACCCGGGCCTCATTGGTGCAAAGTGAGGAAATATTTGCTACGCTAACCCGCTCCCCCCATGCAAAGCTTGTGAGAGGCTAGCGTCTTTTGAGCCTAAAAGTAAAAGGTCACGCAGAAAGCTTCCGGAACCCTCGCGCGGTCCGCCTATGTGGATTTTTTTAATGGGGCCGTCCTATCACGTTCGATAATTTTCGGGAAAATGATTTCGAAATGAAACCACCCCAAGCAACACTCACACGGGAATTTTCCCTTTGTCTACAAGTAATATTTTGGAAAAGTCACAATTGTGACGTGTAAAAAACAAATTTCATTAACGACCCAATTTCACTTCCAACAATATCGTTCCAAGGTCTCCTTGCTTGTGCACGTCTGTTTTCATTCCCTGTGCTTACGTGAAAAACAAGATTGTACATAAACGTCGCAAAGACTTACCTACCTGCAGTGGATGGATTGACCTGACACAGTTCTTGTCAGCAAAGTTTAGATTAATCGGAAGTTTTGCAAAATAAACATTATTTTCCGTAACACAGAAATGGATGTTCCTGTTTATTTAGAAAAACATTCAGCCCATCCAAACATTAACTCTCGAATAACGTGCCCTACATGGACGCTGCCATGTTGCATGTCACTAACTAGACTACCACCGATAACCGGTTGTTTGTTCCTGGCGTTCAAGTGGCCGACCCACGAATAACCGTAAATCGAGCTGTTCGTAAACGTAACATACGGGAACAAGCCGCCCGAACTCGGCCCATGAGAACGTTGGACAGCGCCCTCAATCGACAGAGGAATAAGAATGGCTGACGACGTCGAGGTACGTGTTTTATCATTCTACCTCCATGGTTTTATTTGTTCGAGCTGAGCTCTTCCCCCTCCCAAATTGTCTTTGAATTGTTTCTTTCAAGGTGTAAATCATCATGCGCATTTCTAATGCACTGCACATGTCTGATTTGTTTTAACAGGAATCCGAAGTGTTCGAAATAACTGATTTTACAACAGCTTCGGAATGGGAAAGGTAGGCCGTCGCGCTTACGTCAGGGCTACGTTAACCGTATGTATATGTAGGCCAAGTCTTTTCTTAAAACAAGGTAAAGGTTCCTTGCCTAAGCCTAACCAGTTGCACTGAAAAGCTAGCGTAACGTTTTCTAGCACCATCATAAGCACTGCCACTGATATTGTCGTGTAGCATTAGAACATTTTGGGGTCGGAAGAATATGAAAAAAATAAAAATTGAGCTCAAAAGTTCCATTTTTTGAGAATAAAATGAACATTTCAGTTTCAGTTTGGATGACAAGCATACGATGCATTTTACGCACAACCCTATGGGAAAGGTGTACCTGAAAACGTTAATTTGTTTCCATTTTATTTCATAATACAATTTAAGCCTTCCCCTTCCATGCCTTCTGACACAGTGTTGCATTATTGATTTGGGATGAAGATTTTCACAAACTTTGATGTTTAAAGCTTGGCAGAAAGGGAAAATTCAGAAATTCCCTTCCAACAACACCACTTTTACTCATGGACTACTTTGACTAAGACCGTGTGTATTAATACCTAGTATTGTCCAATCAAAAATCCCGACTTGTAAAAGTTGTTGCTCTTTCATCCTGCATTGACCCATCATTTTCATCCCGTAGAGTGACTGGTGCCCTTAATAAAAGACACTTGAGGGTGATTTCTTCTTCTTACAAACATTTGAAATTCTGTTTGAAAATGTTTCTTGTATAATGTCATAATACACAGGCATCTGTAAGTTGATGAGCAGATACACAAAAAATATTTAGTAGAAAACTATAAATTGATTTCTGACTGGTTCACTTCCCCCATAGGGTTGTGAATAAAATGCATTGCTTGCTTGTCATCCAAACCCATAATGCTTTGCTAACATCGAAAAGGTTTATTTGATTTGGTCCATTTTTTTCAAACCACTAAAACACTGTCTGGAATAAAATAATCTAAATTTTTTCACTTCAAAGTTGGCAGCTCATTTGAAGAATATCCCGCCACCCCACATGATCAACCTCTTTGCTGGTGAGAGGTCAAACTAGGCTTAATGCTCTTCTCGTGGAATTTTCACGTCGTACTCATGATTTCACCATGCTAACCAGTCATTCCAGGGGTCTGTTTTTTGGAGTGGTGGGGTAGTCTATGATTACTCTGAATATAATTGGTGGCTAAAGACTGGGCATGTGCAATTACTGTTTTGGGGACTTTTGGCCATGTCCGAAACAGGCTTCCAGAGCTACGGCTAGGTCTATTGTCTATGCATCTCTGCACATTTCCAATGGAGAGAAGACGTAGACCTAGTTCTAGACAACAGATTCGGATGCAGCCTTTTCTCCTGTGACAGATCTTAGTCTGGTTATAGGGCCTATTCCAACATTGTTGTCGAGACTTCGTGTTCGTGAGACGGGGATCAGATCATTTTTACAATTGTGGACTTTTTCCACAAATCAAATTTTCACAAATCAGAAAAAGAAAATGACATTTTTTGTGAATAATGTGAAATGATAATAGAAGAATTCTCTTAATTTTGGGTACGAAAAAAATTTCTTTGCTCAGATTCAAATCTAGCTGGGGAAACCGTTTCATCCATGACATGCCATCTACTAGACCGCAGGTCTGGCGTGATCATTTATGGCAATTTAATATCTTATATAAGCTCACTTATGTGCATGCGTCAAGGAGGGCGCTGTCACCATGTTATGTAGCTGGCTAAATATTTTTAACTACAAGTTATTAGCCGAAGCTGGCAAAATACAGACTTCTTTATAATACAGGGCCTAGCTTGCAACCCCCTGCTCTGTGTGCATCAAAGAGGGCGCTGTCACCATGTTAGGTAGCTGGCTAAATATCTTCAACTACAATTTATTACCCGAAGCTGGCAAAATACAGACTTTCTTATAATACAGGGCCTAGCTTGCAACCCCCTGCTCTGTGTGCATCAAAGAGGGCGCTGTCACCATGTTAGGTAGCTGGCTAAATATCTTCAACTACAAGTTATTAGCCGAAGCTGGCAAAATACAGACTTTCTTATAATACAGGGCCTAGCTTGCAACCCCCCCTCCCCGCTCTATGTAGACTGTGTCATTACCAACAAACTGAACACTCCCCACCAACATGGCTCCTTCCAAATGATGAGGGGTTACTTCTGCGCAATTTGGATTGAGTCAGACAATTCAAGCAAAACTTGAATCCTGGTTGTGTCCAACGAAATCAGGTTTTTCCGTGGAAACCTTGTCGTGCTTGATGTTTTGATTGCAGTGATGGGCCTTATTTTTTTGATTTGTATTTTTTTGTTCGGGTTGGGGTTGTAGGTTTATTGCACGGCTGGAACAGATTATTCATGACTGGAAACTGACGACGTATGTCAGGGGACCCCCTCTCAAAAAGGTAACCAAACTGAAAATAAATTCTTACAGCATTTGTAAAGCTTCTTTTACGTCTATTTTGTGCTATAGCATTTCAATTTTGAAAGGATGCTACACATTTCAGTGAATCTTTGAAGAACGAAAAGTGATTGTATTTTGTAATCGTGTCATGTAACATTTTTGTTCATCTCTTCTCAATGCTGACAAGTTCCAAAAAACCTGATTTTTAACTTTCTATAAAATGAGTCCGGCATTGTGGCTGACTCTTCCAGAGAAACTTCAGTGCCCATAACGTTCTGTGCGATAAGTAAAACATGACGCTTTTTGTTCCACCTTTCCCAACAGGGAGAGTTTTCCGCCGGAGAATGGGAAGAGCAGTCGGAATCCATCAACTTTGCCACCGTGTGCTTCACGGTGACAGAGCACCGCCTCAAGCAAGCCGCACCGGCCGAAGGAACTCAACAAGAGGAGAGTGAGGGTGAGTGTTTGAATGAAAGTGCTCGAACCATTTAGTCACTTGCCTCTTTGCTGTTCTCTTTTCTAGGTATATCTGGTTGATGTTGAGGGGGTCACAGTTGGCCCATGCCCCTCCACCCATTTCTTAGGTGCCCCGTCCCCTTCGTAAATTTGCTGGATTCTCCATTGTACACCGCACTAATCAAAAGTTGGTGCAACATGAGTAGAATAGGGGCAATTCAGCATACAGTGCATCACCAAGAGGCTATTTTTCAAGTTCTTGGCCAATAAAAGCATGGCAGCCTTGCTGTGATTTACATTTGAGCATGTCAGTAGACAGTTTGGGGAAAATTTGTTATAAATTGGAACATTCCATACAGTAGAAAGACAAAAGGATTGATGAAAACTGCGTTTTGAAATACACTTAAGAATCCTCTTTCCCTGACAAACATTGAGCCTAGCTGGCAAATAGAAATTGTTGGTCATTTCCCACAATGCACTGCGAAAAAGTAGCTTTTCTTGGTAACCTCTTGGTGGCGCACGGTGTTATGAATCGCTCACATTGATCATTATTCTTTGAGGGTATCATCTGCTGCTTAAAAACAACTGCCAGAGGGCTTGCTTTCAGAACTTGGTCATGAGGGGAAATATATGAGTCTCAGTCTGACAGTCTCGCAGGAAATGTGACAAGATTTTGAACCTCCCGTGACCAGAGAAAGTTCAGTGTGGTGGTCGTTTTCCAAGTGATTGCCTGAGTTCTAAGGACAGCTTAAAGTCCTACAGGTAATTTTGAAGAAATCGTGATCACAGGAAGAAGCCCTATTTTCAAAAGAAGTTGTGGATTAAAATAACAGATTTGAGCAGGTCACAACCTTGATATTGCAAATGTGAGAGTTTTAAAGAAGCAAAGTAGCCTAGATTCAGTCCTTTACCTGATGGACTGTCATAATTTGCCATTGTCAGATGCTCTACCTCAGGCTATGGAGGACATGTTGCTGATGGAGAATGACTTCCCTCCACGGGCCCATTGCATCTGCAGATGGTAAGCGTATGATCATGGGCGGGGTTCCAGACCTGGCCACGCCCATTGCGGGTGTGACTCTTTAGCGTGCCCAAAACTTAACAGTAGAGTCTGATGTCATACTGTCATATTGGTTTTCTCTCTGCATCCGAATCTGTTGTCGAGAGCTAGGTCTAGGTCTTCACTCCATTGGAAATGCGTGGAGATGTGCAGACCATAGACGTAGCCGCAGCTCTGGAAGCCTGTTTCAGACACAGCCTCTGATTCTGCATAAGTGCCGATTTTTCATTTCTTGCAAAATCAGTTAATTTCCTGTCATATAATTCTGATTTAACCTCTGATTCTGCATAAGTGCCAATTTTTCACTTCTAGCAAAATCAGTTAATTTCCTGTAATTTAATTTAATTAGTTGCATTTAATCCTGCAATTATCCATAATCTTGCTGCATGCAATAAATCAATTTAACCCTAACCCCCCAAGGGTTGCTGGCCCTAACCTTCCCCATTCACACAAAGTTAAACACCCATATGGGACTTTGTGCACAGAGGCTGGTGGACTTTGTTTTTCTGAGGTATGCCAAACCCACCGCAAAAGCCAGCTGTTATGGGCCTACCAGACCTATCCCCACAGAATGAAACACTTTACTACCGTTTAATTCTGTGTGGTTGGGGAAGGTTAGGGTTAATAAAGCTTACTTTCTCTAGCATGGCTTAGGCTTAGTGGGTTCTGGGGTACGTGCTCCGTCCCTTACCAGTCCTGCACCGTCAACATGTTAAATTTGCTCTCAAACAATTACAGGTATGGACTGCGCCATTTTGTGGTATTGACGCCGGTTGCCAACAGCGACGCAGTGCTGTCTGAGAGCAAGATTAACCTGTTGCTCAGCTCCATGGCGATAGCTGTCAACAACACCAACTGGTAGAAATTGTCTGTGTGTCCGTTGATGGTCTAGTAGTCGAGTCCATCACAAGTCCTTTCACAAGACCAGTCACAAGTTACAGTGTGAACAGTGACAAAGGAATGCTTTTGTCACAGCTCATTTGAATAGCTATTAGGCTTGACTTATGACTGGATGACAATCACAACATTGTCTTTTGTCGTTCTGCCGTTTTTGTCCAGGGGCTTGACCCAAACTACCTCAAACTGCCCCTTAGCATAAACTCTCAAGGTTGAATCCTACCAAATCCTCCAATGTGGAATGAAGCAGTACTAAATGTCAGTGGAATGTCGCTGTTGGGCGCACCATGAATTGGAATATTTGACTTTGCCCTTGACACGTGTTGTTTATCCAACACATTATGCTCAGTGCATTCTTTGGAGCTTTGGGGGGAAAAAATCCACGGGGTCGCTTGGATGGGTCACGAACCTGTGACTTCCCCATCAAACTTGTATAGAAAACCACTCGATCACGGAGCCTGTTGACAGCAAGCCCTCCAAATTCTACCGGCTGTGGACACCGTAGTCAGTTGATTTGAATTTTGTTGTAAAGTCTTTGCAGAGACATCAAGCCCATAAAGCAATATAATAAATATCGGCAGCTTGGCTATCTCATCCTCAGTCCACAGCCCAAATGAACAAAAAATTGCTATGGATTTATGCTCATTCAGACGAAAAGTAGTTGCGTATATAAACCAGCATGCAACCAACATGTAAACCAGCGTGAGCACTTGGTATATGACCCTCACACCATAGCAGTCATGACCCATCCTCCGTTTCCTGAACAGACTCCACCGTGAAAGTAACGCCAGAAATAAGAAGCTGTAAGAAAACAAATTTTAAACTTTATTCGTTCGTCTTTCCTTTTAGCCTCCTGCCCATCTTTGCCCAGATCCAGCAGAAGTGGCGTCGGATGTACACGGGCATCTGCGAGGCACCAGGCGTGCGGACGACCTTTGACATGGTACACCTCAAGCGGACCCCCCACCAGTACAGCCACATGGAGGGACTGCTGAACATCTTCAAGTCCAAACTTGTGAGTCTGTGTTTTGTTTCGATTTTGCATGGAATAATTCTCCCTTTTTGTGCGTGTCAATTTCATGAAGGATGTCGTGGTAGGTACATGCCAATGCTTATGCATTGAATTTTGTAAAGAATTTCTCTCACTCTTTTTTTTATCCGAAGAATTTATGCCCTTAAAAGTCACATTCCATAGTTACAAATAACAGACTTTAGGGAACAAATTAAACTGTGTAATAGTGTTTTTCAGGCATGCTGTGAAAAATACGAACTTTCTGGTGTGCCAGCCATTCGTACACACTCTCATCAGTCGCTTCGGCCACATTTCGTTCTTTATCATATTTTCGTCAAGGGTAGACACCAACAGTTTTCTCCCACTTCCTGGCGTCCTCTATTATTGGGATTATCCTCACACACCATAAGAGTGGACACACAAAGATTTGTATCTGCCAGAGAGTATTACAAACTTGGAATGTTCCTATTGAAGTTTTCCGTGTGAGCATGAGTTGATGCTGGAAACAAGCAATGTCAGAAGAGTGCTCTCGTGCCGAATTGGCCGTTTTCAAATCAGCATGCTTTCATGGGTAATTGGTGTTCTGCGGCTTTTCCCAGTTGGAGAAGTTTGTGTCCCAATGCTGAACAGATTGTATTCTTCGTAGAATCAGGGGTGAGATTTCTCAGCTTTTTAGCTGATCTCAGCTCTTTTTGTTTTGGATTTCAGCTTTTTTTTCCTTGCTGGCTGTGTAAAAAAGTATAGGAGATTTTCACAGTTCAGCTTCTTTATGCTTTTTGCAGATGTTTTCAGCTATTTTTATCATTGGTCAATCTCACCCCTGTAGAATGCTCCAAATTGTCTCTTTCGGTGAAGAATTGATATATCGTGCTGGATAAGTGTGTTTATTTCACCCCCCTCTTGTTCGCAGGCCACGCCCATCTCCCCGTTCCCCCCGGTCAAGGCCTCCATCAGATTTACCTATGTCCTGCACGATTGGACACAGTATGCCTGGTCCCTTCAGCCCCCTGGTAAGAAGTCCGGCTGTCTGTTTCTAATTTTTTTTTTCACAATGCACTGAACACGTGTTCTCATTTAATTAGGCAAGCCATATAATCAAATTTTTCAGAAGAAAAATACCCAAAAACAATCTTTCTAAAAAATTCAAAATCAAGTCGCAGCAAAAGTGTCAACAAATGTGAAACACAGTTAACTCACACGTCTTATATGCCTAGTGCAGACATTCCTTTGCTTCGGTGGTGTTTAGAAAACTCAAGATAAGACTTTTAATTGTCTCACACTGTGAACACGCTCTTGATGTAAAGGTAAAGATTTGTTTAATTTTTCCCTTCACTTTTCGTTCTGCGGCAATAATCCATACCTCTAGATGCCCCCTAAAACAGTTTACAAAGAGGATAAACTTTGTGTGGATCTGACTTAGTCCTCACAAGGTTCACACAACTTGCATTCCGTGGACCTACTTTGGTCTCAGGTCCTCACAAAGAGGACCAGCTTAGCACACCTGCACCTTTTTTGTAAATTATAAACGAACCAGCTAGAGAGCAAGTTGTGTAAATAAAAACATTGGTATCTCCCGAGCTCACCAGAGTATAGTGCAACTTGCATATTGCTTTGTCCAGACATGGATTCTCCCCTTGGGGATGAAGTGGGCTATCCCGGTTTCAAGGCACTCCCCTTTGGCGCAGTGGAAGATCCCATCAGTGAATTGCACCTGTCGGCCACCTGGCCGTCTCAAGCTGAAAATACCATTGTTGACAACGACGTATACTCGTAAGTTGATGAGGTTGCTTACTCTAATTCTCTCATTCACCCTTAAAAAACCCAGTGTTTTTGAAATCAGCAAATGTTGCTTAATGTCTTGCATGTACGTAAATATTGGTGGCAGTTTGGGATGATAAGTGGTTTTCTTTTTTTGATTATGATTTCAACTAATCTAGCAGCTGATTTTGATGGGACGAATTTTTTGACATCCAGTATGTTCATCTTTGTGTTCATCATACTGAAAGAATTTCATGCTGGGAATTTTTCAAAACATTTGACACGAAACTGTGTTCTGGCAGGTGCTCTTGCAAACAACCATCAGTTTCTCAAATTGATTTGTCGAAGAAAGGAGCTAAATAAGAGATACAATGAAATGATAAAGAAGCTTCGTTCTTGGGCCCTCAAAAGTTTTGATAGCAGCAACAAAACAAAGCCAATAGTTTTCATTGTAAATGGCACAAAGTGATCCAACCATATGCCCGGTATCTTCCCCCAAAAATACTGTTGATGTTAATTATCACCAAATCCACAGTGACCTTGACCCGTCCCAAGCACCTCAGTGGTCTGTCCGACTACGCCTGACTGAGAAGCCCCAGTGCCTGCTTGGTAAGTGTCCAAACATTTGATGCAGTGCACAATCAACCTCAGGTATTTTATTATTCAGTTTTTCCAGTTTTGTTTGAAGCAGTGGCATTATTTTTCCCGAATTTATTGTCTTAAAGAAGTAGTTTGTCTTTTAATTTTACCTAGGCAAGGGGTATATCATTTTGCAGTGAATTTCTTTATGGGGTGCTTGAAAAAATTATTCATTTATTTAAAAATGATTTATTTTCTGACAACCATATTATTGTCATGATTTCAGAAGAACAGTCAACATTTGGAGCAGGCTGTGGCCTTTGCAAAGCTTTTTGGGGAATTTGAAAAATTCAGACAGCTGTTCCCCCAAATGTTATTAATTGTATTTAAAATCTTTTTGGGTCATTGTTTGCTAAGAATCTGAAAAATTCANTTTGGGTAAGTGATCATGTGGGGAGTAGCCCTGCAGTTTTTGTACGGTACCTAATTTTTTAGCTCCATAGTTGTAGGTGGGTATTACTTTCTGACTGGCTTTTTCATTGTCAAAAAGGTCTCCATTTCTCCCCTTCATTTACGTCTTAAATTTGCTGCTGTTGAATTTACAGGGGAGTACCTGAGTGCATTTGCAGAGCTTGTGCACAACCGAGACTCCACAGACCAGCTGCTAGGAAAGCCTGCCTTTGATGACAACGATGACGGTGAGTCCCTGCCACATTTTGCCCGGTCTGGTGCTGAGTGTGTGCTTCACGTAAAATCTTGAGCCAGGGAATTGGTGGTAGCACGTTTGGTCCGCACAGCTGCCTGCAAGAAGACTTGCCATTTTTCAGTTACTAGACAAGATTCATGTAGCTAAGGGATTTTACCACCTGCAAGATGCCTCTTCAACTATTTGACAGTGAACTGTTCTAATTATGCATGTAGCTGTGGCGTCCCTTTGGTCGGACACACTTTGTGTTTATGCAGGTTTACGCATGCTCGACACCTGTTTTGTTTAGAAATGTACAATCCAATCTCCGCAGGGGCACCAAGTTGACACGGTCTCTACCTGCTTCTCCCTTCTTTGCCGACGAGGGTGTGCTTCTGCACAGAGCAGATAGGCTTGCCATCTCCAGCATGTTCCATTTTCAGCTAATCGCTCTTAGTATCCAAAGATTATAGGCAAGTGTCTTCTCTTCAGATGACTGGCTTTATTCTTTCTCTCATTCTCTCCATCTCTCCCTGAAGAAACTTCAGAGCAGATCAGCCAGGCTCTGCAGCGCCTCACCGACCCCGGGCGGGTTCATCTCCCTACCCTCTCCTCGGTTGTCAGTCGGGCACGCACCAGGATACGCTCCCGCCAGAGGCAGGTGGAGGCACCCATAGCTGTCGACATCCTGAACGAGCTTCTGGTGGTAAGAGCTGTTTGAAATGCAAAGTGTGTTTGCTTAAAAAACTAAACAGGTGGTTAACCCTCCTATGCTGAAGTCACTCTTTGGGTCACTTGGTAAACACCTCAAAGAAGTACAGCTGTGCTGTGTTGCGCACTGCACCAACCGTCCCTCACAGGAATATCAGATTGCACTTTTGTGCTGCCCAACAACTGTGCTTCACTGTTTCATGTGCATAACNTTGGGTTGGTGATCATGCGGTGGAGTAACCCTGCAGTTTTTGTACGGTACCTTATTTGTTGCTCTCCATAGTTGTAGGTGGGTTTTACTTTCTGACTGGCTTTTTCATTGTCAAAAAGGTCTCCATTTCTCCCCTTCTTTTACGTCTTAAATTTGCTGCTGTTGAATTTCCAGGGGAGTACCTGAGTGCATTTGCAGAGCTTGTGCACAACCGAGACTCCACAGACCAGCTGCTAGGAAAGCCTGCCTTTGATGACAACGATGACGGTGAGTCCCTGCCACATTTTGCCCGGTCCAGTGTCTGGTGCTAAGTGTGTGCTTCACGTAAAATCTTGAGCCTTGAGCTAGGGAATCGGTGGCAGTACGTTTGGTCTGCACAGCTGCCTGCTAGAAGACTTGCCGTTTTTCAGTTACTAGACAAGATTCACGTAGCTAAGAGACATTACCACCTGCGAGATGCCTCTTCAACTATTTGACAGTGAACTGTTCTAATTATGCGTGTAGCAGTGGCGTCTCTTTGGTCGGACACACTATGTGTTTGTGCAGGTTCACGCATGCTCGACACCTGTTTTGTTTAGAAATGTACAATCCAATCTCGGCATGGGCACCAAGTTGACACGGTCACCTGCTTCTCTCTTCTTTGCTGACGAGGGCGTGCCTTCTGCACAGAGCAGATAGGCTTGCTGTCTCCAGCATGTTCCCTTTTTGGCTGATCGCCCTCAGTATCCAAAGATTATAGGCAACCAGCAAGTGTCCTCACTTTAGATGACTGACTTTATTCTTTCTCTCATTCTCTCCCTCTCTCCCTGAAGAAACTTCAGAGCAGATCAGCCAGGCTCTGCAGCGCCTCACCGACCCCGGGCGGGTTCATCTCCCTACCCTCTCCTCGGTTGTCAGTCGGGCACGCACCAGGATACGCTCGCGCCAGAGGCAGGTGGAGGCACCCATAGCTGTTGACATCCTGAACGAGCTTCTGGTGGTAAGAGCTTTTTGAGATGCCAGTGCAAAGTGTGTTCGCTTGAAAACTAAACAGGTGGTTAACCCTCCTATGCTGAAGTCACTCTTCGGGTCACTTGGTAAACACCTCAAAGAAGCACAGCTGTGTTGTGTTGCGCACTGCACCAACTGTCCCTCACAGGAATATCAGATTGCACTTTTGTGCTGCCCAACAACTGTACTTCACTGTTTCATGTGCATCATTGTGCAGTAAACCAATTGCAGTGAAGAGGACTGCACAAAAGACCCTGAGTCATTTTGTGCCGGCAACAAATTGTGTACACACTGAACCTGTGCATGTTTGTGTTCCATGTAGGAAATAAATGCACAAGAGTGACTGTTGAGCACTCGTGCACATTTGTGCTGTAAAACCAAAGGAGGTTTATTGGAGAATATTGCAGAACTGAGAAAGGAGCCTTGACAGTCTGGGTGCAGTGAATGTAACTGTGTGTTTTTTGTGGACCATGGAGGATTTTGGGGTGTAAGGACAGTTTCTAGTAAAGTTGCACAAGGGATTCAGCTTACCGATGTCTAAACTGCTTGTTACCGTGCAGAATGTAGATTCTATAAACAGAAGTGTCTGCTTCTTCTGTGCTCTTCCTAATTTCTCCCCTTCTGTTTTCACCATTGGTCAGCATCTGTTTCCGGATGCAGCCAATCAGGATGAAGCTAGTGAGGGAGATGAGGAAGGGGAGAAGGACGATCCGACGGAAGCCATGAATGTCCAGCCAGAAGTCAAGGTAGTGTCTAAGAGGGAACCAGAACTGCAAGTTTTCAGTTATTTTGTGATTGATTCATTCAAATTTGTGACTAAATGAACGCCCACAATCATGCAGGTTTCAGTCAGCAATGATCAACATGAACTTTTTTGTTTAATAGCATAAAAACCAAAAACTGAAAATGAGTTTAAATGGAACCCTAAGGTCCATTCTCAAGGATTGTTGTAAAAAAATTCCATTGCATAAGCCCTGTAAAAGCAATGCTCTCCCGTCTGGTTTGTTCCTCCCGAGGAGTGGTATCGCCACTTCAAATCCGGACCGGAAGACAGCATCACCTACAAGTTGGCCGTAGCCATGTGCGTGGTGAATCACAGCCACGGGGGACTGAAGGCTGTGGCCCACCTCTGGCAGGAGTTTGTCCTGGAGATGAGGTACCGCTGGGAGAACATGTACCTGATACCAGGGTGAGTCCGAAGACCTGTCTGTGGGTGAAATCTAGTGGTTGTCTCAAATCAACGACATGGCTTCACATTAACCACTTCCTGCCGGGGAGCCCCGGTTTCGGGTAGTGTGTGTTTATACGCGTGGCCGGGGTCTCCGAAGTTGGACAAAGGGAACTGGGCCTTGTAACAAAAGACCGTACTCGGATGAGGCTGCTGGGCATTACTGACATTTTTTCACTCTCAGTGGTGGAGATAATCTAGCCTTGTTTTGAAACAGTATACCGCGGTTTTGGGCATTTAGTGAGAGTGGATTACCACCGGGGACAAAAGCGCTCCACCACCGCAGCGATGAGCCACACAGCACCACTGCATGCTAATCTGGCCCCTATTGAAAAGAGGTCAGCAGCGCACTGTGCCAGGTTCGTGAACAACAGAAAGTTACATAACACCGCACAATCTGGGCTCTTTTTACAAGGCTGCAGGCCTGGTTGAAATACTCAGGCATCAATAGATTTTGTCTATCAGACTAGAGTGGCCACCAGACAGTAATTCGTGTGGGTGTAAATGTAAAAAATGATGAATTTTTGAAGAATTTTGAAAAATGAAAATCTTGAAGAAGTCCTGATTATGTGCGCTGCATTTTTCAAACCACCTGGCAGCAAGTGGTTAACTGTGAGATTTATAGAGCATTAGTTCTTTCTAGGTTTAAGTCTTGTAGGAGTCCACCTCTCACATTTCTCATTTCATAGCAGCGAATTCTTTGTCATTCCAAGCTCTCTGGAGTTTTTCTGCTGATGCTTATAGTCATTTTTATGTCAGTTTTATTAAAATCGGGTGTATTATCCTCATGAAATATCCTATTGAGGCACGTTGTCCAATTGTCTTACTTTGTACTCAACGGGCCGACGTTCATGAGAATGTGAGCTACAAATGTGACCTGTCACCACAAAATGAGCTGAAAGTTGGAATTTTCAAAAACTGAGATATTGGTATTTTTTGTTCAGCAGAAAAAGAGCTTTCCAATGGCATGTACACGTACATGGAACACTTAGGGTAGAAGTATAAGGTGACAATGTGGCATTATTCTGGCAGCTTTGCGTCTTTGTTCCTGACATTGTTTCAACATTTCAGACCTGGCACAAATAATACTATCGTCAAAATTGCTGAGAAAGTGACATTTTGAATATGTGATTCTGCCAAATATTTGGAATTAAATAGGAGACGGGTTACTCTTTCCAAATATTACAAAACCAAAAAATTGACCTCCACTTCAATATGACTTTGAACCCTCAAAATATGAAAGAGTGGGATGGGACCTTACTCTCATTTTGTCTTGACAGGTCACAAATGATCATTGCAATAAAACGTAACAGGTGGATGCAGATCGTTGCAAGTGTACTCATATTGAAAGTCTTCACTTGCCTGCCAGGTTTTGAAATGACTGGTCACCAGACAGCCAAGAATGCAGGTGGGGGGGGGGTGTTAGAATGTCCTCAAGGTTGTGTGGTCTGTATAAAGCCCGCTCCAATACTTGTTCTCATGTCTGCAGACTTGCCTCAGGAAATCCCAACATGGGCTGTTGCCTACTGCATCAGAAGTTGCAGGTAAACATGCGCCCTTGGAGAATTTTCAGTCGAGATAAAGATATTTTCTTCCTGTTTCGCATTTGAGGAAATTCTTCTGTGAGTTTTGGGAGATTTTCTCTCTATTTGTCCATAGCAAAATGGAAAAATTGTTTCTGTTTAACATAAGGAAGATTTGAATTTGATACCTGAAGGAAAATATAGACCGTAAATGTTTTTGATGTAAGTAAAGCATTGGATATGCTTAAATTTCTCCAGCCATTCCTGAAGTGGCAACATGCTGCTGAATTTTCATTTTTGAGTAGATGCTGAATTGCTGCATATCCCGCAAGAAAGCCCGCGAGGAGCGTCAGAGCATGAGCGGGACTGTTTGGGGGGAACATGCGTCAAGCACGCGGGGTAGCTCAGATCAGAATACGGCTTCAGGGAGCCCAGGAACGGATTCACCCAGCAACGATAGGAGCAATGGTGTCACTCCCTATGCCTCGGCCACCCAGCTGGCCGGAGAGGACCAGGGCTTTGCCGAGAAGTTCCGATCGGCCTCCAAGGGTTCCGTTGGGGAGGGGCGGTCTGTCAGGAGCGACAGCGATAGTGAGGAGGAATTCTTTGAGTGTGACGAGGACTCCTTCCCGGGGAGCCCTGACAAGGATGGGCTCGAACCAGGCGCTGGGGAGACCGAAGCCAAAGACTCCAGAGGGGTAAACTTCCAAGTCGGAGAGGAAACGGATGCCAAAGTTACATCCCCTGATGTTGGAAATGAGTCGAGGTCACAAAAACCCAGTGGGAGGCTACGACCATATGGAGACTTGAAGCTCTTAAATAAGGATGAACTCCTGTATATTCCTGTTACACAGGTAGGAATCTAATGTAATGCAATATATTCTATTACATTGTATTGTGTTATTTCATTGTCTTTAATGTTCTTTATCAATAGGGTCAAGTGTTAAGATAGTTTGAGGTAGAGCAGGAAGTAGTGTGTTAATGTCTAAAGCAGTGTTGTAGGTGAGACCATCACCAGACCAGACATTAAAACCAGTCAAAAGACCAGACACAAGACAGTCACATGACCAGTCGCAAGACCAGACACAAAACCAGACAAGAGACTAGTCAAAAGACCAGACACAAGACTGAACACTCGACCAGATTCAAGACCAGACACAAGACAGTCACAAAACCAGTCACAAGACGAGACACAAGACCAGATATAAGACCAGTCATAAGACCAGACAACACAAGACCAACAACATGACCAGATTCAAGACCAGTCACAAGTTAGACAGTCACAAATCCAGTCACAAAACCAGTCACAAGACCAGACACAAGACCAGACCCAAGACCAGACACAAGTTAACAGGGTAAACATTGACTAAGGAATACCTTCGCCACAGCTGATTTGAATAGCTAGTGACTTGAATTCAGATCAAAAGTCTTGCATTCATCTTGTGACGGTCTCATGTTGTGTTGTGATTTTCAAAAGTTCTTAACAACAACTCTGGTTTACAGATTCCAGAATAAATCAGTGAAAATCCAGATTGGTTCTTTGATCTCTTGAGTTTTCCGTTAGTTTGTTTAACTTGAGATCATGGTACTTGATAATAAATGATTTTGACCTACTGACCACAGGACCCAGCTCCGATGACTGAGGACATGTTGGAAGAACATGCTGAGGTCTTGGCCCAGCTAGGCACCTCGTCAGAGGGGGCTGAGCTTAGGGCCAAGATGCAGAGTGCCTGCCTACTGTCTGACATGCAAGCATTCAAGGTACCAGACCTTTATCACAATGACACCAGCATTAGTGGTGTTGCAGTTTCTGTGCAACTGCCGATAAGCCTAACTCTGTGCTCATTAACACCCTCAAAATAACAGACTTGTAACACAAATTCGCCTGTCACCGTGGGATGTTGACTCCATTTAATCTGTGATAAAAATCAATCAATAAAATTTATCAAAACAAGGTTTCTAACATAACATTCTGAAATATCCGTTTGTTATAATAAGTCATGGATACAATATGCAACATAAATTGATCCAGCATTACAAAGCACATCGTTAGAAAAACTGCCTATACTTTGGCAGAAAATCACAGCAAATAATCAGACTTATGAACTTTAGTACCAGAAAGATTAAGTCACTACTCTGCCGAAATTATAGGCTGTCACCAAGCAGCAGAACTGCAGCTCCCAATCAGTCACTTAACAACGTTAAGTTAGACTTACTCTTATAAGACTTATAGTCTTATAAGGGCAGTCTCCTGAAGACGGACAGAGTACACTGTTCGAAACGTCGTGTTATTCCCCGGTTCTTCTCAGAACCACACATACTCAAAGAAGAGATAAATACATGGTGTTACCGCAATCTTTACTATAGATTTAGACTTACTCGTCGAGGCTTTCTGCTGCAACACCCAACAATGAGAAAACAAAATGTCGAGCATGATTCACATCTCAGGAGTTGTGGTTAAAGCCGCGTGTGTCTAAACCCACACACGTGTATGCATTATACCTGTACAGACTGCATGATGCACTTACGTGACCCAGATAAGGATACATTTTGGACGCGCAGTTCGAGAACTGGTGCCTCGGTAGGCAACGCCTAAAGACTAATGAATAAATCATGCACCCAAGGTCAAAGATGAACCTAATACAGTTTGACAATGTGGGCCTGCATTGCAAGTGGCATTGCAATCTTATATCACAAATGATTTTTATCCTCTGTGACCAGAATAGCTCACCATAGTATCAGTTCCTATACAGTGTTGATGTATTACATTTGATGGTACAATGTAAACAGAACAGATAAAAAGATCATTTATCACACTTTTCTTACAGTTCTTTATAATTCACTCAAAGTTCTAGCTTTACTGGTCATCCTAATATACAGTCTTCAGTGAGTGCCATTTTCTTGCACCTGAGTGAACCTCTCTTTTCTAGAGTCACAGGCTTTTTAATTGGAGTTTGTTTGTTTATTACCATAACAGTCTAATATGTCACAAGAGAAAAAGTTTTCAGTAAAATTGACATTGTCTAAAACCTGTGTACTTTGAACGTTATTTTTTATGATATCCTTTTAAAGCTTGCATTGTTGCTTTTTAACTGTGTGCAGCCCAGTGCATGTTATGTGTTCATTGTTTCAACTTTGTCATATGTGCCTTCTTTTAAACATTTAAAAAGCTCAATTATGAGTCGAAAATTCTAATTGGTGTTGGTTTATATTGCCAGTACTTGTACCAGGACTGAAGTGATTTCTGGGGTGTTGTTACAAACTGTTGTGACTGATGTTTGTTTGTGTGCATTTTCTCAGGCTGCAAATCCGGGCTGTGAACTGGAAGACTTTGTGAGGTGGTACTCACCCAGAGACTGGATTGAGCATGAAGAAGATGAGGATGAGGAGGGAGATGAGGGGGAGGAGCCAATGGATGATGGAGAGGGCGGGGCCAGGGAAGAAGGCGGAGCCAACAGGAGGAAAGTCAAGGGGAGTCTGAGTCAGAGGATGATGGTAAGTTTTTGGTCGCTCTGTAAAGTAGGCCTGGCCAGAGGGGCCATTTACTATGACGAGTAGGAACATAAAGCATTGACAGAAAGCGATTTGATGCGTGATATTCTACATTGAAGTGGAAACCCATTCGGTTTGCAAAAATCATTTATATGTTGCTAACTTTCCATAATACCAGTAACTCCTCATAGGAAGAATTGAAGGCATGAACGAGGAAGCGTTCAACCATGCCAGTCAGTCTGTGACGTCATCATTACAAGACCACTGATTAGCCACAGTTCACTTTCTCTGCATGGCATGATAAATAAAACTTGCACAGGTTTTTAATCACTTTGGCATGTCATACAGTTTTTCCATCCTTAGTGTAACCTGAACTTTCACACTTTCACTGTCCACTTTCAGTGTAAAGTGTCCCAGAGGAAAACCTATGTTTTCCGACCTTGTGTTCCATTCATCTGTGGAAATGGGTCCTGATTAATGATGGATCCTTTGTGAAAATTGATTATAATACCACTCTCCCATTCTGAAACATCCACAGTGGTTTGCTAACTATCTTGTCATTATAATTTTTCATAGTTTTTGTCTTTTAAAAATTTAGATGAACTGTTAAAAAAGTGATTCAAATTGTCATTCGGTAACCATGGTAACCACATGGTGTGCTGTGCATGGGGACACATTGATCTTTGATTTTCGTTGGTACCCAGCTCCCTGGCAACACGTGGCAGGAGGTGTGGTCTCAATCCAAGCCGGTCCCCGCCCACCTCCAGAAGCGGCTCTTTGACGACACCAAGGAGGCGGAGAAGGTCCTTCATTTCCTGGCCTCCCTCCGGCCAGGCGAGGTGGTCCTCCATCTTCTGCCCCTCATCGTCCACGCCGCCCTGAGGAGGCTGGAGACAGCAGGTGGGTCTCGTCTTTTGCAGCACTTTGTTTTTCTCTCCTCACTGCCCACAGTTTTTTTCCTCAAATCAAAACTGCCATTCGAATAATCTAGGGTTTTGCACCATCCATGTTAAGCTTTGACCACTGGCTGTGCCATGGTTACACCTGTGGTTTGATCACTGGCTGCGCCATGGTTACACCCTGTGGCTTGACCACTGGCTGTGCCATGGTTGCACCCTTTGGTTTGACCACTGGCTGTGCCATGGTTGCACCCTGTGGTTTGACTACTGGCTGTGCCATGGTTACACCCTTTGGTTTATGTGGGATTACAAAGGCTATTTAATAAAACAACTTCAGATTTCATTCAAGTTGAACAGTTAAGTTTAAAGTGTGTGTGTGTGAGTTTGTGTTTAAATTTGGGACCCTGAACGATAGACAGGGTTCCTGCAGCCTGGAAAAGTCTTGAAAAAGTCGAGGAAATTTGTTTTTGTTTTCCGGGCCTGGAAAAGTAATGGAATTTTGTAAAAATGACTAAAGTCATGGAAAAGTCATGGAGTTTTGCAAACTCAGTGTGTGATATCTATTATCAGATGTAAGTGCATAAAATGCATGATTTCCTTCACAACTTTAAAAGTCCGGATAGTCCAAGAAATTGCATTATTGGGTCATGGATTTTCATAATTTAGTCATGGAAAAGTCATGGAATTTATTTGTCCTTTAGGTGCAGGAACCCTGGATAGAGGACATTAGGGTCCCCCATTCGCGCAGGCTACCTGATAGACAGTCGTGCAAGAAATATATGGGAGGTCTTCTGAAAAATTCTTTGTGCGAACAGTAGCGGAATGATGGGGGTCCTCACTTGCCGACAGAGACACTTTTGAGTGTGTGTAAATGCAGCCATAGGAATTACCAAAGCTGGGTCTTAGTGTAAATGTCACCTTACACTGCATACTAGTGTTTTTACAAGTATTCACTTTCATGAAATCTGGTTGCGGATTTACACGTCCTCTCGTACATGTACGACTGCTGCTGTGTTTTCAGAACAGCACATCCACACGTATTCTCAATTTGTCTCTGCTTCATGCAGCTGTAGAGGATGTTCCCTCTTTACAGCCACACTTCCCAGGACTTGTGAGCAAAGCCTCGCGAGTGACCAGAGCTCCAACCCAGGAGATCAGAAAATACGAAGTGAGTGTAATGCTGTTTTGGGTATTTCTTTTCAATCGCTCGATTGGCCCCAATGAACTTGTAGTTGGTAATATTAAAGGGAATTGTAGAAAATGTGGCCAAAGATTGAGGCCCAGTCATTAGAGAATTGCTAAAGAATTTACTTATTCTTGAAACTGAAAGTCGAGTTTTTTTGGCGTATTTGTCAGGATCGTGTGGGGGTCATGTCACAACCCTCTTTTTCTCATTCCTCACTTGCCAGGAGTTAGTCAAGCAGATTTCCCTCTTTGAGGAGGTCATCGCCCGCTCCCTCTCCCTCAAAGCCAAGTTCCTCCCCCAGAGAGCGGACACAGAGGCCTCACGTCACGCCAGCGCCCTGCAGCAGTTTGTCAGCGATCTCATGGACAAGCCCGAGGTGCCCGTGATCGGGGCAGGCAGGGGTCCCGTGGGACAGGCCATACATCAACTGTTTGGAGCCGCACAAAGGGTAAGACGTCTCTCTGTCGCAAACTCAAGCCTCATAGTACCATTGTTGATATTGCCCGGGTAGTGTTTAGGGCTCTCGAAACCCGTCAGTGTTTTGGTTGGCCATTTTTGAGGAGGTCAGATATGCTGGTCTAAAAATTCATGAGAAATAGGAAAGCTTTTCTTTTTTATTCATCATACCTTGAGTTACCTCTTCTCAGGATTCTAGTTTTGTATTTTTTTCCCAGGAATGATACTGCCCCCTGTCAGTTATATTCACCAACCTGTAACATGCACATCTTTTAGCGCATTTTGACTGTCGCACAGTGTGCTGTGGCTTGGGTTTCAGAAGGCATAAAACACCCACAGTCATTACATGCTATCTGTTCGATTGTGAAAGAATTGAAGGCTTTGAGTGCATCAACATTAACCCTAACCCTCCTCAATCCTTCACCTGTTGGAGGACTGAGGAGGGTTAGGGTTAAGATAGTTATGAATTCATTATTAATTACATAAGATGTATTCATTGCCTTGGGCAGAATTGCAGAGACAAATTTCGAGAAATAAATATAAAAATTCAATAAGTATGGTATGCAAAAGACATTTTACCCATTTCATCTAATTATAATAAATATTAACTTCTAAACTATTGTTTTAGTTTTGAATAGAACTTTCAGAATATTTTTCTGTCCCTTCCTACCGATAAATAAGGTCGTCAGAATGGTTGCTATCAAGAAACCCTAAATGTCATTCACCTTGTTTGTAATCCCCTGTCTCCCCCTGGCCCCCCCCCCCAAATCTTTGCCTCATGCAGTCTGCTCACATGCTTCCCGAGGTGGAAGCCGACTTGCAGGATTCTCCAGGCAGGGTTAAGTACTCCCACACTCACAGCTCGGTGCCGGACTTCCCCCGGCCAGCTGGCCGGGAGTTCATCTTCCGCGCGGTGGCACCCCGCCCTGCCCCCTACTCCCAGCCCACCCCACAGAGGATGTACTGCGTGCTGGTGGAGGAGGAGTTTCGGCTGGCGGGAGCATTCTCTCAGGACACCACCTTCCAGTGATTGGGGGGGGGAAGGGCATGAAGATGGACGCTAAGAGGGGAAACCGGCCCACATCTGAAAGTCTGCGAAGTGAGAATGTTCCTATTTCCACTCGAATGCTTTTTTTATGGAACTGAGTGTGTTCTTGCAATAGGAATTCCAGGGATGCTGTTCTCGAGTTAGCATTCACAGTCATAGACCACTGTTCCCATTTGGGCACAGGTGTTATTCTAAGACGAAACAGCAGGTGTTTGGGATTGGAACCAGCCAGGCTCTCATTGGAATGTTCATTTAATAGTGCTCCATCTTTTGAAATATACCCTTGTTCAGCAAGAGAATTGTTATATAATCATGTCTTTGCTATAATCATTTTAGCTTCTGTCCATTGAAAATAGCTCCGTGTCATAAACACTGAAATTGTTTCCCCTATGGCAAAAACAAAATCCTAGATTCATGCAGTCATAAAGTCCAGCAGCAGAAAATTACACCAGCAATGCAGTTGAAGTGGTTATCAAAGTTACCAGAATACAAGTTCTGTGTCGGATATCACCAAGTTGAATCCCGACTCTAGCATACAAATGCTCAGTTCATTGCTGAGGACTTTTTAAAGTCCGTTCTGGCACTGGAAATTCCTGTTGGTTTGAAACAGACTTGAATCCTGATCAGAGCCTCTAACACCGGAATAACATTCATCTGCTAAATATAGAAGACGTGAATTTTCTGTGATTAAGGTACATGACCTTGGTTAATCTAATATGAAATGGCAAATGGTTTTTCGGCAGGGTCCCATGTGCATCCATGTTGCAAAGGTGTGTCTGCACGTGTGAGAAGTTGTGGAGAGCAAAGATTTCTACAGCAAAGTCACTTTTATTCGTAAGGATGTGTAAATAATGTCAACCAAACGCCCCAAATGTGACCAGCTTCTTTGATTTTACACTTGCTTCTCAGAAAGTCGTCTGCAAGCTGTCAAGCAAAAGCGAGTGTCGTGGTCGAGTTCGGTCACGAGACCAGTAATACAAGCAGCAGGATGAACAATGACGGAGGAACGTTTTAGTTCACAGTTCACTTGGGAGCAGGTTGTGACTTGACTTAGGACTGGGCGACTTGTAATGGTGTAGGATGGACTTGACTTCTAAAACCACAAATGTAATTTATGCTCGTATTAAATATGCATATTATAAAGAATATACATGTATTGTGAATAAAATTCATATTATGCAAAACGGGTCTAAGTGTCAATGTCCAATAGAATGAAGTTTTCATCCTGTAGTAAACATCATACACAAGTAAACATTGGCAACTTACAAACAAGACATGCCACAGGGGTGTGATTGGAGGAACATAAAATATCCACAAAATGATCATCTGATTTCTGAGGGCCCAAGATACACATTTGCGTTCGCCTCTCCTTAAAATACCAGTTTCTTGCATTGTATATCACTTCCTGTATGTAAAAACATCTTAATGGTATACTCGGGACTTTCAAGATGCCAAAAGAGATTGTTTAAACAATTCTGAAATCAGAAAAATCCCGACAAGTCTCCCCTGATACCATTTTTCATTATAAGGTGTAATTTAATATCAGTGTCTTTGGACTGAAGTCAAATCAATGTGCTTTGCTACAGGTCTGTTGCATATTTTCTTTTTTGCTAAGTTTCTGACCATGTGGAATTGGAAAGCGTGATAACTACAACTACATTCATCTGTAAGTGCACTGTTGCATGGATGATGAAGTTCACATTATAAAGAACATTCAAGACAGTAACATCTAAAAGGTAACACTTAAAGGACATATCATTGACAGTTAAAATTTGTTTTATGAGATTTGGGACACTGTTAGCAATTTTGCCAAACGTTACCCAAATATATCTCTTTCCAAAAGTAACCCCCCCCCCAAAAATGGTAGGGTCAAAACTTGTGCCTAATCCTTCCACAAACACACATAACACCTTCCAGGAATGCAAACAGTTCAAATCCTAAAGTAACCTTATTGGTGATAAATGCAGGCTTTGTTCATTTCATGTGCATGTACTCAAAAACTCCAGCAAGGCATGTTGAGAGGGTATCCACATTTCAGTTCAGCTAACGTTTTGCCTTGCAAGTACTATCACTGACATGTTAGAAACCTGTGCAAACTACTTTGGCCACATTGAACGAATGTGCATCACTTATCAAAGTCACTGCGAATGTGTACATATTAAACTGAAACCAGCTGCATCTCTGGTTGGGTTAGGTTTTATGTTCGTTGAGCAATATCTTGGGGTCTTTGCAAAACATAAAAAGCAGCATGAGTTGAATGTTGGTGAAGTGAAAACAAAAGCACTTCTTCTTCAGGAACATAGTACCGGGGGGCTCTTGATCGATGACCAAAACAAATTTTAAAATTTCCAAAATAATTTTTACCCGCAGAACCACAAAAAAAGCATCTCAAAAGTCAATTTTCATCCCGAAGAAAAGTACTAGAATAGAAAAAACCGAACTGAGGTTTTGAAGAAAAAGCAAGGTTTACAAAATTGTACAAATATTTCCAAAGGCCTGTCCTCTTTTTTTAATCTGTTAAGTATGATTAATATTGAAGGTTTACAAAGTATTAACAAACTTCTTCCAAATATTTGAAACATGGAACATACTTAGGACCTGTACTTTATAATAACCTTAAAACCAATCTGGTCAGAGGTCAACCCACACTGTACAGAGCTTCTCTATGAATTTTCCTCAACGTTTTGAAAACACAGCTTGCACTAGGCATATCCGACCAAGCACAAGGTTCCCAAATAAGGAGCCGTGTAAAATCCAGGCTAGCTTTCAGTTTGAATGTTGCCCACCAATTATCAAATTAATAAAAAAAACATCTACTAAGATACCTAAAACAGGTCATGACCAGGGTCAGTAACCCTGAAGACCGTTGTAAATGTTTTGTTTGGATTCTTGCTTCAATAGTTTCTTTATACCTGAGGAGAAACAAAGAAAATAATCACACATTAATCAGATACGATGTACATGTAGGGCTGTGCCGAATAACTGAATATTCGATCGCTTGTCGAATATTCAAATATTAGCTTTCAAATTTGAATATTCAAATGCAAAATTCATGAAAAGAGAAAATTGTCTTTTGTTTTAAATGACACAAATTGCACCATGGAGGCTTTTTTCAAGCAGATTCAAATGAAAAGTGTCAGGAATCTTACAACGATTTAAAAGTAAATTATTCATTAAACAATTCAAAAGGAATAGAAATTTTCAACAGGGCAAGCCTTATATTGATCACAATAGACAATTGTGGGTGTTAATACTGCAACTGAGTTTGTAAATGGTTTGTTCATCAACGATCTGCTGGTCGGTGCGACCAAATATTCAGATATGCGATCAAATTGAAGGTCAAATATTGGAATGGTGAATTATTTGAATTGACCCAGCCTTAACACAATGCAGTGAATAAATGTTTCAGGGTGTTTCAGAAATCTATAGAGTACTATTCATAACATTTGCACCAGGAAGTGTACTGCAAACGAATGGAGTACACGCGTGTGTTGGTTCACGTTCTGGTTCTTAGGCTAATGCCTTTTGGACACATAATTGTGTGCATGACATGTTCACTTCAGTACTCTATACTTCTTATCTTAACCCTTTCCATTCCCAAGGTTAGAGACCAACCATTGCACGATTGTCATGACCTCTAGTGTGGCGTCAAGCCATTTAAATATTCATGTCAAAACATGTGACACGGGAATACCGAGTTTCACACTCTTTAGAATTTCACACTCTTTAGAATGAGGCCCATCAGAATGCAGTAAAAGCAGTGCCTGGCTGCAAACGCAACCAATGAAATCTCAGCCTGAGGTCATTGCCTGTCCTCATAATGAGGTCAGCTCCTGTAAGACTAATGAATACTTCAAGTGAGGTGGGCCTCCTGTGTGGAAAAAGTCTCATGAGGTACTCGGTTCAGTTTGAGAATACAACCGAGGCAAACAGCATTGTCAGTAACATTTCTGTGACTTACCTTCTCTGTCCTCCTGGGTCAAGTCACCCTTGGGGAATTCGACATCAAAAGTGATTACCAGCATTCCTTTGACATGGTTGTTCTCATAATTGGGCATTCCTTCCCCTTGCTTCCTCATCTTGGCACCTGGCCAAGTAACCTTTTCTCGTACAATTTTGACCTGACAAAAAACAATTTCAGACACGTTTTCACCCAACTAAAGCAGGCTGTAGGATAACGGGACAACTGTCTAAGCATCCAACTTAAAACAGGTGTAGTATTTTGAAAACTGTGGACTTTGAAGATGATTTTGTCCAAAATTTTCATCAGAACAAGCACATAAATCTTACCATGTGACCATCAAGATGGGGAAATTGCATGGAAAACCCAACAAGGGCATCCACAAGGGATATTGTGATGTTTGTGTACAAGTCATCACCGCGTCTTTCAAAGCGATCATGCCTGAAAAAAAGAGTTGAATATAAACTTTCAATTAAAAAACGACATGACCACGGCTACAAAGTGTGGCCTTGTTTCTGGCTGCATAGCACACCAAGCTTCTTTCCTCATTGTCCATTGTGTCTCCAGCTTCAACATGAGTCGATTGGAGCAGTTCAAGGGGTCCTTTTGATTTTGCTCTGGTTGTCAACATGACTATCCTGCAAAGTGCAAACTGCTCCAGACTTGTCGTCAAATTTAACCTTCCTCTTTTCCAGATTCATCTTTCATGTTTTAGAAAAAAAAAAGTCTGGGGCACTTCTTACTTTTCTGCAAGGATTCTAAACCGGAGGTCACCAGGTTCACCATCTACGTGAGGCTCTCCTGAAAAAAAAAAAGAGATTGTTTCCAATAACATGGTTTTCATTTCTCCGCAATCCTGAAAACATTTGGCAAGTTTGACCATAATGAAAGTTCTTCATGGATTTAAAAACCGTATTTATTCATTATTATGCTATTTTTTTGGAAAAACCACACAAGAAAAGGTTTTACCCTCTGCTAAGAATGGATACTCTTGGCCGTCCTGCATTCCTGGCTCGATCTCAATTTCCAACAACTTCTCTTCATTCACCAACCTGCAGAGGATGTGCAACCAAATTGAATGAAAACCAAATCATTTACTCCCTCTCCCTGCCTCCAACCTCCTCCCCAGAAAGTATTTAAACCCTTTTTTTGTTGGAGGCCTCAACATAATTTTTGGCCATGTAGACTTAATTTATTCTCTTTGAAAGCAACTGTTGGAGATAGGGTCTTTGGCATCTTATGCACCCATGCTTGAGGTAAAGTACAATGTGCAAATAAGGCTTGGTGCTGAAAACCGGCAGACACGAGGCATCTTTGGGGAAAAAAGCAAGGTTAAAGGGTTCCAAAGTTTTTCCCAAATATCTTGATTACATATTTTTATCACGGAAGGGGAAGTTATGCATCATCTCAGCATAACAAAGTGTCTTTGAGGGTCGCCGACGTGAACCAAAGGTACACCTCACGGACTTACTTGACTCGTGGGCACTCGTCGCACACTTCATGCTGTGTCATCTGGAATCTCCCTGGTCCCAACTGCTGCGTTCGCATCTCCTGTCTGCAGTTACATTTCCTGGTACCCGGGGCTGTGTGGGCCACTGGTTTGTACCTCACAACCTAGAAAAAGGAGGAAATGATTGTTTGAAAATCTGACAGAATCTAGTACTACAGTTTGTGCTCCTCAGAACAGGGCTTAAGAGCAATAACGGCACGTAGGATCTAAAGTCTTGATTCCATCCAAATGACACTAAAATCTAGATGAAACATTTTGACAGAATAGGTGTAATTTGGATAAAACAAGAGAACAGTTTCTTGAAGATGGTAGAAAACACCACAGCCTCAAACAATTCTTCAACACTTCATAATTTCACAACCAACTTGTAGGATTACTTAACTTTAAAGGATTTCTGGAACCTGTCCAGAGTCAAGAACTTTATAGGGTACTAGAACCACTTCAGAACCTTCCAGAATGCCACAAATTTTCAGGATTCAAGAGTCTCTCATGATTCAAGGACCTCTACGAATTCCAGAACTATCCAAGATTTAGGAACATTTGAAGATTCCTTTTGGGTTTCTGGGACTTGTAACATTCCCAAAGTCCTTAATCTGGTTCAATTCCATCTCCTGGTTGTCCGTGAACTTCGACCCCTATGTTGCATCAATCTGTCAGTATCCTGGAGCCCATCTACACTCACCTCAACAAAATTGCCGGAATAAAGTTCCTCTAATGATACAGGCAAGTCCACAGTAAAGTCGTCCCCTCGCGGAGTTTCTGGATTTCGTTGGTGGCCTCCAAATCCAAAATGTGCAAAGTCACCAAAAAAGCTGCAAACAAAACAAACACAAACAAAAGACCAGCTTTGTCAGAAATTAACATGTATAGGCGCGTTTGATTTGAAAGTTTAAAGAGCAGTTTTTCCGTGCTCCCTGGTTAGGATGAAAAACCTTATGCCAACATGGCTACTGGTACCTGCTCATTTCTCTGACTGGCTTCCTTTGATGAACTCAAGAAAATGTAAAAAAAAGTGAAATGTGAAAAAGGGAAGCTTTTTAGGGTTAAAGGATTCCGGGACTTGAAGCCCACCTTGCTTTGTTCCACATGCATGTATCTAACTCTTTAACCTTTCACTTGTTGCTGCAAAATAATCCTAATTTTTTAGTGTGTTTTTTTTCTCTTTCAATTCAACAAACCTTGAGAATGGGTCGCCGTGTCCGTGTGATTCCTTGATTCCTTCCTCTCCGTGTCTATCGTACTGTTTCCTTTTCGTGTCATCCGTCAGCACCTGAGAGAACAAGAATTGAAAGAACTTATAGGTGAACTGAGCAAACCGACCGACTAAAGAGGAATTTGAACCAGAGACTCAATGCATCTGTGATAACAATGAGCAGGGGACTAAGTCTGTTTCCTTTTCGTGTCATCCGTCAGCACCTGAGAGAACAAGAATTGAAAGAACTTATAGGTGAACTGAGCAAACCGACCGACTAAAGAGGAATTTGAACCAGAGACTCAATGCATCTGTGATAACAATGAGCAGGGGACTTAAAGTCTGTTTCCTTTTCGTGTCATCCGTCAGCACCTGAGAGAACAAGAATTGAAAGAACTTACAGGTGAACTTAGCAAACTGACTGAATAAAGAGGAATTTGAACCAGAAACTCAATGCACCAGTAATAAAAATGAGCAGGATGACTTTTGGGGACTAAGTCTGTTTCCTTTCTCTCCTCCAGCTATCTGTGCGTAGCTAGGCTTTTACTAGTGGGTGGGGCACAAAAAGGGGCACCAGCATCTTACGGGGGGCACTAGCTTTCAGTGGTGTGGTTATTTGGGGGCAAGTTTTTGTTGCCTTGTTCAATATGCATTCATCCATTTTTTTTTCCTGTAGTGGGGGGGGGGACACACTGGGAATGGGGGGGGCAGCCCCCCTGTGGCAACGCCACTGCCAGCTGTATCTGCTCACATTGGAAACTCAGGTAGCGGAACAAAAAGTGTGTGCTCCATGTGAGTACCTTTGTCATAACTTGATCACTGAATGCATGATGTACACAGCTGAAATCTGGTCGGAGGACCAGAGAGCACAAAATATATAGATACAACAGCTTCTTTTTCTCCACAGACTGATAAGGACTGGTCAAGTGTGATGAAGTCCTGTATATACATATTCAGTGAAAAATATTGAGGTCCACGTCACCATGCACCTGTTCAACAATAATTTCATGCTTTAGTCCCATGCAGTGCATATATTGTGCTTCACTCCTGTTCTCCAAGATCAACATGCCCCAGGATCTACAATTTGATCAGGGATGAGCAAACTTGCCAAACAGTGTACAATGTCCAAGAAGCTTTTCAGATTTCTGCTCTTCTTCTGAAATCAGAACCTTCCAATGTCAGACTTTGAAAAACTCACAACGCAAAATGATTCCAAAAATTGGAACCATTGGCAGACGGGCAAGCAAAGCCTGTAAGGAACTCCAAATTTAGCCCTGGAACACCTGAAGAATGCCACAGATGTCAGAGTTGTAGATCAACAGTCACTAGTCAGTCCAGAAGTCAACTCACGAGTCATTTAACAAGTCAGTGCGGAACTAACGAGATGAATAATAACAAAGGAATGCCGCTGTCATACTTCGTTTACCTAGCTTTCGAACGACTTGTGGCTAAATAACGTGTGACTGACTTGTGGTGACTTGCAGTGACTTGTGACTGACTTGTGGTGACTTGCAGTGACGTGTGACTGACTTGTGGTGACTTGCAGTGACGTGTGACTGACTTGTGGTGACTTGCAGTGACGTGTGACTGACTTGTGGTGACTTGCAGTGGACTTGTGACTGACTTGCAGTGACTTGTGACTGACTTGTGGTGACTTGCAGTGATGTGTGACTGACTCGATTACAACTCTAACAGACGCATCCTCTCATTTCTAAGGCCCAGTTCAATTCACCACTGGCCCCTGGAAACTTGGTTGGTGAACCCTTTCTTATCTTACCTCATACGCTGCTCCTAGGTCCTTAAACTTCTCCTCTGCCTCTGCGTTGCCCGGGTTCTTGTCTGGGTGGTACTGCATGGCCAACTTGCGATATGCTTTTTTAATCTCATTTTTGGAGGCTGACTTGGGGACACCCAGAATCTTGTAGAAATCCCGCCTACAAGTAAACAGAAGGACAAACACAACAACAAACTGAACAAAAGGGTTATTGTAAAATCTGTTATTCTACTGTCAAAAACTAATGTCACAACACACAAGCCAAGTGCATCATTCATAAATTGAGCCTGGGGTATGCGCACACACATATGCCAATGACTGCTTTCTGAATGGTGCCACGTCCAGTGGCTGTGACCAAATCAGGTCGTACACCGGACACTGTGACATCAGACTGCGCATGCGTTGAACCCACCAATGATCGTGCTTGTTCCACATCTTGGCTCGACCACTTTCGGTGGCGGGGATAACATCACACACGACGCAGCACGTCACGCTGCGATGTGTGTCTCCAGGTCAAAGCAGCAGCTAGGACAGTCCCACGGTGAAAACAACACAAGATGTCATCCCCTGCCACTGACAATGGTCGAACCAAGATGTGGAGCAAGCGCGGTCATTGGTGGGCTCAACGCATGCGCAGTCTGATAAACACTAACGGCATGAATGGAGCAACAGTCAACAGGTGGAAGCGAGAAATTGGTGAGCAAAAATCTCATTTTTTTTCAAAAATACTCTGTCACATGCTCTGAAACTTTTTTTATCCCCTTTTTAGGAGGTATAGATTAAGCAGGTATGCTGACAGGGGAAATTTGATTTAATAGCTTTGTTACGGCTGTGAACCATTTCACCACAAAAATTCGATTCCAAAATTCCATAGCGTTACGACGCCATGTAAACCATGTCTCCCCTAAGTCACACGGAGTATCACCGAGTTAGTGACTTAGAGTTCTTGAAGTATAACCTCCCCATCAGGCATCTAACTCCACCAAGAAGACATTGTACTATCTATAGGCTATGAAATGTTTGTTGCACAAACATGACAAATAGGTTGTAATAGCAGAGTAAGTTGACACAATCGAAATAGACAAAATGTGTTTATGGGAGTTTGTACATACACATATAGCTATCTACAAGGTTTGTGTAAACCTTAAAGTTCTGGAAGTAGGGGCCGGGATATGCCAATATATGACAATCGTCAGATCATGAGATGGCCGTGTTTATGGCTATGTACAACTAGCCCCACTCGTGTGGCACGGACTCGCTCTCACAGTTGAACATTACGTCACTTGACCCTCCATCGTCTCAACGGCTGTTCCATGTCAAGACATAGGCCTATCTAATACACGGACTGAGCGATAAGATACTACATGTACCAACTCTTCCAAAACTTTGGCAGCAGTTTAGAAGTCTCGACATGGAACAGCCGTCGAGACGATGAGGGGTCAAGTGACATAATGTTCAACGACCTTATTTTACAGATGGCGACTGTGAGATCGAGAGAGAGCTCCTGAGATTGCATGGGTGAAGGCAAAAAGACTGGAAAATACCGAAACAAAGTGAGTGAAATCATTCAATAAATGAAAGCGGAGAGGCCAAGGATCATCTATGAGAGCAAAAGAAATTGATAAGTGGGTGCGCCGAAAATTTTCAGTACGCCGACACGAAATTGCGTATACGGATGTGTGGCTAATGGAGTGGAGCGGGAGTGAGTCCGTGCCACACGAGTGGGGCTAGTATAAAAGTAATGTACGGCCGGCCTAGTCAGCAACTTGCTCGAGGAAATAAGAAAACCCGATTCCGAAAAAAACACAAAATAAACATCCATCATGTCCATTGAACTTTCTGGTACAATCCAAAATCTAAAATTCTTACCCTGCAAGCACAGTCACACAAAAATGGAGTAAAAGTATGCACGCAGTGCACAGTGAGTTTGCCATGTTAGCGGAATAAAATTCCCTGTATGTCCTGCACCGCCTGGTTCCAATCGAACGAATTAAGGGAAAAGGTACTCATGGAACAGGGATCTAGACATTTCCTTATCGTTTGTTTGGTGGTATTTACGTACTCCAATGTAACCACGACGCTCGCTCTGGAAGCTCCACGTAGTTTAACATACAATACATATTCATAACAGATCGGAGAAATTAGCGCCACCTTTTTCCCGTGCGTCCTGTCGGTACTGTGTGTTACTCGTGCATGTTGGTTGGATGTGGGTGCACTGTCCCAATTCAAGGAAAAAATCACCGCCGGGCAAAGGCGCCGAAAAGTACCCCTGCAGATTCTTACAAAAAGAGGAGTCTGTGTGGGCCACGAAATTGTGAGATTGTGTAAGTGTGGCCCAGCACCATCCGTATGGATTCAGGGGCTCCTATCTGGGGGCAAAGCAGACAAAAATGTTATTGAAAAATTGTCAGAAGAGCCAAAAAAAGTTGAGGAATGTCATTTGAAAAATGGCCGCTGAGAAGCCTTGGGAACGTTCGCTTTTTTGGGGGGGGGTGAGTTTGTTTTGGGCGTATATGTAAAAAAATTAACAGGTTAACCTACTAAAATTTGAAATTCAAATGAAATCTGAAGGACCAAACAACAAATTGTTTTGTTTGAGAGGCCTCAGGGACCCGGTTGCCCGCGACGAGGCTCCAAACTTTGAATTTACCGTGTTTTTAATGGAGTTTGAATAAGTTCAGTGCAACCATGTGGGCGCGGCGTCATATTCAAATGACAAAAACTCTACTATGTGAAATCTGTGGTCTGTTTTATTTAAAACATCACGGTTTGCTTTTTACATTTTACGGCATTTAGTTTTGTGTTATTCGTATTTATTAATTGTTTTGCCATCTATCCTATCTTGTAAAATTATTTTAATTGTTTCGAAATATTTTAGGTAGTTGATGGAAATATTTTAACATAGACATAAAATACCTAATGGTCCATTCGAAGCAAAGGCTACAAGAAGAGAAACAGTCCAGTTTGTAAAGACAGTTATTCAACTGTAATACTACAAGCCATGTCAGACAGCCGTGTACCTTTTCACTAAAAAGAAACCAAATAGGTTTTTCGAGAATACTGGGATCTGATTCAAGGATAACTTGCACTGTAAGTTTCGTTCGACCAATCGGTAATAAACGTCCCCGTACTTGCAAGGCGGCACCGTTGAGACTTGCCTTGGTTCAAAAATGTCCACCACTTTACCCTGAAGTTTGAAAATTGAAACCATGGCGTTTGAAAGTTTGACCACAATATTGCCTGTCCGCTTTAGAATACCACGAATTTGACTCCCACAGGCTTGAGGAACACACATCTGCCGTTGCCCTAATAAAATGAATTGGCGACAGCCCCCAGAAGCCTTCACGTCCTGGCCAAACAGATGTTGGGGTTAATGCACTTGGAACTTCAGAAGGGTTTGCAGGGCTGCCATCTTGCAGGCCAGTGATTTGTTCCACACAGAGTATGCACAAAAGAGATTTCCTTGTAAAATAAAAGAACTGCCCTGCAAGATGGCTGCCGCACAAAGCGTCTATTGGTCAGTGGTAGAGTGCCTTATTAACATTCTTCCATATGCGTCAAACAAATTGCGAGCATAGTGTTGAAATATGGTGTTCTTTGTCTTTTCATCCGTAAAAGACCTCTCCCTGCATGAAAAGGAAGCTAGAACTGTTTGTAACGTGTTGGCGCTTCAAGTTCCTATGGTGAAAAAATGCAACATTTCCCCGGGGTAACATCCTTGAACTCTCCTGATTGATACACCACTGGGAGGAACGAATATGAGTAATGCTCCCCACACATCTACTCACACATGTACACAGAAATATTTACTTGCAACCAGGAAACCCTTATTGTTTCCCCTTTTGTTCGTGCTTTAAGTTTTTGGAAGACCTCAATCGAATGAATGCAAAAACAAACCCACAAACACTCACATCGAGGACAGGATCTTTGGTGATTAGTGTTCTATGGTAGAATCAAATATGAACGCATAATACATGTACATGCATTTACATTATGGCGTCTCAAAGGTGGACATCTGGTTTTCTACATTCAAAATAGCAAAAAGCATATCAAAAGCTTGTGTAAAATGCATGTTTTGTGACTAATTCTTTGCTTCCTCGTGGAAACAAAGCTGACCAGTGGAAAAAATTTACACAAGGGAGAAAAATTCAAAAGCTTTTTGACAGAAGAAAACCAGTCGGTTGTTATTACAAAATGTCATGTTTATGTACAGAGGCTCATTTTGTACATAAACAGGATTTTATTTGTTAGATTGAAGATTTTTTTTTAATAAAACAATAAGCAACTTAGACGAGGTTGAAGGAGGCTGCTTGCAAGGTTGAGGGAGCCTACCTATGCTGTTGATTGATGACACTGACACGTTTGATTTTCATTTAATGTGTTAAGACATATTTCCTAACCTGAAAGACGCAGTACTATCACAATCGCTACTCGACTAATCTATGGTGGCACATAGCTTCCTTTTATGTGCATTGCTTTTTCTTACGAATTTAGTCCAAGTTGGCAGGGTGGCAGGTTAAACACATATTTGTTTCAGCAGTTCCTATTTTTTGGCACGCAAGATTATTAAAATAAAATTCTTTCTCTACAAGAACATTACATGTTACTGGCAATAACAGGAAACGCGAAAAAAATGGCAAAACCAGCTTTAATGAAAGTGGTTTTGTGCACCAAAGTCAACATGCAACTTTATGTTAATTCATGTTACAGAGCAAATGGTACATTCAGAATGCTTGTTACGGGGTTCTGTTGTGACGCAAAAAATGACAGTACAGTCACGAAGTACGTCCGTTACAAAGCTTCTCTATTAATTACTGATACATTTTACAGAAAACGCATTGCAGCACAAGACAATTTTTAACAGTGTACAAGTCATGGTCAACACAGTGGTGCTCTTAGGGTAAGTTATGTTGTCATGTAAAATTGGGAAGACCAGATTACCTGATCTGACAGTGGGTGGAAAAGGAGGTGGAAGATAACTAGTGAGATCGTGGTTGTTACTTGCACAAGCTGTCTTTTGATTGGCTTGTTGATGTACGTGAATGTGGCAAACTCGTCTACGTGCATTTACACTGGTATTGGAGAAACGTTCACATTAAGATTTGATTTTCAAACTGTCATTTGTTGAACAGTTCAACTTCTATGTAATGGAAATGAATCGATAGACGGCTGAATTGGCGAAGCCTTGAAGCGTGTAATTGAGTCACTCCGGAATAACGAAGTCATAAGGACCATCAATCCATTTTGATTAGATGACTCGGTTGAGGCGCAAAAAATATCCAACAGAAGACACAATAAGATGGTTGCCATGGCAACACTGTATAAGAAGAATGTCGCGTGAAAACTGCCAGTCACGTCATAAAGCCAACCTGAGGAAGAATGAGACAAGAGACAGATTTATTATTAATTACGAAGGATGGATTTTTTCTCTGATCACACAAACTCTTGTACAAAAGTCGCGATTTCACTAATGTGTGCACTTTCCCTTTAGGACCAACTGGGGATTGGTTTCTTTGGCAAGATCGCATAATTCTTAGTTTACCACAAACAAAAACTGCAACTTCTTGATTGTTTTCATCAGGGCCCGCTTATTTAATGACTGCTGGGAGAGGGATATTGCCAGTATCTTCGATGGCCACAAAACATCGATTAAAAAAGAAACTGGGTATTTCGTAAGAAGTGATATGGGAGCATCACTGAAACCATTGTTTATGACTGTGAGCTTTAACTGAAGCAAACATTCATCACTGGTATGACCAACCTGCAATAACATCGCCGACTGAGACTGCTAACCCACTCAGTAAACATTGCCAGCCTAGCACATTGACAAATTCGTTGTCGTCGAATGGTAAACACCTCGTCATGACAAATAAAGCTTCGACAGCAATTCCCATCCCGGCTCCTACGATGAATGCAATTATATTCTGACCAATGACGTTAGACACAAGGGGCTCCAGAACTAAACCCACTGCACTCACGATCGCAGCTATTCCTACAGTGCCGCGGACCGACAGGGTCTTCATGTGTAAAGCCAAAGCAGACACAACCAGTCCGGCCAAGTTCCCAATCCCCCAAGCCGTTGTCAAAAACGACGCCTCGCGAGCGCTCAATCCCAGTGCCAAACCATTAGACACGATGTAGACAACGGCTCCACCATAGGCAATGCTGTAAATCATCCTGATGATGGACAAAATTATAAATTCGATGCTATAGAAGACATCCAGGTACAACACCGAGACAACTGCATTCCAGACCTTGGATCTCAATGACTTCCCTGGTTCCTCACTCGCACAATCACTTGTCTCGACATTGCCTTCTACTGCATAGTAAGACGCTGGCGGTCTTCGTACCAACATGCTTGCCACAACGACATGGAAACTGACCCCACCCAGTAGCAGCATTGCTCCTCGCCAACCGTACACGTCCACAAGGAATTGAGTTACAGGGCCGTACAGCATCATACCGACAGGAGATCCCGTCAGCGTCACGAAGGCAGCGAGGGCATACTTCTCCCGGAAGTAGAAAGCTAGTTCTGAGTGTGCTGGCCACGTTGTACAAACGGCCCCAGAACCTATATCAGATAGGATAGGAGAAAGTGAGAGATAATTAAATAAATAAATAATTTATACAACGCTGTGGCCCCAAAAAGTACCTGTTTGCTGTTTGCTTTCCATAAGGTTTTTAAAATTACTGCTCCACGCGTATTACTCACCAGATATAACCACCAGCGCAACAGCCAAGATGGCCACATGTCGCACCATAGCTGACATTACTAGACCAACTCCATAGAGCATGCCGCCGAAAAATACTACGATTCGGTTGCCAAACTTGCGTGCTATTGCAGCGGCCAAGGGTGCTGAAAACAGATTCAAAAGGAAATCGAAAAGAAAAATTAGGGTACTGATGATGCATGTAAAACTGAGCATGTATCTGCTTACTTGTATTAAAGTTGAAAAGGTGGCTGTAAAAACTGTGCTTCATACCGTATCATAATGGGGACCAAAGTGCGTTCGTATAAAACTGTTAAGATTGCAGAGCAGACAAACCACGCGACAGGGTGATAAACCGCTTAGTATCCTGAGCGCTTTTTCAAAGATAACGGTTGAGACAGCTCTATCTGGCCAAATAACCGTCTCGTTAGGACTGACTTCGCATTACGGACGGACTGACTGACATGGTTGAACACTACCCCATCTTGCCTTCGATAGACCAAGGAAAGCTACTGTTATGATGCTAATATAAACTGGTTGTAGTTTGACTGGTTGTAGATGACAAGTCCCGGGCAAGACTTTAAACTGCATCCAGGTGAAGGAGTCCATCCTTGAGGATGATGGAGTGCCTCCTAACCTTCGCTGATACTCCCATGGCCCCCGCAGGTGTCCCTTAGGCAAGGACAATGTAAGCCCCCCGAACTAGGGTTACGGTGAAGACCCTGGCAGCAGGGTGTTGGATGACTGCATTGGCGGAGGAACCTTCACGCCAACATATAATATCCATTCGCAGGCAGAAGAGTCCTGTAATTGCACCAACGGCTGGGCAAACTGGTCAGTATGTGACCACTTCGCTGTGAGAAGGATTTGGAGGATCACTCAACAGTATCATTTCCTCCATGACAACCACTTTCACTTAATGATTCTATGACACACTCAAGGATTGATAAGGGTTTTGCCGCAGACTGTGGGACCCACAGGCTGGACGACAGTTATATTGATATGGGGAAGAGACTGATGGTGCTGCAAGTACATGTACTACTGGTCAAAATGACGGCTTTAGGGAAAGCTTTTATCAGGAATCTTGGAGTTTGATGCAACCAGCATTGGAAAAACACCCCTCAGACGGAATAAACATTGCATGAACACTGATACTTGGAATGTTCGCACTTTGCGAAGTACTGGGAAATTTCATCTACTCATTGAAGATGAGAACCGGCTGCGACATGATTGAACTAACCGCTGTTAGGTGGTCTGGCAGAGGTTATGTTGCAAGAAAGGCCACCTAGGCAATGTATTGTTCTGGCTCTGAGAAAGGGGGAGGGCAGGTGTTGCTTTCCTCATAGAATAGCCAATGCAGTACTAGGATACAACCCGATGATCGATCGTCTTCTGTCCTTCCGCATACACTGTTAACCTTACTCAATCAGTATCATTCTTCTTCTTTCGTATGCTCCCAGCGTCTCATCCTCATATATTCAGTTCAACGGTGTAGAGCCATGCCTTTCCCCTAATCAGTATCATTGTCAACTAATTAACCGAGTAGTGATGCAGCTGACGAAGAGTTAGAAGCACACTCTAGCAATCTCCAGAGCCTCATTGACAATTCCCCAAGATCTAATAATCTCGTCGTACTAGGGGATTTCAATGCAAAAGTTGGTTGTACTTCTATCAGCAAGGAGGTGATGGGAAACAATGGCCTTGGAAGCCTAAACGAGCAAGGGATAAGGCTTGTTGAGTTTTGTCAAGAAAATCATCTCTGCGTAATGAATACCATGTTTGATCAGCACCCTTGACGTACGTCCGAGTAGACTGCGCCTGATGGGAGAATCAGATATCAGATTTACTGAATGCTCATCAATGCACGATAGATATAAAATGTCATGAAATGCAGGACACATCCAGGGGCTGATTGCGATACGGATCATCAGTTGCTAATGGCAAAGGTGATCAAGAGCTGGATCAAGAGTATTGTAATGGAAATAACTCTCATCCAGGGTTGCTTTTTCTATTGTATGAATGTACTTTAACTATGTGTGGGTCTGGGAGTGCCAGAGTGGTCTTGGCCACTCTGGCCAGACCCATTCTTTCTTTATATAGTCTCTTTGTTGCTTTTGTAGTTTAACTAGGCGTGGGTCTATTGCAAAAGAATGATCTTTGTTACAGTTTCCTTACTTAAGTTGGTGTCTCCAGGAATGAGTGAGGCATTTCTGTGCCAACTGTGACTGGAGACACACCGTGCTGGACGGCTTGCTACCAGTCATGTATAATTTGTAAGTTATTTTGTATATTAAGTTTGTTGGAAGTTTATCCCTTAATTTGGTTTGGCACCCTGGATGTCCCTTTTCTTTGCGTTTGCATTATTATTCATACAAACACGAGTAAATGCTTCAAAAATGGTAGTAAAACCAAATGCTACTTTTTCTTCATACGACGCAATGGCTCCCGAGCATCACAGGTTTTTACGTTTCCAATGGCGTGACAAAACGTTGCAGTTCACCTGCCTATAGGCCCTATTTTGGCTGGCCAGTGCACCACGAATATTTACTTAAGTTATGAAACCAGTGGTGGCTACTATGCGCAATATTGGTCACATTTCTGCGAACTACATCGATGATCCGCTCCTTATTGGAGACACAGTTGACGAATACCATAAGAAACATTTGTGGAAGGTGTAACCTGGTGCATGAACTTGTGTTTATAATGAATGAGGGAAAGTCGCGCTTCTCAACCACCCAAGAGTTAGACTTTTAGGATTCACAATAAATTCCAAGGAATTATCTTACGATTGCCTCTTAACAAAGCAGCGTCGGTTGTGGGTGCATGCACTAAGCTTCCAACCAAACTGATCCAACCCTTCTTTTTTGTGTCACAGGTTATCGGGAAGCTAGTTTTTGTTTTTTTGTTTTCCTTCAGTGCCCTTGGGCCTATATTCTATAGAAGCTTAGTAATTTCTAAAGACTTTGCCTTGAAAATACATAGTGAACATTATCATGCACGAATGCATTTAACTGCAAAGGCAAAATCTGACATACACTGGTGGATAAACAACCTCTACTCCAGCTATAGGCCAATTTTGCGTCGTGTTGCAGATATTGTGATTTTTATGATTGATACATCATCTGAAGGACGTGGGGCCTTATGTCCTAAGGCTGGCGTGACAACTAATGGTAGATGGACTTCAAGTGAAAGTCCATGCGGCATAAATTGTCTGGAGAGGTTGGCAGTTCTGTATGCATTTATGTCATTTGCCATTCTCGTTCATAGTAGAACAGTTTCTGTTATATCAGATAATGCCGTGGCAATAGCATATATCAATCACATCCATGGGAGGCTGCCATTCAGAACAACTAAATGGTTTGGCAAGGTGGTTGTGGTTTTGGTGCATGAAGAACAAGGTCTGGTTGATTGCACGCCACATTCCCGGTGTTCATAATTCTTGTGCAGATTCACTGTCACGAACTTTCAGTGATTATCTTGAATGGAAGTTGGCCCCCCAGATTTTTCACAATATCTTAACACACTTTAACGTCAAACCCTGTGTTGATCGTTTTGCATCAAGGCTTAACTACCAGTTCAAGCCATTTTTTTTTGTCTTGGTTCCTCGATCCTGAGGCAAAGGAGGGCGGCGCCTTTCCAAACTCATGGTCCAATGACATAATTTATGCTTGTCCTCCCTTTGCTGTCATTGACAGGGTCTTACACAAGATAGAACTCGACGGATCCTCAGGTACCTTAGTCTTCCCAATCTGGCAAACTCAACATCGGTTCCCCAGACTACTGCGACTACTGACAACTTTTCCAGTAATGTTACCAAAGACCAGCAAGTAGTTTTCGCTCCCACAGGCTCCACATCAACATCATCCATAAGAAGGACAAATGACGATGTGTGCTGCTCTCTTCTCAGGCAAGCCTTCTTCTCAGAGGGCGTTTCGCGAGAAACTGTCAACATCATCCTCCACTCGTGGAAACGGAGCACGCAGAGACAGTACTCATCCGCACTTATAAAATGGCTACACTTCTGCTCGTAACGGGCAACTGATCCCATTTATGCCACTGTGACTTCGGCTTTGGAGTTCCTTATGAGTATGGTACATGACGGGGCAGAATACAGCACAGTTAATATCACTCGGAGTGCTCTTTCAGCCCTACCGTGGCCAACCATCAGCAGGAACTATGGAAGTCATCCACTGACAACCCGGTTCACGACAGGCCTTTCCAATATAAGATCACATTTTCCCCGAAACTCCCAAACTTGGGATGTTGGAACAATCCTTCACTATTATACAAGCAGTTTAGAGCCAATTAAATCCGTGAATCTAAATCAATTAACTTATAAGCTCGTATGTTTCTGTGCATAATCCAGCCAATGGGCCCAAAATCTTGTTTTTGTTTGACGTGGCTAACATGACGGTAGTGGGTAAACAAGTGATAATTTACATCACGGCTGTGGTTAAAACTTCGACGATGGGGAAACCAAAACAGGTGCTTGTCCTGTCGGCGTATCCAAATGACAAATCCCTTTGTGTCGTGCGTACACTTGTGGAATATTTTAAAAGTGCAACGCCGTTTCGTCACAACAAAACCAAACTCTTTCTGAGCTATTCCACTCCCTACAAGGAGGTGAGCACAGCCACAATATCTAGATGGGGGGGGGGTTAAAACAGAGTCTGACTGAATCTGGAGTTGATGTCATGGTCTTTAAGTCGCATAGTTTTAGATCTGCATCAATGTCCGCAGCAGCAAGTAAATGTACTTCAATAGATGTAATATTGCCAACCGCCAATTGGATAAATTCAGCAACGTTTGGTAAATTTTATAATCGAAGTGCAACATTATCTCCCCTGCATTTCCTAAGCGGTTTTGGCAGAGGCGGTCTTGAGCAAGAAATGAGCAATGTAATTTGGGAAATACCTTGAACTTAAGTGAAGAGTTAAAAGCTCATGGTTTTCTAAGAATGGATGAGAGACATCCTGAGTTTGTGTTAAGAAGAGATTTTTCACAGACACCAAGGGTTACACTTTTCGGATTCACAATACATGTAAATTCCAATGAAATGTCTCTACGATTGCCTCCTAACAAAGCAGCGTCAGTTGTGAGTGCATGCACTAAGCTTGCCAATCAAACTGATCCAGCCCTTCTTTTTATGTCACAGTTTATTGGGAAGCTGGTTTTTTGTTTTCCTTCAGTGCCCTTGGGGCCTATATTCTATAGAAACTTAGAAATTTCTAAAGACTTTGCCTTGAAAATACATAGTGAACATTATCATGCACGAATGCATTCAACGGCAAAGGCGAAATCAGACATACAGTGGTGGATAAGCAACCTCTACTCCAGCTATAGGCCAATTTTGCCTCGTGTTGAAGATATTGTGATTTTTATGATTGATACATCGTCTGAAGAACGAGGGGCTTTATGTCCTAAGGCTGGCGTGACAACTAATGGTAGATGGACTTCAAGTGAAAGTCCATGCCACATAAATTATCTTGAGATGTCGACTGTTCTGTATGCAGTAATGTCATTTGCCATTCACGTTCAGAATAGAGCAGTTTCTCAATTTTGGAGTTTTGCCCTGCCTGACGTGTATTATAACACTGCATACTCAGTGTATGCCCCCGAAGGCTTGTGGAAAAAAAAAACACAAGAGTACTGGGGTGGGACTCTAACCCACGACCTCCTGCTTACGAGTGCAGACGTCTTGACCACTCGACCACTGAGTTTAACGGTGTCGGCTGGCTGGTTCAAATCGGATGTAGCAGCGGGTACCGCGAACAACTATTTCCAAGGGATGATTTGCGCCGGGGAGATGTAAATTAATCTTAGATTACACCGAGCATACACTGAGTATACGGTGTTTTAATACAAGTTGGGCAGGGAAAAAATCCGAAATCAATTTATATCTCCCCCGCGCAAATCATCCCTTTGAAATAGAACAGTTTCTGTTACATCAGATAATTCCACGGCAGTAGCATATATCAACCATATGGGAGGCTGCCATTCAGAACAACTGAGTGGTTTGGCGAGGCGGTTGTGGTTTGGGTGCACGGACAACAACGTCTGGTTAATTGAACGCCACATTCCCGGCGTTCATAATTGTTCCTGTGCAGATTCATTGTCACGAACTTTCAGGGATCATCTTGAATGGAATATCTTAACACACTTTAACGTCAAGCCCTGTATTGATCTTTTGGCATCAAGGTTTAACTACCAGTTCAAGCAAATTGTGTCATGGTTCCTCGATCCTAAGGCAAAGACGTGTGATGCCTTTTTCAGTAGCGTGGTACAGTGACTTAATCCTTGACAGGGTCGTGCACAAGATAGAACTCGACGGATCACTAACAACGGGCCCAGATCTTGTTTTTGTTCGACATGGCTAGCATTACCATGAGGGTCGTGGATAAACAAGTGATAATTTACATGTTGGTCGTGGATAAACAAGTGTTACCACTCCAATATTTTACTTGAAATATTACGGGGGACTAACTGTGTATCTGGAATGGCAACCCCGGATCCTGGTATCGACACTGTGAGTCGGAAAATGAGTACCACACTTGTACATTTCTTGATATATTATAAAACTCTTGATTTCAACTCGATCTTTACAAGCGAGAGTTTCTAATCCACAATAGGCCAACTTTATATTATGCTTATTTTTAAAACTCTCCGTATCACATATTCAACTCAATTCTCCACTCTCGTTACTTCTTAACTTGAATTTAGTAGGCCTATTCCATACATATCACATCCAGTTCACATTACTTTTGTGTGGATATTTCGGGAGTGGCGAATACAACTTTACCAGAAACGAATTGTCATAAAAATTACAAAGTAATAAAACACATTAAATCATAAAAATATCACCCAATCTATATCTGTTTGCGACTCTGACCGGGCAGGCTGCACGGAGGAAGTGACCTCCAGTAGAAATGGTTAAGGCCCGGTGATTACATGTAGATTTCAGCGTTGCATCCATTTTTAAAGTGGTGTCATGAATTCTGTAAACTTGCATATTTCTAATCAAATTGACCGAACGAAAATTCTGGGAATTTGAATTACAGTAAATGAAAATGAATACTCAATACCGACGGTTTACGGTAAAAATAAACCAAGATGAATAGTGATTACACATTGGTTACCATTGGCAACGAATACGTCGAACAAAAATCCCAATCACTTATTTGTAACCTCTTAAATGAAACTTAATGCACATTCATTTATTTGAAGGATTCAAAACTAAGTCGAATGATCGTATTGCGAAAATGAAAGCAGGTTTTGAGTCGGTTTTAAAATTGAATTTTTATTTTACGAATTAAACAGCGCAATTTCCGAAATGGGCCGGGAAAACCTATATTTATAACCTGTCAAACCGTCAATGCGATGACCTTTTTGTATGAATTTGTTATTTCGCTCTTTACAGGCCTGAATAAATGGTGGTAGATAAGAAAAAATACATAATTCTGATCGATCTGGGTGTGGTACCACACCTGGTGGCCATACTGAAATCACTTTATGCCTTACAGTCTTCCAGCCTTCGTACAACCATCTGGAGAGAATGACTCATCCTGCAGTGGAAAAGGAGTCCGACAAGGCTGCATTCTCTCTCTATCTTTTCAACATACTGAGACGATCATGAAATTGGCAATTCCAGGCGGCTCTGGCATTCCATTGGGAGGAAAACCACAACTAAATTTAAGTATGCTGACGATACAGTACTCTTGGCATTAACAGAAGAGGACCTACAATCACTAGTCAACAGTGTTGCATCAGTCTCCTCTGAATATGGGTCGACAATAAATGACAGTAAGACCAAAGTTAAGGTCGTGAGCAAATCTGAAATTCAAACAGATATCTATATTGGACACAATAAGATTGAGCAAGCATCCAGTTTTATACACCTTGGTGCAGATCTAAATGACACAAATGACTGTAGCAAGGAGATAAGATGAAGGATAGCAATGGCCCGTACAAAACTACTAAACTAGGGAAGATCTGGAAAGACAGATCTGTCAGTTCAAACACCAAACTGTGCCTACTGGGGTGCCTCATTTGGTCAGTAGCCCTTCATGGCTGTGAAACTTGGACCCTTGAAAAAGCATGCAGATGAGTCAAGGTTGACTTAAATTTATTGATAGGTCTAATTAGGGTGTAGCTGCAATGGACTTTTCTTGGACAAAAATTTTCTGCAGTTTACTCTCCTCTTCAATTACGTTCCTATTAGGTTAGATGCACTGTAAACAGCACCTTTTCAAACATTTAAAATTATCCCTACTTTTCTAGACAACTGAAGGACTGTTACGGTGATGTCATCCAGGGAAGACATGGCTCGGTGCAGATATAGGTAGTTCCTGAATGTACTAACTGGAAAAAAAAGAAGGAGAGCCTGCCTGCTTATTGCTATGTAAATTTAGTTTTGTTTGGCACATCGACCGAATTCCTTGTCAGTGTTGCGTAATTTGGGTATTTGTTGCAAATTCTTTCCCTCCTCCCGGGCGTTCGAACAATAGCCCGTCTTGGCATTTAAGCACCGGGCCTGGCTCCCGCCAGTCACTTCAGGCTCTTGCACGTATGCCGAGTGTTGCAATTACCGTTATCTGTTTCCCACCCGTCCTTTTTTTTTTCGATAATTTTTGCTCTTTGTTTTCGTAATTCTTTTCATTTTCCAGCAGGCATGTCGGGCCTTAACTGCCTTGCCTGCGGTTCCCAAGGCCATTGGTCCAGACAGTGTCCCTTCACCGCAGTCAACAGCGGCTTCAATCAGCAGCAAAGGGCTAGATTTGGATTCAACCCCTACATCGGGCCCACCGCTCCCAGAGGTTTCCAAGCGCCCATGTCGTACCGACCTCTTGTGCCCTCCATTGCCGCTTCCACTTCGGAGTTGTCCGAAGAATCTGAGGACAAGCCTCTCAATTTACATCCGTCTGCCAACCCAGCTAACACATAACGTTGCCACAACGTTATGAAACGTAAAGGTTGTCATTTGGTCATGTGCCATGATGACATTACAACAACGTTACCAAAACCTTTGAGTGTTCAGTCAATAGTTGTATAAATGTTGTATTCTGGTTATTTTCACAACGTCCTTTGAAAGTTGCCATATAACATTGTGTTGACGTTGTGCGATGGTTGTTTCTCGAAGTTGAAAATAAGTCATAATTTAACGTTGTGTAGACGTTTTATGTAGGTTTCTGGATAATGTTGCTATTTAGTTGTCGGTATTACGTTGCCATAAGGTTTTAAGTACGTTTTTTGAAAACGTTGTCGCGAGGTTGTCATTACAACGTCCTGATATCGTCTCATGTAGGTTATTCCATGACGTTGCTTTTAAGTTGCCAAAAGCACGTTGTCATAACAACATAACAAGTGTTGCTGTAATGTCTTAATCTTGACGTTGTGATGACGTTGAAATGTGGGTGGTTTCATAACGTTGTTGAAATGTTACATGTTTTTACGTTACTATGACGTAGTGCCTAGGTATTTTCAGAACGTTGTCGTTATGTTGGATTTTGGCGTTGTGATTACGTAAGGTATTTTCATAATGATGCTCTTAAGTGTTAAAGATAGGATGTCATTATCCCAGTAATTGAACAAAGTTGTCGTGAAGTAGCCATATTGGTAGATATGTATCGTTTTCTCATAAAGACATACATTTATGTAGGCCTACTTTTCTAAAATGCATATTACTTATTGAATCAGGTTGATTGTTTTCATTTCATTGCGAAGTTTATGATTGAGCAAGGTGACTGAGTGACGGTAATTATTGTTTGGATTTAAATGAAACGCTGTATGATTGGGATGTAATGAAAAGGAACGCCTTGATATAAGTCCCACCCAACAAAGTATTTTCTGTCCCTCGGTGTGTTGGTCTGTCTCAGTCAGGCCCATCGCGGCTAATATTTAAGCATAAGTTGACCCGGCCATATGGAACTGATCACCAAAAGTGGAGCAACCCAGGGACAAGTGAATGCAATCCAGCGGGTGGCACTGTTGGTTGTGGTTTGGAGTGGACCTTTGTAATTTAAGCGCTACATATTGAAACATATTTTTTTCAAACATTATTTATACTAAACCAAGACTTTTGCGTAGTTTCAAACTGCAACCATCGCTGACTCTGCTGACTCTACGGACTCAGTACAAAACTTGTTAATGACAAAGACTATGGAGACTAGGCAAAG
>NW_019091362.1:3118423-3217279 GCF_001949145.1 Acanthaster planci
AAATTGTGTCCTTCATAAGTGTTAGTACATTAGCAATTACTGCATTATGTTTCAATAGATTTAAAATAGACGATTCGCAGATGCACATCAATTTTTTAAACTATTGTCACAGATAGACTCTGTTCATTTTGTCTTTACAATATACAGGCCTGATGTGTCATATTTATGCGATGGTGATTTTTTGTCTTTTTTATCAAAAGCTTGTTCAGATATTTACTCATCCTACTGAACTTATGAATCTGCAAACCTGACTACTTGTGAGAATTTATCGGAAAGGGTTGAAATGACATGCAAAAATACTAATAGACATTATAATGACCGTTTCATAAACAATTGATTAAAAAAAGTTGTCGGTGTTATCATCAAAGTCATGTGTTGTATGCAAGAGAAGATATTTATAGTGATTTTTCTTTCTTCTTTTGTCCAGAATCCTGTCCGAGATGACGCGGACAATGAATGAATGACAGCACTAGCTGCATCCTCTGTTGGAAAACTATACTGTCCGTAGTTTTTCTCACATAATTGATGTCCTCAGCCTTTGTAAAATAAGTTATTTTGGCACTTTTACACACAGGTCCACACATGAAACTAATTCACTGTGTACGTATAAAAGAAAGAAAATCAGGCCGTTGCTGAAGGTTTTTCCGGTTTTTTTTCTGTGCGTACTTTGCCCCAGTTCATAACTTTCACAAAAGATTGCAAACCAAATATTTTCGGGGGAACCTGAAAAATTCCACCAAATAATCACGACTTGATGTTTTTATGTTTCTATACCATCAGGATATAGTTAACTCTCTTTTCCAACTCTGTCGTTTAGAATGGAAAATGACACGGAATATGTATGTGTTGCTGTAATTCTTTTTTAAATTATAGGCCCAGCAAATAAAAAATGACGTCACATCACTAAAATTTAGTTCCCCAGTTTCACTTTGTAATGGTATCGACTGTCAAAGTTTTGGATCCATAGAGATCATGGAGTACATTCTTTGAAATAAAAGTAGAGAAAGTAATTCTGATTCAGTTGTTTTGTTGTCATTCGTCGACAGGTATGTTTAATGTGGTAGGACTGATGTAAAAATGTGCATATGTGCAGCCGTTAAGCATCGAATAAGTGGTGCCCTCAAAGTTGCAGGAATGTTGTCAACAATGGTTGCAGTACAGTGTCTAAATGGTTGCAGTACAAGTTCCAGTAACGTTCCCCAAATGTTTCAGTCCCGTACCAAATTAGTTGCTAAAACGTCCCTCCAATGTTGTCGTACTGTACTCACGACGTTGCAGTAACGTCACTGGAATGTTACATTAACGTGACTACAAAGTTGCATAGACGTGCCCACAGGGTTGCGAAGAGGTTTCAATATCGTGCTCATCAAGTTGTAATCAAGTCCCAAAGAGGTTGCATACGCGTATCTACACTACATTTAGCTACTACGTTCCAAATGTGTTGCAATGCGGTGTCATATACGTTGCATTTAGGAAGCTGCATAGTTGTATTGACGTACCCAAAGTTGTACAAACGTCCTCACCCAGGTTGCAGTAATGTGGCAGTTAAGTCGTAGTCGCGTTCCTACAGGGTTGTAAAGACGTATCTGTTACGTGCCCATTAAGTTGCCCAAACGTTGTGCCTTGGTAAAAATCTGGTCGTAAATATGTCGCTGTTACGTGCCCAGATGTTGTATAAACGTGATATTTCGGTTGTTTGAAGGTTGCAGCATTGTTGCAGACATGTCAAAACATTGCGTTGTATTGACGTTGTAAAAACGTCTTCATAACGTTGTGTGATAACGTTGTGGCAACGAAACTGGGAGTCGACATTTTTACGTCGCTACAACGTCACTTTTGTAACGTTGCGGAGACGAAAACGTGAACTTGTGGCAACGTCGTCACAACGTCAAATTGTTAGCTGGGAATACTCTCAAAAAGTTCACTGATATCATTCTGGTACCATGCAAATTTCATCATTATGATTTTATAACTTCCGATCAGGTAGGCCTAGATGTTAAAGGTAGACTCAAATTTTGTCATGAGTTTTGGCGAAGTATTGGTGCCCCTGATTTAATTTTGTCAATCATAAGTGAAGGTTTAAAATTGTGGTTCACAGAAAATCCTCTGCCTATGCGTTTCCCTAACAATGTTTCTGCTTTACGTAATAATTAATTTGTCACACAAACCACATTGGAATTGCTGGCTTCCAACCGAATCAGAGAGAGTAGTTTCCCTTCTTATCAGTCCCCTCTCTGTTGTTGTACAGGCTTCAGGTAAAAATCGTTTGATTCTTCACCTGAGCCAGTGAAATAAGTACGTCCAGAAGAATCATTTAAAAATTGATGATTAGAAAGTTGTTTTGCCATATTTCACTTTGGATGCCTTTTTGTTTTCTTTCGATCTTAAGTCTGGATACCATCATGTTGATATTCGTCCCCATTACCACAAATATTTAGGTTTCTCTTGGTGTATTGAGGACGTTCATAAATATTTTTTGAGTTTACAGTTCTCCCATTCGGTCTCACCTCTGCTCTGTGGATCTTTACCAAGATCATGAAACCTTTGGTGACACATTGGCGTTCCTGCGGCATTTTTATTGCCCTTTACTTAGACGATGGTTTCATAGTCGTACCTCGATCGAATCTTTCTCGAGAACAGCATAATATTGTGGCATCTCAGGTTTCTGCCCATGTGAGGTCAGATCTTTTGAATACCGATTTCATTCATAATATTGAGAAAAGTGTTTCGAAGCCCAGTCAGTCCATTGTTTGGTTGGGTATGATTTGGGATTCCAGTTTGGGTACTCTCAAAGTCTTAGATCGTAGGTTGACTAAACTTCAAACCTCCATTTGTTCGCTCTCTCAATATCCTTCTTGCACAGTCAGGTAACTGCATTCCTTTGTGGGCCAGATAATTTAATTTCGTCACGGAAAGGGTGTTTTAGTTTGTCCATGGTGGCCCTCGAACGAGCCCATTCTGGCCTCTTTTGTGGTCAACCTTCTAGCCTTGTATTATCGATTTTTTTCGTTGTGCGTGCTGGGCGGGCTTTGGTTCACGGCAGGAATAAAAATTCTTTACTAGGTTCTCCAGAATTAGAAAGTGAGATGGTAGTTCTGAAATTGGACTGTTCCAAATTTTAATTTCCATTTGCTTCCTTCATGGTGAATCTTATCAGTTATTTTATTTATTTATTTTACAGATTATTCAAGAGCAGCGGGATTCTAAAGACCAGTTATTGTTCGAAGCTATTACGGCAAAATCACTGCACCTCTAATTCCTATCTTTACAAATGTCATAATTTCTTGAACTGGTTATCGGATCGTAAGATTCCTTGCTCCTTTCTCTTTCAGGATGAGGCTGTGGCAGCTTTCTTATATCATCTTAAGTCCCTTTCCCAGTCCGAGAGCGTCATTTCGATTGCAGCTGCTGTTATGAAATGGCTGCAGTCCTTAATGAATATTAAAGAAAATCCTATAGATTCCTCTATTGTCCAGAATATTTTACTCGCTGCCAGAAAAAGTCTTTACAAACCACCGACCCACAAACTTCCTTTGGGACAGCTTAGAAAAATCCTGGATGATTATGCTGTTTTTATGAGATTCCTGGACAGATCTGGTATCCAGTTGGGAGACGATAAGTTCATATTCACCCCGCTCACTTTCTGTTCCTCTAACGGTTCCTACAGACGCGGCCAGAACAGACCACCTAGTTACTCAAGGTGTAGGGAGTTATTTTTTTGAGGCCCTCAAGTCTATTGGTGTTGATAACGTTTCTGAATTTGGTCTTCACAGTTTACGTTCTGGATGGGCTTCTCATCTGGCTAATCGTAATATTCCAGAACTTTCATCCTCCAACATGGCCGTTGGAAGACTACTTCAGCCAAAAACCGTTATGTCAACAAAGACACAAGCAAATGATTGGAGTTGTCTGGGACTTTATTCGAATGAAATTTGGTTTGAACATATCGACTTTTTCGTTCCACTTCGGTCAATTTTATTCCCGACGCTTTTGAAGCATTTCAATTTGCTACGATAATTAATTTGAATTATGGAGAGCTAAGTTAGGCTCTTATATATTTATTAGAATTCTTTACTGCCGTTTTGCTGAAACCCAAATCGTTTGGGGTGTTAAGATTTGTAGATGCCATGTGAAGCCAATGGGGCCATTTTGATGATGAGTCCCGGCCAGAGTCTGAAGGGGCCGAGAAAGGCCAAGTGAGAAAGGGCAGGTGTCCCTGTTCAGCTTACGATGTTGTAAATTTAAGTTTGTATGAGTTTACTAATTGTTCTTTGATTTGTTCTTTCATCTTCTGTTTATGATTAATTACTCTAGTCGTAATATTTTGTAATTTTGTTGCTCGCTGTTAAATTTACCAATTTAGAGTGAAGATCCGACTTATATTTGCTCTGTGCTTATTCATTGAATTTCTGCTTTATATTTACTCTCGGCATATTCGTGCTTGCAGGCCAATTACCCATGTCGTCTCAAATAAATTTCACTTGATTTGAATGATTTTGCATTTTTTGAATTCTTGGCCCTAGTAGAAAATCAAAACCGTTTTTCATGCGTATGAGCGTAGCGAAGTAGCATGAAAATCCACTTATACAACAATGAGCGACCAAAGAAAAAAAATAGGCCAGCCGAATCATAAACAAACACCTCATAAGTTCTTGTGCACATTGTATTTACTTTGATGATTAGTCGTTTATTGTCAAGACTTTTTGCCAGTGAGCAGATTTTTATCATAATCTCCAAATGAAAAGTGGCTTGCTAATAATGACATCACACCTACAGTGACCTCATTTGTTGCAAAAACATGAACATCTTTTGAGTTTTATAAAGTTCACCGCGCAATTAGAGAGACCAAAAAAGAGTCGTCAGTTTTTCGCACGTTTGTGAGAAGAAAGTACCTGTAATTACATGTATAGGCACTTGTTACATGTAACAAGTTCCTAGATACATCATAATTAACAGTAAGAAAATCCCACTGCCAATTTTCTCAAAAATGAAAGATACTTAAGCACAAAGTCTATATGCAATACCAAATATACAATACCAAAGATGGACTGGTTCCTTACCTAGGAGAGTCTGGATTGCATAATGTAGGGAGGCTATGGAGCCGACTACCCACAGCTCGGTGTCGAAGTCCTCTGTCATAGAAGCAATCAGAACTCCGAGTGCTTTCAAGTTGCCGAAAAAGACAAGCTCTATTGTGAAGTTGGCCAGCACAACCGCCCAGCCCCAACCTCCTTCTTGGTATCTTGGAAGTGTTGCCATCTGCAATCAAATGGGACAGCCGAAGTTGAACTGTGTGAATGAAAGCAGACGCCACAGTAGTTTGTACTAACAGGTTTTACTGTAGGTTTTCACGACCAAATCAGCAGCCAGTTTAAGGCAGTGTCATATTTTGCTCCATAAGAACGACGCATGAACTGAGCATTCGAGTACCCCAATTCTTAAAATTGAAACTTGTTCCGGGAACATCCAGATTAGCACAGCCTAATAAATACTCGAATAAAATGAAATAAAAAATACAAATCTAACCGGAAACCTCTGATAATCTGTTTAAGTAAATCTGAGAAAACAATTCTCGGAGATAACTTGAAGAGTGCACATGCTGCAGAAAGTAAACTTAAAGTGTGACGAACTATCTTAAAATTCATTGTATTAGAAAGCGGAAAACATGCAGAGGCCACCCTGCGTTGTGTGCACGGGCGTCTCTGGAGTGGGGTGTTACCCCCCCCCCATCGGTTAGTTTTGTCGATAAAATCATGGTCTGTGGGCAAAATTAAAACCGAAGAATGGAGAATGAAGATGAAAGGAAGGGGGGTACATTACACTTGCTTTGCGTGACGGTCCGTGAGCAAATTTCATGTGGCTCCCATTCAAAATGGTATATCGACTCCTGTGGTTGTGTACCTTGAAATTGGATCAAACTGATGTAAGGGGGATACTAATCAATCATTTTTGGCGTATTCAAATTTAAAAACAAAAGTAGAAAACATTTCTATCTCTAGCACTATGCATTAAAAACAGATTAAATTTAAAACTTTGGAAAAAAATTGTACGTGCGAGTATGTTAATTGTGAACAAACTCTGTAAAAAAACGTATGGAACTTTACCCCACACTCATAAATACCTGCGACTGTCTCCATCTTCCACAACGTGCAACGTGACCGTGTTTTAACTTTTGATAGCGCCTGCTGAAAGGTGATAATACCCAACGCGTAAAACACGCGCTGGCACCTGGATACGAGACAGTTTAATCGATTCTGATTGGTCAAAGTCGGTGTGGACGCGGCTCGCTACGCGAAAGAAATATACTCCCAGGCACAGTAGCGCATTGGAGACCACCCACACTCACAGACTAAAAGCGACTCTAGGAACACATTTATTGGTGTGCAGATACCATGCACGATATGGGGTCGATGGGTACCCCCCCCATGTCCAATCCCATTCCTATACACACTCTAGACTATTGTTACCAAACACATCCCCCAGAAGTCTGTAAAGAATTCCTGAGATTCAGACCAAACAATGACCAATACGGGGGGGTTCTCTCCCCACATCTTGCATCGTGTGTAACTTGTATCATGTTTGTTGTGCCTTAACCTTAGAAGGTGAATCCTAAGTAGGCATCAACCAGTACTAAATTGATCCTTTCGTAATTACACGGCTTGGCCGATTATTCCTTGCTCTGTAAGGAGAAACGACGAAAAAGTGGACATTCTTTGATTCGAATTGGCGAGGACGCGAAGCCCCTTCGAACCAAAGAATGTTCACCCTTTGAGTAGTTTCTCTTTAACTTAAACCACGACCCTCCCTCCACTATTGTTCACATTGTACAAAAGAACAAACAAGTTTTCCTGACGCTTTGAGACGAACGATCATTTGTCCAGCGTTTGCTGGCTATGTATATTTGCATGTACATAAAAGCTTCATTCCTGTCCCAATTGAGTAACTCCTCGGCTGGGTGCACAACTGTTTTTCATTCACAGGTAACAGTACATGCTTCACATGAAGTTACTCCCAGACATGAAGTCGACACTATCAGTGTATGGCACGGTCCATATGGATTTATATCTATATGTTAGTTGCAGAAATACGCTAAATTTAAGTTAGCAAAGGCTATCGATATGACTGTACAGAGCTGGGGACCTTTTATACCACCAACAAGCAAGTTTCCCGAGTGACTGGTTTGAGAACTACAGTTTACTGTCTTTTCAAATGAAGATTACGTTTTCAACCTTGAAAGTACATGCTTACTCTTTGAAATCCCTCAGTCACCAAAGGAAATTCTTCCGTTTGGAAAATACATGCATTTGGAATATCATTTCATTCATCTGGGAAGCATCATACCTAAGTTTCTAAACGATTAATCCGTTTTGCAAATTGTACATGAATTGTGATTGCTGAAGTTGTTTTTAAAAGTTGTTTAATAACAGAAAAAGGGGTAAAAGTTCCTACATGTGAATTTTAAAATAAATACACAAAGAAAAAGGATAAAAATTATAAGATACCATTAGAATAAATATCTAAAGTAAAATAAAAAAAAACTAAAATGGATGGGATATATAAAAAGGAAACAGAAAGTCAACAGGTATGTATAATGAAGTAGACACATTAATAGCATTATATAGTGCAACGTAAGGAGCGGTTCGCTTTAATGGAAAATCGCTAATCTCAACAGAAAACGTTACCGCGTCCATTTGAGTGTTAATCGTGTTGAACGTCTAAAACAATCTGCTTTATTGTTCAGAGCATTTCTTACGGTGTTTGACGTTGTAATTTAATGTCACACTTGCTTTTTCTTTGTGTGTCAAGTCGCTTTTGAAGAATGTCCACACTCTCCATTCTAAAAAACTGTACATTCTTAGGAATAATCGACACTTACTGAATAGGGTGACGTCACAAGAGTGCTTTAATTAAAGCAAGTCACTCACCAGAGCGATGTCGCAGTACTGGCCTGCCAGGTAGGTCCCCTTTCACTTGTGGAGTAAGAATCGTCACCACAGTGAAAACAAGACGTGCAAAGCAACACGGAAGTAATACGGAAAAGCTGGTGATGGTGGTGTAGGTTAGGTTGGCACTTGTGACAGACTATATGCCCTGTGTGCCAGAATCGAAAAAAAAAAATAGCAAAGACGATAGCTGTATTACATGTATACGGTTGGGTAGCCGCGCCCGTAACCATCCAGCCACACACTGTGGCTAAGTTCGGGCGGCTTGTTCTCGTATATTCAGGAACAGCCTGATTTGTTGTTTGTGGGTCGGCCGCTTGAACAATGGGAACGTACAACCGGTTATCGCTACTAGTTACTTGTAGAATGCATGCTCGAGAATTAATGTTTGAGCTAACTTCTTTTCCATAAGAAAATCATATCTGTCGTGGAAAATTATTGATATTAATTTGTGCAAAACTTTCCATTGTCTCCAGTTTTGTAAGCCATCTCGATAGTTTTACAGCTTTTCCAAAATCAAATCTCGCGAGTTTTCCCGTGTGTTCGTGTAAAACCCTAACGAGGGGTTGGTGTGTGAACCTGTTCTTAGAACAGTGTGCTTGGGTCATGTTCCTGCCGTTCGAGTGCGAGAACGCGAAACCCGTGTCGAGAACAGGCCGCCCGAACTCGACCAATATGTAACAGAAGGGCTCCCTCTAGGGCCGAGCCGTCTCCCGAGCAGTTTGATGAAGATGACACAGAACCCGTACATGCCTTAATTAAGCCCAGTGCATATGCAACATCTCAATCAGAGGTGACAAGGGCAGCTAGAATTGTAAATTAAACGAGAAGGAAAATAAAATTTGGATTTCAGGATTTTATGTAATTTAGTATAACTTGAATGTAAGAATCCTCCCCTAATAATCTTAAAGTGACATTTCCGAGTCAGATGCCTTGAGTGATTTTGAGCACTCGATGAGAAAGTGTTGACATCATCTTTGACAACACATGAATCCCACAAGTCACTAGGAAAGAAAATCATTTTATGCAGAAAGGTCTTCAGATCTCAACATTTGCCAGTGCGAAGTCTATGGAGGATGACTTCATTCCATTTGCTTATGCCCCAACTGGAGATGGTGAAAGATGGTTCATGAGAGTTTGTAATTAGGAACATTGTATTGCAATATGTGCAGAAATTATGCAGCTATGCAGGCATCTGTGCAGGCAGCTATACAACCATGCCAATTAGCCTTTTGTTGTTGCCTTGCATTTTAGGATGTGACTTTGTTAGTTTACACAATCCCGCCTTGTTGGTGTGGATTGGTCGCTAGAGAGTTTTTGATGACTCTGTTTCAGAGCTCTGTAGAGAGAACACTTAATTGTTTTGTTGCTCTCTGCTTGCTGGCGACAACTGTGTACATTATTGCACAAGCACCTTTTTACGATCGTGTACTGCTTACATGTGCAATCGCCATCTGTTCAACCATTGGCACAAGTCATGGGATGCTGCATGTGAACAGCCCTCAGGTACTGCCGAACTAGTGCTGTTGAACGCTTTTCAAAAGCCAGAATATAGTAGATTCATTGACTGTCGTTTACTTGTCGTTCATTATTTGGCTTATCATATATGTGGCATGTGGTCATTTATTGACACTATTGTGGATATTTGTCACATATTCCGTGAACCATACGGAAAACCGGTTCACAGATTCAGTTCACAACTGAATCTGCTTTCCCCAAAAGCTCGGCGATCACATATTTCACTGCAGAGCATTGGTTTGAACCTTATTGTTGTTGTTTTGTTTAAATGACGCTTTCAGCAACTCGGGCTATTTGCGCCAATAACTGTACTATCATCCATACACTTTATTAATCAGCATCACATTACGGAGTTCGGAAGAAGGTCCAGTTTTAGAGGCAGGAGGAAACCGGATTACCCGTAGAAAACTTGCGCAGAGCGAGTATGGACTGGAAACCAAATGTTCTTAAAGCCTGGGCCAAGGCGGGACTCGCACCCGGGCCTCATTGGTGCAAAGCGAAGTAAGAACCGCTACGCTAACCCGCTCAAAAAATCAGGAAAAATACAAGTTTCACAGGTGTTCAACACACCTATCAAATTAAAGCTCACTTTCTCATCTTTAATTTCCCTTTCAATTTTAGTGGCTTAACCGATAACTTTTGAAGATATTTTTCTCCAGAGAAAATCACCCCTAAAAACAGTCAGGAGGCCCATCGCCATTTTGGAAATTGATGCTTACACTCCATGGCAAAATAGAGCAATTTGGAGGGCTCCGTTTGGTCCCATACTTTCAGAAATAGAAGCTGACAGTCCTGCCCCTGGATTTCATCCACCTTTTTAACAAACCACCCAGTCCACGTGCCGCAAAAGGCTCTAACAGCAGAGAATTTGAAGCCTACAAATCGTGATTTGGTCCGCGCAGGCAGAATTAGACCCAGACTGGCCTGCAACCCTATAACTTCCACCGCGCCTAGTGAGTAGCGTGGAAACGGTTCTCCGTCTGGTGCGTGTACGCACTGAGCCGGCGCGGTCACGTCAATGCACATAATACGGGCGTTTCACAATCGTGCGCCACCAAGAGATTGCAATGTGTTGACCAATCACAATGCGCGAAATTTGTCGACCTAATGCACGTTCGGAAAGGATCGACAACACAGGTCCCGAGTCCAGAGCGTATTACCACTTTGAACCCATCGTGCCACCTGACCGCCAACGGGATCCCGATCGGGCTGATGATGGGGCCACCACTGGTGAACGAGGCGGTGAAGGAGACCAAGATCATTTGATAAATACGGTTTGGTAAGTTCCGAGTGAAGGATGCTTTGGATGTTTTTATGTTGTTATTTTATTCCAGAAAAGTGTGTCAGGCTAGGCGGGCATTCGGGCGCGCAGGCCATATATGTCGTTTTCGTTTCCACGGTGGTACGTAAACAAAAAAGCATTTCTGCGTGGCGCCACCAGCCGTACAAACGTAGAGAATTTTTGAAAAACCCGCAGAATTGGTCTATATTTTTATCACATTATCACTATTTATTCAGAAGTCACAGTGCCGCTTTACATATATAACTTATTATTTAGATACCATGTGTGAGCATATTAAACTGTATTCCTCATTTTTTCCACCACCGTTGGGGTTGCTCTTTCAAAGCCTAATTTTTGCAAGGTTGCATGATTCTCAGTTTACTACAAACTTAAACTTGAACTTCTAGATTGCCTTTAAAAAAAAGGGTCCGATAATTTAACGACTGTTGGGGGAAGGAATACAGTTTATTACGTATGGTGGCAGCGACAGTGAAACAACAGTGATAGATAGACTGAGGTTTTCACAAGAAGTGGTATGTAGGAGGGTATGACTGATAGCCATGTTTATTTATATACTATTAGGTTAAGCAGGGGGAATATGCCGGTTCAAAACCCCACCTATTTTATTGTAGCCCTATACAGCCAAAAAAGTAAAAACCTAAAAATAAATAAATAACTAAAGCGTTCAAATACCCCCAGGTATATGTATACAGTAGTACTTGCAGATTCAATTGACTCGACAGTGCCTTCTACAGCATCCAATACCCAACTTCGGCTCCGTCTCAGGCTTCACTTTTTTTCTTTTTTTTTTTGCTACCTGGCTTTGAAGCTGTAAGGGTACTAATTAGTCTAATAGTGCCACAAAGCATCAAATAAGATGCAAGAGAGCAAAAACCTACCGTAATACAATTTGATTTAAACTCTTCAGGCCCACAATCGGGGATTGGTTTCGGGGACGAAGCCAGAGACGGAGGGGAAGTTGAGTATTGGAATACGGCCTTGGTATAAGATCCCGGCGGTCTTCGTACCAACATGCTTGCCACAACGACATGGAAAGTGACCGTGACCCCACCCAGTAGCAGCATTGCTCCTTGGCACCCGTACACGTTCACAAGGAATAATTGAGTTACAGGGCCATAGAGCGTCTTACTACACATGATAAATATTCATGAGCAAATTGGAGCGCGTCATTACCTCGCGTCAGGGAAGTAGAAATGACGCGCGACCAGATGACGTCACAGCTTTTTCTAGTAGCATAAAAACATCCCTCTGGAACCTGCCTCGTATATATGTAGTCTGTATCATGTAATCTTTAAGGAACCAGTCTGGAGTTGTATCCTAATAACTATTACAGTAAAGACCCAAAACGTATGTCACCACCAGGCTACATATGCAGCAAGGTATGAGACGTATACCCAGCAAGAAATGAGACCGAGGGTTACCCCCCTAACATGTCCAATCCCTATACACATTCCAGACTATTGTTACTTTACACCCCCCCCCCAAGATGTCTGAAAGGAATTCCCAAGATTCCTGCGAGACAATGACCAACACAAAGCAGGGGGGTTCTCTCCGTCTCATACCTTGCTGCATATGATGGTTCGTCAACAAAAGACAGTTATACATCGCCGAACAATCTGGGCTCTGTTAACAAGGCTGAAGGCCTGGCTGAAATGCTCGGGCGTCAATGAAGGTCACCTGTCAACTTAGAGTAGCGCCTAAAGATTACTTCGTGCTGCTGTAAACGACCGTTAAATGAAATGATGAATTTTTGAAAGATTTTGAAAACGGAAAAAATTATAGTCATGCCGGCCCAGCATCATCAACATTGAAAAATGCCCCGGCATGAAGTGGTTTTAAAATGTGCTGGGAGCCATACTATTACGGCCCATTTGCACATTGGTTTCCCACGGGACTGTTTAGACGGAGTCGACAAACCGTGCAAAAGCCTGGGTGCCGATAAACCGATACTTAGAATCTTGAGCGCTTTTTTCAAAGATGAAGGGTGAACCGGCGCATCCTGGCCAATCAGTGGCCTTGTTAGGACTGACTTCAATGAGAGGCAAGGACTGACTGGTATGGCAGAGTGCTTCCTTGTCTCGGCTGCGAATCTTTCAGTTACCTGGGGAACTACCGGTAACTGTTATTGTGGAGTCAGTGATTCGGATCTGCCCCGAGTGGAGTCAAGAAAGGGAGCATTTTCCTAGCAACAGGGGCTCCTTTGGTAGGAACTGCACTGCGCAAACAACTACGAAACGCACGCGTTATGACAACCTCGCTATACGCGAATACTCCCGACCACAACAGGTGCTTCTGCTCAAGGCGGATATTGAGCACTTATGAGCAGGTTTCCATTTTGTGTGCAAATGTAAAATACCTCGTGAAATACCACTTCTGTCACGCCGAAATAAACACTTTCCATTAAAATCCTACGAAGAGGCACTGACGTTACATGTGGACGTCGGTCTTGCTAATTTCTTAACTTTTAAGTGATTGCATGAGGACGATAGTAGGCCTATAGGCAATGTTACTTTTATGGAACAAGGACTGGGAAGGGGGTATGATCCTGGCCCATCCCCCGCCGTCCAAATGGGACGATTATATCCACTATACCCCTGGATTTAAGCCCATGCAAGGTACCTCGAGAAATTATTGTCATCATTGCACGAATGTGAAACATACATTATTTCTTTTATACAATACAAGCATAAATCCTCTTGCGAGGAGAACAAAGCAAATTAAATTAGAAAATATGTTACAATTTGGAATGGGCACACACAGACCCGTAAATTGACGACAAAGCTCGCAATTCGTTCAACTAGAAGGCTCAAAACTTGCACGGGCTAACCTAGCTGCGTTGAATGTCTTACCTTGAGAACGGATCCGAAAAAAAAATCAGTTGTAAGATCCGAGTCCATGATTCTTCAAATTGGTACACGGGATCCATCAGCCTAGACTTAAAATGTGCCCGCTTTTCTTTCCAAACCACCAGTCCGTCGGCTAACGTTGGCCAAAGTACACGAACGGCCACGCGGAACACCATACAATCAGGAAAATGTTCACGAACAGTGCAAAACTCCTACATTAACCACAAAAGTATACCTGTCTACAACATGAACACTATATAGCGCATTCACATGTTTCAGTCATGGAGTTGGTATTGAGTATATAATACCTCTAGTATTGGGTTAATAAAAAGACAAGACATGCCCCAACTGCATGATGATGGGTTGGAATCAAGTTAAAGGAACCACGGAATTTTATGACTTCAATACATGACGAGCGATGTTAATCAGATGTTAGAATGTTTTTACACCTCTATTGTAGCACTAAAAGGAGAAAATTCAACATTCTGCATTTTTCTAATGAAAATGTCGTTATTCACGAGCCAAAGCGTGATGTCATTTAAGGAAAAACGACGTCTCCATAGTTCGTGATGATAATGAGAAAACGCGTGGCATCGTCTGTGAAATCTGTGAGCATGAGCTCGTCCTACACCGTATGTGGAATGGCTTATGTACACAGTTCAAAAACTGTTCTTTCCGCAAGCGGAAACGAGAGCAAAATGGTTTGGAAACCCGTCTGTTCCTTCAAGAATCAGCGTAGCTAAGCCCTGAATAAATGGATAGCGTGACTTCAACTACATGAAAATCACATTAACACAAACAAGATAATCATTGCAAACAGAAAGACTAAATTTGCAAAAATGCATAGCTTGATCTCAGAGAAATAAACTCAACAATAAAACGAACGAAGTAACTTTTGACTATTAAAGTATCGCAAGAATTTTGATAATTAAACCAACAACAATAAACGACCCTTCCTTTTCCCGCTATGAGAAACTTCTTAAGTCTTATTTTTCGATATGGTGGTCAGTGTTGAATAAATCTCGAGGGCAAAGGGAAAAATACGAGAGGAAGTCCATTCACAGATCTAGCATGAACAAAAGTAGAAATACTTTACATTTGATTAACGATGCTAATTAATAGCTATCGAGGCAAACCGTCGCTTTAAAACAGAGGAACCATTATCAAACGATATAAAAACAGGAAGACAATTCAATCAGTTTAGAAAAATTACGTTTCCACTCTACATTACAGATTCAATCTGAAATGGAATAAAGGAGGTATGTACATTAAACTGCGAATGAACTCTTCAGAGAAAGCAAAAGAACATAAAACAAAAAAAGTTACCCCATAAGAGAATCATCTCCTGTAAACCTATTCGTAATTACAAGAGCCTTACTTACAAAAGATTAGCTTCACCAATAAACACCTCATACAGCAACGCCACACTGTACTTTTATTCGTGGAGCTGTAATTTCAGGTAACCAGTTTTCTTTTCAGTGGCTGATAAAAACATTCTTCGCATTAGTACTGTACTAGATGATTTCTAGACCCATGACCCATTCCTAGAACCCATCCGCTCGTCGCCCAGCGCCCGCGCAGGGGGCGCACGAGGGCCTAGGGAAGACCACATGAAAGGAATAGCGCCCTCCTGAAGTAAGTTACAAAGTAGAACCGTTTTCTTTGTCCCCGAGCAAATAAACAGCGCATCATGTCAAGTGAAGGAGGATTATTTTAGCATTTCAGGATACAAGTGAAAAATGATTCAGCTCACTTTTATCCTCATTAAAAAAAACCTCGTTACCATCTCCACTATAAAATATTCTTATCAGCATCACCGTAATGTTTGAAATATAACTTCAATTATTAAATAAGCCCTCTTAACTTGAAAATTCACATCGTGACTCAAAACTCGGCAATCATGATAATGCACTTGAAGGGATGCATCACCAAATTGGTACATTAACGCAGTGGTTTTTAAGGTTGTAGGTATTATTGGTTCACATTTCTGAACACGAAGCTATTCTAGTACGCCGTAAGCCGAAATGCCGGGGAGGGGGGGGTTGAGGAAACCACCACCACCCCAAGCATACCGGTAGTTCTTTGCTGGAAGCCTCGTTTGGCTTTGACCATTGTGACAACTTTATTTCGCGGGCTTCCTTTGTACCTTGAATTAACAGGGCCTCTGCTACCAAGAAAAATCATGAATGGTGCACGGCTCTTGTCAAGTGTTACGAAAAATACACTAGAATAGAGCGGTTTGCATAACTTGAAAAGCTATTGTGATGCTCAGTACAGGGATTGCTCCGAACCACGTGAAACCGTCGCCCAACTTTTGCAGCATTATGTGGTGTTTGAATGAATACATATACTGTGGAGATCGAGGGAGCCATTTTACTTTTAGGGAGTCGGGGATATGGCTTCCCAGCAAAGTCTCTGTGATTCCCTTTGGTTTTATGTTATGTCAGTGATTCTTTTGAATGAAAATAATTAAGCAAAACTGAATGCATAGTTGTCTTCTCTAAAATGAATAAAAATGAAATGGAGACGGGGGATAAGAGGGGGGTATTGATTTGGGGGGTGGAAAAATCATGCGTATTATCTATCTGGCGTCTGGGCATTCGCTTTTTTGAAGTTTGGAGTTAATTTTGGAGTAAATCTTTTAAACCAAATGAATTTCTTCACCATCAGAGAGCAGAGCTTATCGACGCGCGTCAGTCGCTTTATGTTGAAATGGAGTTGGTTGGCAACTCGGCATCACTGCCTGTGTCAAAAACCACATACTCCACAGCAAATATAGACGCAAAGCCAAGAAAGCACTTGCAAATTAAGTTAAAGTGCTTTCTCTTAAATTGTAAAATAATTTCGTAACATTGCTGCACTCGCATGCACGGCACGAGGGTGAGTGATGTCTTAAACTAACTTCAAATACTATTCACCCAGACGTTGCGTACAATACGGCCATGTGCGACTGCGCCTTCCCACGGTACAGTCAGTTTTCAACATACGGGATCACGACGTGATGTTGTTCGAGTTGTGGAGGTAATTCCCACGTGCTGCTACAATCCACGGATTTTTTTGGATGTAAACGCGGTGTAGACGTGGAGCTTCGAGCGATGTCATCTCGAAGTTCTGCCATGATGTGGCTGCTGTTGGTTGGAATTTTGACTGTTTTGAGGAGGCCTTTTGGAGTCGAAGCCGAAGGTAAGAAATTTTGTTTTTGATGTAGGCCTAGGTCTAGTGTGTACATGGTACATTTAGGCTTCAACGGTAGGGCATCAGTCGTGTTTTTCCCGGTCAAGAAGTTTGCACTTGGATGCCTACTCTACGTTTGTCTACGCCTGCCTCGTTGGCGAGATAGTGATTCGGAACACATTAAGTGTGTGAAAAAAAAGAGTAGACGGATGATACCACAAAAATGCAATGAGTTCCATGTACGGACAACACTTGATCATGTTTCTGTGCACAAACCTATGACTCTGAGACTTGCCTGAAAAAACCTGCTTTCTGAGTAGATGTTTGGGAATTTTCCCACCTAAATTTCACTTTTTTTGGACATCTTATCACTTTCTAATGTTGCATCCTGACTCCACTTCAGCAGTTGTGTACAAAGTCTATGGGGAGTGAAGAGAATTTTCCAAGTATTTGCCAACAACATCGGTAAATGTTTCTCAGTCCAGAATCCGTGTCTTTCCAGCATTTCTGTAATTACTGATTTTTATTGAGATAATACATGATGAGAAAGGTGGAGTCAGGATGCAACATTTTTCTCCTTCATTTTATTTGTCCATATCCTAATATTTGGAGATAAAGATGGTACATGTTAACTGAAGGTGATGGATGGAGACCCCCAAGAAGCATTGCTTGTCAACTGGAGACCCCATGCATGTAGACACTAATTACAGGAATAATACATACGGGTAGAAACTACAGGTAAACATCATTACAAATTAATTGCATGTAGAAAAGTAGCACATTCTTGTTCTTGAAATAAAAGACACCTTTCATGAACCATGCTTCCCTTGTGTGTTCCTTAACTTGCAAGCGATCTTTGTTTTTCTCCTTTATATTGCTTCTTAATATGCATAATTTAACCGTTGCTAACCAAGTAGTTCTTTAAGGTCTCAGTTACATGTATGTTAGATAATTGACGTCTGTTTTGCCTGTTGTACATGTATGTACAATGTAGTTGAATTTTAAGGTTTACGTTCTCTGAAAGTTTTCTCTCCGTCAGAGTGCAAAATTAAAAAAAAATTCCATATTTGGATGCCACATATTTCCTTGCAGAGACCAGTTAGCCATCTGAAAGCACTAAAATATACATGTATTTTATCCTAAAAAATCAAATTTTACAATGAAAATATTGAAGTACATGTTATGCATTCACAGAATTTGTCAGACCAATCTCATAGGGTTTTTGCACAGGGTGTCAAGCGGCATCTGTTCATATTGAATTCTCTCCATCCTGTTTCCTTCAAATAATCACCTTTATCTTGTAATTTTAAACTGTGGAATTTTGTTTTGAAAGGTGAACAGTAAAATCTGAAATTGTAAATTGGATGGAACCCCCAAACTCCTGTAGTCCACAGAGGACTGCTGTCCCCACCTCGTGCCTTATTGTCTCCCTCTTACTCCCCCGTTACATGCTCCATGTGCTCTGATCACACAGAATACTAGAGTATGCCGTGGCGATGGTATTTCCTTTGTAAGTTTTCTATGTAATGTGCCTGCGTGTATATTTATATCAGTCTGCCATTGATAACAGCTTTGCTGGGGGGGGGGGATTTCTGGCATTTTGCCAAAGATTGCCAAATGGCGGGATCCTGTTAGTTCAAGGGTTTCATCATACTTCTTTTTTTTGCCTAGTGTAATAGGCACAGACATGGGTGAACAAATGCACACATATTTCACCCTTACATGCCTCTGGGTGGAAAATGTACATGTACACTGTAAGCTTGCTACATGTAGGAAAGAGTGCCATACACGGACATCGCTTGACATCCCGTGTTCACTTATGAGACTGGTCTGAACATTTATTTTCTATGTACATTTACATGTAAATACTTCATATTGTCCTTGCTAAATTTGACCTTGTAGGACATGCTTTCACTTTTTGATCGTTGATAACCACTGCAGGGGAAAATAAGTGATGTCCATACAATGTATGGCTCTCTCTCCACCCACTTGTTATGCCTGACATGTCTGTCTCAACTATGGAACTGCTGCTGGGCTGCCCTATCTACATGTATAGTCGGTGAATCTCTATAGAAAGTTCCTCGACCTTGTCCAAATTTATGCAGCTCACACCCAACAAAATTCACCAAAAAAATGCCAACCTGGCATTTCGTCCGCCACATATAAAACTTGTTTCTGCCAGCACAAGTTGTCAATAAATGAAAATTGACTTTGGCACATGCTGTGGCACGCACTGGCACTCTGTGCTGTAGTTGAGCTGGCTCAACTAGAGCATTGTTGTTTGGATGGCCGCAGCTGTAGTTGGGACTGATGCCATACATTTAGTTACGCATAATTTAGTCCCAAACTACACAATTTTAAAGTAATTGTATCACTTCCACAGTTTAATCTCACTTCCATCATTCCACATCTACATGTAGCAAGAGGTTTTAAAGGATTTCCAGCACAGTGGAAGATTGTGGAGTTTTTAATTAAGTCAGTTGCTGCATAGACAGTCTGTACAGTAAGTGAAGCTGGAATCTGTGGTACCAGTATGTTGGAGCCAAGGTGGCTCAATGCACCGGAAGCTGCTGTTCAGTGCAGTTTAATTTTTTATCCATATTAGTAAACAGTGCACAAAATACTTCAGCATGGCCGTTGAAATGTGTAGTGACACATCTGTTCTTATCTGTTCAAGAGACAGATTTCTATACACTTCCAGTTGCATGATCATGGTACTATACAGACACATGTGCATGTTGTAGGCGTTACTGCAAATGTACATACATGTACATGTACATACCAGTATGTACATGTACATTACGTAGCAGTGCCCCTCAATTAATCTGGGGAAAGTGGGACAACTGCTTAATAAGTTTTGATCAAAGAGTTCATAAAGGTTGTGTATTCCTTTTAGTTTGATGCTTGACTGGGCAAAAGCATGACCTTGTGTGCATACATGTAAGGGTTCCGCTCGGTTCATTATCCAAGTTTTCACGTCAACCGGAACGTTGTGACAGAACGCCGTGGGTCGGAATTTGTGAGTTGTATTTCATGGCCCCATACCATTCTTGAAAACCTTTCTGTAGCTTGGGCCTCTTTGTTTGCCGTATTTTCTGAATTTTTTTTTTTTTTAGTGAAAAAAGAAAAGCTAGCGAGGACAAGCCTATCAACTGAGTGCTTTCCCCCAAGGCTATAATAAAAAGCAGAGAAACTGGCACAGGCAGATTCCCCATTAATCATTGATCACCTTTATGTTCATGTACACTGTATCATTATGTTAAAAAAATAATATTTCTGCAACATAAAGAACATGTCATCTTGTGAGTTCACTATGCATCAGAAATATACGTGCATATAGTCAACTGTGCATCAGACACATTTTTTTAAAAAGTTTTAAACAATCCCGATGAGCTTGGAGAGTTACATGTGGATGATGCAATGTATTATGTTCTTCACGTGCATCTAGGTACATGTACATTTGTTTACCCATTCGTATTGGTTGACCTCCTTTCATTGCACTGTTGCTCAAATGAGGTCTGACTTTCTCACAGATATCGATGGAATCGTTCAACTGCGACCAGCGACAACACAACCATGACTATCTGACAGGATGGGCATGATAAGAGACAGAAGAAGTGACAACATATGGGCATTCCAGGAACCCGTTTGAGAAACTCAATCCTAGGTTTAACAGGATTAAACAAAATTACATTACAAAAATTACAAAACAACATTAACAAAATTTAGGATTTTTGGGGGGAGGGTCATTCCGTGGCAATTCATCAGGCTTTGCATTTGACCATCACAGTCTGGAATAATTATTTAGAATGATGAATGACGTGCGTGAGAAACCTCCTGAACTGAAATTGTGTGTTTCACTATTTTGGGTAAACAAACTTTCACTCATTTGCATAACCATTTAATTTTAAAAACTTGAATCTGAAAAAGTGTAGCACCTATAAAGTCAGGTGATATAAAGTTCATGAGTTGATTTGATTTCACAAAACCAAAAGGTAGCGTGAAGCACAGAGAAAATGCGTAAAAAGAAAAAGTGAAAGACCTTTGACCTCAATTTCTGAAAATAGATATGCTTCATATCTGTAATTTTTTTCAAAATGTCACTTTATCGGTAGGTGGCACAAGATACATTATCCTGAGATAAGGCTGTGCTGCTGAACACTGAAGTATTGCCGCAGTACCAGTACTTTAAAAACCTTTGTGGGGATTTGGCAATTAAAGGGTTTACATATAATGTATACAGTGCATATATCTCCCTCAGTCTTCGGTCCTAAAGATCAGAGTTCATTCGAAACCTAGGACCTGGCAAGTGTTTCTCATTGACATGCTTTCTGAACTCCAAAAATAATTGTTTGAGCTGGGCCTATGCTAGGCTGTAAAACTGCTCCAGGTGTTGAAGAATACACATGTACGTCCACGGACACAGTATGCATGTGCATGTACCAGTATGTCCATGGACATTGTACATGTGTACATGTACATGTATGGACATCATCATCCTTAGCCCACAGCCCTGCCGGAATATTTGCTGAAGGCTTGTGGCCAATTATGATGGATTCCGAGAGGCTGGAGAGGCTCACATAACTTACCAGGAAGTTATTTGGTTTAGTTATTGACATCCTGAACAGTGTCTGAAACCTTTGAGCCTTCTGCCGATGCGTATTAAAAACTTCCTCTAGTGCTATCAAAAAAAAAAAATTTAGGCTGTGCACACTTTAAGTATAGGTTTTGAGATTGCTATTTATCTGGATGTCAATAGCTTGCTGTATGTATTGTTTAAATTACTCTTCAACAGTTGGACTCGGTTCCTGGTGGAAGATGATGTTGCTTTGAATGGCTCAAGTTTCCCTGGGGGTTTAAGAGCAAAATGTATCCCAGTGAAAGCGTTGTTTATGAAAAAAAATCATGTTTAATGCAATTCATTGTAGAGTTCTCTTAATCTGAATCTTTATTTTCAAAGTGCAGAATGTCAGCATTCAGTGGACTTTCATCTTTCTGTGTCACATCTGTCTTTTTGTGTATCAGTGGCTGGTAAACTACGGCCAGCCCTAAAAGGCGAAAAATTAATGCACAAAGTGTTAACAACTAAGCTTACAACTATCAAAACCACCAAGAAATCATTTTTACTACTGAATACTAGTAGTGGACTGATGCGCAGACAGTATACATGTACTGGTAGTGTTGCTTTAATGTCTCTGTAGCCAAAAAAAGAGTTGTTTTTCAGGTTCTATATTTAGGGAGAACAGGCAGCAGTAATGTTGTTTTGATGTTGAAAGAGGTCAGCAAGGGAACTTACGGTAGTAAAAAATTGTTCGAGGTTTTAAACATTATTGATTAAAAGCACTTGTGGTTGATCTCAGTCTTACTTTTGAAGCATTAGTTTGGGTTCCTCTGTTGAAGGACAGGTATTTGGGCTATACTCAAGGCCATCTCCGTGTCTCTTACAAAGGTAAGAACAAAAGAAAATTAGTAATGTCAGATCAAATAATCATGCTGTGAATTTACAAAAGTTGAATACGTTTCAAACTCCAGCGAAGTGTGCTGCAAGTATTTCATGACTTCAAATTTGCTGCACTGTTTGGCTGAGGTGTGAACCTGCCTTCTGGTTAGGTAGGGAAAAAAAGGAAGAAAATTTCCTCAAACGGCATACATGTACCTTGTTCTCAATTGTTAATTGTGAACACTTCAATGATTACATGTCAGAATTATTTTACTGAATATAAATCCTTTTGTTTTCCGGCACAATTCCCCTCGAGTTTTTCTTTTTCATCGATCATTACTTCAGGCAGTCCACTTCAAACAAACCAGCAGACCGGAAAAGCCACTTTGTGGTAGTTTTAAAAAAACCCGGGAATACTTACCAAGCCCATTTTTTTTTGCACCAAAGGGTATTATTTGGAATTGAAAAGTCTTGTAGGAAGTCCTGTGAATGAACTTTGTGGGTGTGTGCCCATGGCCCTAGAGTGTGAGGGGAACATGTGTAAATCACAGGTCTGTTGACTCTCCTTGGCCATAAGGGTACCCGTATATGTTACCTGTTACTATCCAGAAGTGAACTTGCCAAGGCAGGCATTGTTCAGATGAATTGACTGTGACCGGAAATAATGAATGTAAACAGTGGCCCCATGGTAGCCACTTTGTGGCGGCAACCCATTCCCATAGATATGTACATTATGGCTGGCTCTTTCTACAGATGAATTTTGGGCGCGGCCTCAGCGTAATTTAAGGCTCATTGCGTAATTTGACTGGAGACCTGGCTCACATGTGTGCGCTGATACATGTTCATGTTATACGGAGGTGGGCGGTGCCATCAAATTGTCTTCATATAGTGTACCGAAGTGAATACGTCGGCGCTCGGTGCTGTGTGTAAAACGCATCAGCGCAAGAACCAGCGTGTGAACCAACATGCGCGTTTTCTCCATTTGTTTGCAGTACACTTCCTGGTTCAAAATGACGTCACACTGTGGTACTTTATACATGTAGGACCTCCACGAAAGAAGATACGGTAAACCATGAAAAAGGGAAAATGGACGAACTTCACACGTTCTTAATGATCACCATCAATGGTTTTCATCATAAGCTACAAGTAGTAAGCTTTCCTTTGATGTCTTGGTACCAACTCTTTGGTCAGGCAGTCGCTGAGACTGTCATTTTGAAAATAGTACCAGTCCATGTACATCAGTGTAAACGGTATGAACATATCATGCTTGTTTGCTTTTGTGGGTGTCATGATGGTCACAGCTACCTGGTTATGGAAGTCGGGTTGCGACATATTTTTTATTTGATTATTAAACTTTTTTTTGTCAGTTGGAGTGCAGTGGATTGAGAAAGGGGCGGCTGGAAATTTCAAGTTTGTGGGGATAGTCTAATTTTAGCACATGATATGAGCAATAAATTTTTGTGGTGAAGAAATTACATCAGGCTGAATGTTCTGCCCTGTGGCAGTAAGGTACTTCATGTCTAGTAGGAGTCTATGCCTGCTAGTATCAAGTCTTTATTAGCTCAGTGTACTTATATTTATGCTGTGCAGTGTACGTGTTCATCTATGTACAGAATTTACCCCTTTTTCTCATTACCTTTCCAAAAACATTTATAAGAATGTTAGTGATAATATTCTTGCCATGTCACAGAAACAGCGCTATGCAATAAAAAATACACAGGTTATAAAAAAAGACAGATAAAAATAAACACAAAAATTGAAACTACATGTATATGTAACAATTAATGCTTAATATGATGAGTTTTCGAGTTGGATTGTAGCTTTAAACACTGTTTTTTTTTTTTTCCATTTCTCAGTGTTGAGAAGAAATGCCCAACTTTTTCTGCAGAAGGGTGCACTTGGGTGAAGTGTGTTGGCCTATAACATACATGTACATGTACATATAGAACATGTACATGCACCGGTAGTTCTAAATTTACACTGTACAAGCTAATTGCTTGAATGCTTCATGTTTTGTCCCGCTGCCTCTTCTGTTGGTTCAGGCTGACACTGAATGAACTTTCATGGGTGAGGAATACTTTGCCCAATTTGTCATCTCGTGGATGTTTGCTGTCAATTTTCCACACTTGTCAGCAGGCTCATGAAACGATCCCTTCCCAAACTCCAGCCGCCACTCGACACTCTCCTGCATTACATTTATACAAAACCATATTTAACCTGTCGCGCGAAGTAAATGCATGTTTGAGCGCAAAAATCCAAACCTATTGAGACCTCTGATATTCATTCATTCATTCATTGAAATGGTTTCCACATAGTAGAGTTTAAAAAAAGGCAGTTCTGATATACATATAGTATGTATTATTGGATTGTGTGTTGATAGATGGGTTTGCTGGGCATTTCAAAGGCTATTCAAGTCAGTGGAGGTTTGAACAAGTTGGCAGAAGGCCAACAGAGCAAATGTACGTGTACATGTATGTAGAATTTGCCAAATTTGTGTGGCTGAATTACATGTACATGTAACTTGTGTGGAGGTGGGTAGCTCAGTCTGTGCACATGGAGGGCTTGATAGAACATCGCCTCAGAATCATAGATGGCTAATCGGCCAGCCTAGCAGTTTGGCCCTATTTCCCTCATTCTCTGGGAGCAAGATGATCTGTAAAAACCATCCAGAGTTATAATCCCTGATGAGCTGTGGCAATCCCATGTTTCCATCCAAGGCAGAATTATCCAGCATCGTGCTGTGAACTGTTTAAGAATCAGATCATGCACGGGCAAATGGATTGGGTAGTGCGTGCGCTGGGTTGATTTTTTTTGTGTCCGGAACTTGTGGGTTCGTATCTCAAGACCGCACTCGGCATGTATGTGAATTATGCATCAGATGGAACTGGAGAGGACGAAACCAAGGAGCCAAATTCCAAGCCATCTCCCCAGGCCGTCACCAAAGATTTTTTGGTGGTGTGAAGTTCCCCCCTTGGTGCTATAGAAATGTGCGTGATGCATTGCAAAAGGGTTTTGGTGTGAAAATTTAAAGTAACGTCTCAAAGAGTGAGACAGATTGGATATGCACACATGTCTACACGCCCCCATACGTTTACTTGCTTAGGGGGACCGAAAAGGTTTTTGGAGTTGTATTTTTGGCCCCACAACACAGTTTCAACTTGCCTAACAAAAGAAATTGTCCCCTTAACATACCCAATCATGTTCTTGTTACCTACCAGTAGTCATGGGGGATTAGTACAGACATGTTGAAATACAGAAGTTAAGGGGAACTGAAACATTATGGAGACCAATTTTTGCTCTTTGCTCCCACAGTACCATTCCAACTTTCCTCTGACAACGCAAATGACATCCACACAGGTTCACATTGCCTACCTAGTGTCAACCTTTGCTTTTGTGTAGCTAACAAAGCTGGCTGAAAATACATGTACATGTACTCATTTTTCCTGCACTGTGAACTCTCTTTTAAGCTAGATTTTTGTCGGTTTTCTTGACTTTCCCCGTTTCTACTGATAACCGTAATCCCAGAAAGAACACTCGGCTGATAGTCCATACAAGGTCCACACAACCTGCATTATCTGGACCTTTTTTGTTCTCAGGTCCACACAAAGATGGCAAAGTTGACTCGCACACCCACACCCACACACACTTACCTTACATACCTAGTGTGGACATTCCTTTCTTTTTGTGCAGTTAAGAAAACTCAGTGAAAATACTCTTGAACTGGGAACAAAATTTTCAGCTGGCTTTTTGTACAAGGTTTCCTTGACTTTTTCTCTTCCTTTTATGACCCCTACCCCAAAATACCTCTAATTTTCTTTTTCAGAGAAGGGGAAACGTCCTGTGGACATGTGTAAGTCCACAGAACGTCTTCCTTTCCTGCATCGTGTGGACATCTTTTGTTCACAAGTCCACACTAGGTATGCAAGGTTAGTGCACCCCCATACCTATTCAAGTCCCAGGCTTTCAAGACCTAATCCTGCACAACTCAATGTAATATATTAAAAAAAAAACAAACTAAAAACAAGCCATAAAATAACCAGTATGGACTAATCAAGTTACTATGGTAATGCCATCACTGGTCACGTGAAGGAGAGCATTTCGTATGGACCCACTGTTCCGTGACAGTCACGCTGTACACAACTCAATGCTTTCTGCATTGAGGAATGTTCCAGTGAAATGGCTACTGATGTCTGGGATGGATTATTGGATTTGTCTGTTTGAGCGATGTTCGTTGCTTTCTACCTGCATGTTTAGTGATTTTCCCAAAGTGCGCTGGGCCTTTAAATTAAACAAGTTCCGAAAAACATCAGTGTAATGAATTCATTTGTACCGGTAGATGGCATGGAAGCAGAAATTTAAAGTATCTAGGAAACACTTGCATACATTGTACATGTATGTACATACGTGTATGTAATAACACATACACCAGTATTAAAAATGTTGATAGTGCCATTGTATTAACCATGCCGACCTCAACAGAATGATGTCAAGAGCCACCCTGGTACAAAGAACAACCATCTGTTGGCTGGGTAAATGAAATTCAGGCTGGTTGGTATTGATCTTTGGCAGGGAACACCAAGATCGTATTTCCAGTCGTGGGATGCTGCTGGATTCAGCAGTCTTCAAGTTCCACTTGGCATACTGTTTGGTTGTAGAGGCTTTTGGTTATGGGGAGGGGAGAACATAAGGGGTAATATAATGAAATGTGCCCATGTGTAATAAAACCTTGTAAGCCATGGGTATGCATATTGTACATGCACACTCGTTGTCTAGGCTCTGTTTTCAACTACCACCAGTAGTGGCTATGTACATGTACATGTACCATACTTTTACTTGTACAAATCTGACAAAAGCTGGGTATTGTACCAGTAAGCAGTATGTACATGTACGTGCACATGCACGTACATGTACATGCCGATGTACCAGTACATGTACATTGACATGCCGATCGCATGGGATATTTGATAAGGTTTTTAGTTGTTGAATGTCAAATGGTGAATGATGTGGTAGGCACATCCTAGCCCTGACACGAATGCAGCCAGACAACTTGGGGTCAGACAGGTATTTAGGTCAAGCTCTCTACTGCATGACCCTCAGTGCAGGGGTTGTGTAAGGTCAGGTGTATTGGTTACAAGAGCAGCCTTTCTCACACTACAAAAAGACAGGGGCGTGTGGGATATTTACAAGGAAGTACTACTTATTGCTTTGGCCAGGCTGAATTCATAAATCATGTCGTAAATGGTATACATGAATACATGCAGTTATGTACATCCATTATTTTGTGTGTGCATAGGACATTATTTATAATGGAAACCAAATGGGCTTCCAGGTTTGATTTATTAGCTGCTAGGATGTACACGTTGGATGTAGGTAGTTTTCATGTGAAAAGTTACGTCACCGAGATAAATAAAAAAAATGGTTGAATTTGAGCTTATGAAAAAGAGGTTGATTGTTCTTTTATGTTCATCTACATGTACGCTGTACACTACATGTACATGTGCATGTACAATGTACATACGTGTATGTACATGTACTGTTTCAACCTTGCTGGTACATGTACATTAACTTGTGAAGAGATGTAGCTTCTCCTTGTATGATTTTGTCTACTGTCCTCTCTCTCTGTGCCTTTTTCAAATGACAGGAAAAATGTCTTTGTTTGACTGTATACTATTAAAACAGTCCTTTGCCAAAATGCTTGTTGCATATCACCCACTGTATCATAAACGTCAGCTGTGGTACTTACTTGTACCCCCCCCATGTGAAATGAAAGTTTGCATCCAGGGAATAATTGGAAGTAAAAATTGCCTCAGCTACATGTACACAAACCGGAAGCAGCTTTGAAACAGATCCATCCCTGGTTCAAGGATTTTCTGAAAGTAAAAAAAAAAGGACTCAAAAAAATGTCTTGTTGGCAGGTGGTTTTTATTATGCAATTTTCTGTCCATCTTGAGAAGTCATCAGTTGCCGCTACCTGGCAGGGATTCCTCATAACTGGCAAAGTCTGGTAAATGGAGCAGGTTCTAAATCCAGACTGGCTCAGGGAGTGTGCATATTTGCCATGTGGCCTTCTCACATGACCGATGATGACTGCCAATGATAGCATATGAGGAATTGTGAATGGGAAATGAGAGTTTTTTTTTTAATACCGATGATAACCATTGGGAAATTTTCACAGGAATGGAAATGATCCAGAACTTGGTTCATCTTTGCCTCTAGCGGCACCACATCTTTGACATTGTAAGTGGATCGTCTGACACATGGTGCTTGCTCATACTCTTTGGGTGCTTTGATACATTACATGTAGGTCTGCATATGTAAATCAAACTTGCAGTGCAATACCAGTATGCTTAAACCTACACGCACTGTACACCTGTGTAAATATGTTTTTTATTTTGATTCATTTTTGATGGAATAAGGAAGACTGCATTGCTGCATTGAGATAGTAAGTTTTTCATTCTGTGTTAAGATACATTGAAGGTGCCATTGAAAATGTACATACATTGAACTTGAAAGTATATTTTACAATTCAAGAATTCAAGAATATTTTTCAGGCAACCATTCCTTTTCTACATGTACCAGTATTCTGATCAATCAGAACTGGTGCTCTTCTGTAAGGTGTGGGGATGCACATGCAGATCAGCTACGCTACACAAAACGAATAACTATATGTACTATGAAGTGGCACAGCCCCCCCTCCCAAATTGTTCCCTCCAAGTTTATGTGAACTTTTGACCATAATTGTAGTGACTCTGACCAAAGTAGATACAAGTACCAGTACAGTGTAAATAGGAAATGGCTTTGTATCTTTATGTTAATTTAGAACTTTCACAATCTTGAAGTTTTTTTTATTTGGACCATGTACATGTATATCGAACTTTGTGTGCACTTTCATTTTGCGCCGGAAATGTAATGCTTTGTTATGTAGGCCCTCATGTACTTGAGAAGGCTCTTAAAAATCAGTGGCCAATTAATCTGTACATACCGTACTGTACTAATATTGTAAGGATAAATGTTCCTTTAATCCAAACCCCATAGAATCCCCTGTTTCATGTCCTGGTTTTGTGGTATCATTAGTGGATTTGAGACTGTCCAGCCTAGTCACCCAGTCTAACTCCTTAAATGAGCCTTGAAAATGGAATGTTTGAGTGCATAGACTGTGCTGTGAGTGGGCTTGTGTTGACAGGAATTTTTCTAATCCTAGCAGAAATGCCAGGCCTTTACAGCATAGAGGAATGGAAGTCTCAAAGACCAGTGGATTTTTTCTGAGATTGCAGTTGGTGGAGATGACCACACAGTATAGTCCCTCTGTGTGACAACCCCAATGTGATATTTACATCAAGGTGAAGAATGTTGGCCGAAATCCAAGGACCATGCACACAAGCAAGGTCCCCAAGTTGGACCTCGAGGGCAGGCTTGTATATTTTTGAATTGCGTGAGTGCCGGTTGATGCTGAACGTGTACGGTTGGCTGGATTGTGTGAAAAGAGCTACAAAGAGCTAGGGTACTGCATGGCACAAGTGTCAAGTTTGCGGACGTGAAAAAATGTAAACATTGGAGTAGGATTGCACGATACCTTGCGAGTTGGTTTGTGAGTAAGGGAGGGGTGTTAAAAAAAACACTGAAAACAAGATCACCTATTTGTTGCAAGCTGCTGTCCTCGAGGAGTGATATTATGAGTACAAATGAGTCCAGTTCCCATACAGACTGTCTGGTACATGTATGTACCGGTATGTATGCATGGATGCAAGTGTATGATGTTTTAATTCACCCGTGGAACTCCAATTAACATTCCAATTAACTGGTACTACATGTAATATTTTAGTGGGACCTATACATCCACCGGTAGCCTGACTGAGCAAATTCATGCCCAAGTGGTCAGTGACTGTGGACGTAGATGTAGTGTGTTTGCATAATGCACTGTGTACTCTGATGAGCACTTGTCAACAAATTCCCTAACACCTGTTGACCAAACTGCCAACACTGTAGACACAGCATGACCTCTGTGACCTACTTCTTGTTGGTTTGTTGTCCTTCGTGTTAAATTAACATAAAAATGAGTGTGCTTTCATATATACCGCGGGTACGTAAATTTCAGGAATCATACATGTATGTAAATTGAATACACATACAAAAATACATGTACAATATGTACATGTAGGAATAGCATTACACTGTTTCTTAGTTTTAACTTCAACCTTGTTTGCAAATGATGGTCTTCTTTGGTATACGTTGTACGTTTTGCATATCGATATGTATGTGTATTGTTTGTGTATTGTATATGTACATGTACTTGTTTTGTGCCCATACAGGCTATGTACATGTATTATACACCTACATGTACCGGTATGTACTGGGTACACGTACAAACATAACTAGGTTACAGAATTGTGCATTTCCAGTGTTTGTTTGAACAATTTAATTTAATTGTATGGAAATAAATGGCGTACATACAGGTTCTAATTTCACCACTTTGTTCACAAGTGCTTGCCACCGTCTAACGATGCGCATGTACATTGGACTTTATGTTTTCAGGTGGGTTTCTCTTAAGACGTTGGACAATATTTGGCCATATTGCACATCCATTTCTTTGCTCTATGCGCCGACCAACAACAAAGCAGTTGGTGGTTACATGTACAACCACCAAAAGGCACCTGAATTTGAAGCAGTCAGCAAAAGTGATGGATTTTCAAAAAAGCCTACTGTATGAGTGAGCCAGCCACACACACACACACTAATTCCATTCCTTATGTTCTGTTGGCCTGGCCAATGGGAAGTCATGATTTTTCCTTTCATGAAAAACCTCAGGTTATGGTTTATCTTCAAAGGGTACAGTCTGTTATTTGCAGTTTTCTGAAAAGTATTGACAAAATTATTCTTGAAAGTCATGTAGGACTAAACTCCCTGTGACATCCTTTCTGGCAAGCTGTCAATTTAGAGGAAGCAACAAGAGAATGCCATTTCCAACGATGGGTCTGAAGATATATGTTCTGGAAAGTGCCATGAATAATTCGTTCTTAGTGCAGCAAAGCACGCACAATCATTGAAACATATGCATGCACAGTTGCTGTAATCGCTAGTACATGTATCAGTTGAAGGAGAGTGTGTCCTGGATGCTTAATTTGGCACCAAAAATATAACTCGGTAATCTTTGATTTGAAATGAGATCCTGGAATAATGTTTTTCTCGTGTATAGAGCACTCATCAGGCTGAAACTTCATCAGGTTTTTGTAAGGTGCCCTTCTTTAGAGTTGGAGTAGGCCCTATACATGTACATGTGTGTTTGTTGCCTCAAAAGGAATGTAATGTGCAATTGACAAACGATGGACTGTTCGTACCTTTAAGTAGATTTCTAGATTTGATAGATTTTCACCTTTTTCTTTCCTAACCCTGGGGCACCCCAAGTGTTGACTCAACTGTTGCATTATATTAGTGAGGTTGGGATCTGTTCTGCACGGGTGGTTGTCTAAACTTGATTCAAGTCCATCCGCGTGTCTGATCAGTATCCATTTTGCCGGGTGCATGGCCAGACGTGCTCTTGGGATCTTGGTAGCAACATGTACATATGTACATGATATACATGTACATCGTACTTCACATGGACTTGGCTAACACTGCACGCAAGGAATTGCTCAGTCAAAGATATCATTAGCCACGGTTAAGACACAGCTGCAGACCAGGATCAAGTCTAGTCTTTGACCCACTTTCAATGGAACATTATACCCCAGAACACATTGAGACATCTCGGCCTCGAAGCTACATGTACTGCTTTCCACACCATTCGTCCCATGGACTTGAGCTCTAGCGTGAATTTCCTGTCATTCAGTCGATTGTTTTGACATCTAATATGGGCAGGGCCCGGAGGAGAAACACACGCCCCTCGCTCCACACCCCCCCTTACACCCCCCCATGTCATGCTTTTTCAAATATTTGTTTTAATGGTAGTCACGAGTGCCACCTCTCATTTATTTTCTCCCCGCTTCAAGGGCAGTTTACAACCAAGGCATATCGAGATGGGTCATGTCTTTGTAAAATCATCAAAAATAGTACACGCTCTTCAGTGATAACTTGTGATTATCACTTGTACATTTTGTGTTTGAAGTGAAAGCGTCGTTAGATTAATTCACTTTGATAAAAAGCTGAATAAACAGTGATGTTTTACCTTTACACATTTTGGAATTTTTCTAGAAACCTTTGAATAGGCCTACATGTATGCACTGGGATGCAAATTGCCCAAATAAAAAAACTACCGGTAACTCGAACGTTAAATGTACATGTAGTGGTTTTGTGTGTGACTCGGGTGATGTACATGTATTTGCCCACTTCGCCCAAATATAGAAGCATGATTTTCACCTGTGAGGTAAGAGTGTTAAGGAACACGAAGGCTCCTTTAAGTGTGCACAAACAGGTTGTGGGGAAATGAGAGAATTAAACGCTTTGCCAAAGTTATATGTGTCGTGCATCTGTTTGGCTGAAGGGTTCTGTGGCTTTCCCAACTTGATCAGATTAAGTAACTGCCCTCTAGCTGGCTGTCTCAGGTAAGTCAACATTTGTTAATTTTAAGTGCTTGTACCATATACTGAAGAGTTTGAAACTGTATTCTTTCCATGTGCAGTAATGTGACATGTTTTTGTTAAATTTCTTGAAGTTCTTGCCCTATTTTCTTACAAATGCACAAACCATTTCAGTACATGTATGTGTTTAGACACTAAGTATTCAACAAGGAAAGGGTAATTTTTTTCGACTTTTGAATTCTAAGTTAACAGGTGATGTGCATACATGTCTGATGTCTGTTTGTGTACATGTACATAAACAATTGCAATTGCAGTGTAGAAAAAATCCTAACATTTGAGGTTTAAAACCAAACCTACATGTAATACTTTGAAAAAAGAAAAATACTAGTGTGATTATTCTTTACTGTCAGAAATTTTGAATGAAAAAGCAACATATAATAATGTTATACAAACACCAGGCATAATTGGTTTCTAACTAAACAAACATGTGAATCATCTCTTCCAGTAGCAATTTGTCTTTTAGGGCTCTTTTATTTTCTAAGGATACACATTCAGCCTGTGGCACATGGGAAGTTCACTGTGATCACGGCTTCCGCTGATAAGTGTAGCCTTGTTGGACATTGAGTGGCTTTGGACTTTAGGAGGAGGCCAGACGTCCCAAGGCAGATGAACTCTGATTGTTGTTTGCTTCATCTGCCGCTCTCATCTTCAATGAGGCAGAGCTCGGGCCAGGAAGGGAGAAGAGATGCCCTCCCGAGAGGCTCTCTGCCTCCCACTTGCATCAGTTCTCATCCCTTTGTGAGTGGGACCGTCGTTCATGTGCATATAATGCTAAATAGTCTTTGTTGGGCTGATCAGTCGTCAGATACTGTACAATATCCTCCAACAGTTGCGAGTAGGATTGTTGATGAGGTGGAGATAATGCTAAATACTGTAGTTCTTTTTTGGCCCATTGGCCTCAAATTCAATATCCTGTAATTTGAAGATCCACACGTACATGTGTGCCTTGGGAATACAGGAAAAGTTTTTCCCACACTGGTCAATTTTGAGGCTTTCACTTGTCTTTAAACCTGCTACTTGTATGTAATTATGGAGATGGAGCGCAGAACTTCCCATTTTAGCATGTTATCCCGAGGATATTGCAATTCATTCTATGAATACATATGTATTTTTGTCCAGGAGCAAGGGGGACGTGGTAAATGCAAGTGTGTGTGATCAGTAAGGAAACGAGAACGAAATATGAGAAGAGTAACATACGTATGTTGTCGCCAAGGGGGCAAATAGAGTGATTCACTGTCACCGTTTCTCGTTGGCATTTGTCACTGGTGCAGACTCTGTCTTAAAACTCCCTGGCAAACATCGAGTATTTGCCCGGTCACTAGTGAGAACAACTGTAAATGAAATAAATTCACACTCTCTCTCTAAAGTTAAAGCCATTTCAGTGTACGTTCTGGCATTGGAGTGTATGCTACCGTATATGTCAGTGTAAAATGTATGTCAGAAGTCATGAAAAAGCTCGCTTGCGAGCACTTTTTTTTTTTTTTTTAATTTCCAAAGGAACTTGAAATGTTAAACACTGCTGTTTGCGCTGTATTTCTTTTGGAGGTTCGCCAACTCACAGCATCATGCAAAGGGCTTTGGATCGTGACATCCGCCTCGCATGTTCAGCACGCGATGACAGTTGCATCCTGCAACTTGAGATTCATTAAGCTCCAACCAGCTCTAGCAGGACTGGACACCCGTCTGTAAAATTACAAATCTGTTGATTGAAATTAATATCGCAGATTTTCGCGGAAACCAGGAAATAGCTCTGGAGATGTGTTACTCGGTGAAAATAATTTCTGAAAGATACCATGTGCTCATGTAGAGGGCAGTGCTTTCCCCTCAAAGATTTTTTAATTTCCCCCTTCCCCCCAAATATCATCTACCGGTACATGTATACTGTACAATGTTGTGTCCTAACAAATGAAGGCTACCGGTATGTCTGGGTGTATTTCTTCCCAAGCAGATGCCAACCCTTTCATTTTCCTCAACTGAGCTTTCACATTCTTCTAATATTTGGGATTCTCTTCAAGATAAGCTCATCTTGGCAACAACCACAGATAATCCGCGTCCTTTCATGTCAGAAAGAGACTACCCTGTTGAGAGACTACCCTGTTGTCTGATCATCCAAACTATTTTTTTCCCTCTTTCCTGTCCTTTTGTAAGGGGGAGGAGGTACAGTACTTTCCGTTCAAAATAGTTGGCATTGCTGCGGGTGGTACAGATACATGTGCATCTGGGAAAAACATCCCCCAAATATCTACCTCAATTCCACTTAGAGGAGCGTGTGGCTTGAGGTTGCCCTTTTCCTGGAGGAAAGATGGAGGGTCCTCAAATCCCCCGTGCGTGCATGATTACCGATTGGGTCAGTCCCCGTACAGGAGCTAGATTGCATGCGACGCTTTACATGATCGTGTCCCGGTATTAAAGTAGGTCAGTCCGGTGTGAGTGCTCTTTTGCAGTCTCTCTTCATCAATTCGGTGGCTTCGTCACGATGACGAGCTCCCCTCTCTCTCTTGTCTGGATGCTGACGGGAGCACTTGAAAAATGCGCAGATTCTTTGAAATGAGAAGAATAATAAAATCAAGAGGAGGACACACGAGGTGTACTTGCGTCTGCAACTTGGAGCAAACTCTGTCTGCGCATGGCAAGTTTGCATTAAATTGTCGGGTGCAGATTGACGGGCAAGGGGGTTTATTAGGCTGGGGGAAATGTTACGAGCTAATGAGAAGTTTGGCAAAATACATTCACGGACCGGTAGGCTGCAGGAAGGGGAAGCATTGGCACCAAGCAACGGCGAGACATGTTATCTCGTCCAGATTCTACACTCGTATCGGCCTCGTTACTCGTGTCTCTCATTACTATCCTCTGCCACAGGGAAAACTACACCGTTTTGAATTATTGGCTGATCATGTTGTCACCCTCTCCCCAGTTCAGGAGTTCAGTGGTCCCCGACATCACACGTACATGTATGATGTGCAATGATTAACCTAATAATTTGCCAAAACTGGCACGTGCCTGGATAGCATTCATGCATCGCCCGCCTGGCGTACCACAGATGTTCATGGATCATGTTCGTTTGCCTATCAATCCAGTCTGGAAGTTGGTTCAATATTGGATTGGTATTAACCAACCATTTACCCTTCTGTGCTCCCCATTGTCCGAGGGAGGAGGATGGAAATTGATTTGGTTTTTTTATAAACCGTAAAAGTGCAGCAACAGAGTGACGGAGCTATGCACCAGGTTTCAAAATTTGATGTCTGTGGTGCTTTGAAGTGAAGGTTTTTATGAAGATTACTCCGTTCTCACATCATTGATTTAAAAAAGTCCTGTCAACATGTGTTTCTTATTCAACAACATGCCACAAATGCCTGAGTGTAAGTTGTGGAACAGTTGGCAGTCATACATGTATCTGTGTCACATGCATTAACATTTTCATGTACAGTTGTGCTGATCAGCACAGTCACCAAATGCGTTGATGAAAAACATTTTCCAGCGCGATATTTTTAACAGTTACTGCACATGCACACTCAAGGCAGAAACTGCCCAGTGTGCCCATGACTGACTGTCCAAACAATCAAATCTCCGAGGACGGATCAAAGGCACAACCAGAATGTGCTCAACAGTGCCAGTTGTTCCCCTGATGTCATACGTAACGGGACTGCTGATTGGCCAGAATGCCATGTCGCCGTGCGATGTCTTTGAAAAGTCTCTCAGGTCTCTGAGCACTGCGGTTCATCATCCTCTTACTTGGTTTGTCCTCAGGCAGTGTAAACAGTCCCATAAAAAAACACTGTTTGATATTTTTAACCATGCTGAATATCCTATATCGCATGCCATGTGACGAGCCCTTCTAAGTGCGTTGCATTACAGGAAGTGTACCTTGATTAACTGTAGCCAGTGGTCATACTTTGGGAAGGAAAAAAAAGAGGGGGAAAACAAAAAGAATGCGTCTTAAAAAAAAAGAAGCAGTCAGTAATACGGCCGTTTCACTATAGTGCGCCACCAAGAGTTTGCAACGCGTTGGCCAATCACAATGCATGAAATTTGTCGCACTTGGAAAGAGTCGACAAATTTCACGCGTTATGATTGGCCAACGCGTTGCAAACTCTTGGTGGCGCACTATTGTGAATCGCCCATATTGGAGCAGGAAATATGGAAGTCCTGTAGTTTCTGTAATGCAATGTCACACTCAGGGAACATATTTTCCTGCATTATATTTTAGGGCAGCTGAGTCTATTTTCACATGGGAAAAAAGAGAGGGAAATAATGGCAGTGCTAATTTTTAAATATTTGTCTCCTTCGTAGAAAAATATAATGAAATCATAAATAACTTCAGCTTTTTTTTGAGGCCATGTAAAAATTATGAAACAGCCGATCATCCAGGTCTTTCTAAAACGAGGAGGAAGGGGGCTGTTTTGTTTTAAAATTTTTTCAAGGTGGCCGCATTTTTAGAAGTATGTAAATTCAAATTGCCTGCCAGCTTTTACTTCAATATGACACAACTTTTTATTAGCTATCCTACTATTAATTAGAGTCAAAATATTTACATGAACAACATTCAACGTGACAGTCAATAGGTATGGAAAATGTAGCTTTTCTTTCAGAGAGAAAAAAATAAGAAAATAAGGATGCAAGTGGGAACAATCAAGGGAATTCTCTCTCTCTCTTTTTATGTGTTCTAATTAATTGAGTAACTCACTAAAGAAGTCATCTGTGGTACCTTTCATTAATGTTGCTCCTTTTGGCTTTTAATTGACTCGCTGTCAGATCGGGTAAATGGGGAAAAAACAGATGATGGATGCTGTCTGTTATGAATTTCCACCATGTACTTAAAGCCATCCATTTGATTTTGGCACGGTTTGAGGGCTGGAAAGCTGCTGCGACCGGGCGGAATGTATCAAGTTTCAGAGCGGATGGAGTGGAATTTCCCGAAACCTCACGGAGGGATGTGTACAAGATATGTACGTGCACCTGTAAATGCCTCTGGGAGGGCATAGCAGTCTGGACGTCATGAAAGGCGGCTTGTATTTCTACAAATGCTGCGACCATAAATAGTGCATAGCACTGGCCAGTGTCACTTCCCTCAGGAGACGTCATTCATAGGACAATACCCAAAAATTAATGCAACTGGGTTAAATTGTAAAGTGTGATGCCCTCTGGAAAGTCGCAAATCAAAGTGCTGGCTTGATTGATCTGTCTTTATTTTTGGGGGGGGGGGGAATCAGAGTGAGATGTTTGTTGGCCCATTCCGTCCCATCTCCTTTTTTGTGTGGAAAGTTTTGGGTGTCACTGTACAGGTACATCTTTATCTAGATAGTGCCGCATTTAAGAAAAGAGACTTGTCGTGAAATGATAAGCCCTGATTCCACGTAGATGGGTGGAAGGAGACTCATTTAGTACTGTGGGTCTTTTCATACTAAGTTTCACTCTTGCACCAACGTATACATATATTTCTCGTGCACAATTGTCACCCTGAAGCCAAAATTAGAAGTGGTGCATGCAAGAAGGAATTACAAAAAATGTGAACATTAAATTAACATGAAAGAAAAACAGTGTTGGTAGCAATGTAATAATAGAGATATTTGAAGTAAAGTTACATATTTAAGACAAAAAAGATAAAAATGATTAGCAAATATACATGTACATACCATAAAATAGTTATGAACGAATTAAGATGAGCAAGATACATGTATATCCTAAATTATTTCAGAGATTGAGAACAAAAGAGGACTTGGCTTTTTGGAACCCGTTTATTCTTGCTGGTAATTGTGAATTATTGTTTGACTTTAGATACCTGCTGTGACTCTCCTGACGGTATTTACTCAACAAGTGTTACATGTATGTAACATGATTGATCACATAAACATTTCCCTGTCACACAGAGAGAAATGATAACATAAACATATCCCTGTCACACAGAGAGAAATGATCACATAAACATATCCCTGCCACACAGAGAGAAAAGCTCAAATCTGACAGGAATGTCCCACATGACATGCACATGTGTGCAGAATTTTCAACGTTTTTCTATATGTGGTTTAACTCACAGACACATGCTCAAGCATGAATGGGTGTACAGTACATTGGTAATGATTTGGACACAGCATGGTGCCCTGTACCCTGTGCATGCACAGTTGCGCATGCTAGACTGAAAATGTTCTGTGTGTTTGAAAAGGCTTCACCTAGACATTCCAGATGATGCACAGGTACATATGCAACACTTGTCATCCTGTTGATAAACATAAGCTGGGATGCTGCTGTTTCATTTTGTGGGCGAGATAAGATTTTAGGAGATCCCCAGAAATGACACAATGGCACAAGGCTGGTTGATCCCCTGTGGAATTTTAAACAGAGGAGGGATTTTTGCTCAAGAAGTGTTTTAGAAGTGACACAATCAATTCAGAAAGTCCAAGGTATCATTCAGCATGTTCAGAGGAGAAGAAGAAAAGGGTTTTGTGAAAGAGAGAAGGCATTGAACAGTGTGGCCAGAAAGATGAAGTCTGCATACCGTAACTGACCAGTATAAAGGTAGCAGAACAGAGAGCAAAGATTTTCTCTGCTGTGGTTCAAGCTTGTCTGCTTAATCCTGTTAAATACCCGAATGCCCTAACTCCATAGAGCCAAGGCAGCCCTTTTGTTCACAGTGGGAAATTTTATGACGTCCCAGTACCGAGTTGTGAGCGAGAAAAAATTACACAACGTTTTTTCCCCTCTCTATATTTATACTTTGCTGTTCATGGCATAAAATATTAGCTTGGAATCATTGTCTGACGACCTTTAAGACAAGCTTTCTGCTTTTGTTGGTTAGGTTGGTTAGGTAGACCATGGATAGAGGTTCATATTCTCCAACCCCCTAGGATGTATGTAAACATTATATTGAAATTGAAGGATTGAGGACTATTAGGGTTATACACATGAAATTTTCAAATTTTATACACAGCCATTAGTTCTCAAAGCCTTTTCCCTTTGAGGAGAGTGTCTTGTGCTCATTAAGTGTATGACTCGGATTAGTATCAGTAAATTAGTGGGGAGTAGTCTCAAGCAAGACTTAAAAGGAAGACCTGAGTAGAGTAGATATACATGTGAAACAACAAAGTATGTTTAGAAAGAACGCCCTCAAGGGCAGAGGAGAGACAGGCTTGCAGGAAGTTTTTTTTAATTGGGCTTGTGCATTTGCCCGGCTGCCTGGCCCATCCTGGGAGATTGTACAATCCAAACAGTGTGCAGACAGGATGGGTTCCCCCCCAAAAGGAACTTGTGGCTGTATGCAAACACCATCTTTGGTGCTCACACAGGATGGAATAGAGGTTTTCCCATCCTTTTACAGTGCAGCAATTAATACCATTCTGCAAAATGGCAAATGTTAATTTGCTGCCGAAGATCATGACCCACTGTCTGCTTATAATTGGCAAAGCAGCCAAACTCATATGCCTGCCAACTTTGTGGCACGGTATGGGCCACTGACGGTTCTTTTTAAGCAGTAATACTCCTTTTTAATTTAAAGGGGGGAAAAACACCCTGAGAAGTGACATGGTAGGCAGTGAACCGTGGATAAGATCAGTAGACTCCAGGCTAAGAGGCTCTTGGGCAAATACGGCACTTGATTTTGTACATATAACTGCAGCATCCGTGGAGACTATGAGCCAATTTACAAATGTACAGGTACAGTGTACAATGTACGCCAACAGGAATGACCTCCCCCCATCTTGTTTTATGATAAATATTTAGATTTTACAATGAATTTATTGATGCATGCCTTTAAACTGCCCCTCTCTTCAAAGCGCTGGGCAGTTACCCTCTGCAAGTGATTTGGGCTGGATGACCTCAATCTATATGGAGGTCACAAGTCCAGTAAATGGACACATAAATCCTACCCTGGGCACCCATCCATGCTCAGGGGATTAGGAAGTTGTGAAAGACAAGACACACTCTACTGAAACCCATACACCTGTGGGCCACATGGACCATTCTTGGAGAATGGGAATCACCAAGGTTGGACAACCTGGTGCTCAGGAACTATGTAGGCCAGTGATGGTAGCAGAGACTGTGAAGATCACTCTATGGCTGTCAATATGTACTTTCCCTTTGGCTAGATATATACCGGTACATGTATGTATTTGTTGAGTCTGTGCTGGCAGTTTCATTGGCTTTACAAAAATCAACTGGTAATAACGTCCAATTAACTTGAGTATGGGTTGTTTGAAGCTTGTTGTAAAAAAGAGATTCAACAAAGCATCCCCTCAACAACCCCCCCCAAATGCTGCAATATAACAGATTAGCAAAACATACTTCCGAGGTAATTCATCAGAAAATTTACCCAGTTAAAAAATTTTTTAAGTTACTGCCCTATGATGCACAGTCCTTCTGAAGCGTATCCCCCGCACACCTCTTGGAAGAAGGGCTCCGAGTCAAGCGCTTACGTACATGTGAGGCTTAATAGTTGTGCCATTAAGTCTGCCATGAACAATGTTCGTCCACTGCATTTGTTCTATGAGTCATCATCCGAGTCTACCTCTCTCACCCCCTCGTGCTCCTCTGTCTGTGATCCCAGGGTGTTAGTCACGAGAAGACTCGCGTCCTGGTCATCATTCGTCATTAGTGCAGGCATTCGTGCTGCGCTTGTGAGCATGAATTTTGCCTCCGGCCTCTCAAACAGGATGAGATGGTTTTTCCTATCGTTAAATGGAATAAATTACCGGTCCTCGCCATTAGTGTCATCAGCCAGTGATTAGACTGTCCCAACTTACACACATGTAAATTAAGGATGCTATAGAAAAACAAAGATGGGTAGATTTCAAAAGTTTACATCCAGTTCCCATACATCTGCCCATCCATCAAAATTATGAATATCACAAGTTCCTGATTAAAAACTCTTGCCATAAATCTGATAAACTCCTGTACCCAAGCTTGGTGAAGTTTGACAGTGATTAGTGGTACAAAATAACATATTTTCAGAGAGGTTCTTTTAATGCCTATGGGATACAGCCAACCCCCCCTCCCCCATTGATGGAGTTCATTAACCTCAAGTCTGCTAGCAGTGGTCAGTTGTATGCAAGTGCATGTGCTGTTCGATTTGCCAGTGCAGAATTAGTCAAAGTACGAGTACATATAAGTGGCAGAGTAGCCTGTCAGAGCCGGATTTATCCAGTATGACAGATACACTGTTGTAGTTTGTTGCATGTTGTTGCAACGAGCCAGGTTTCTCGTTTCAACGGTGCTGCATTCTGTTGCATTTAGCAGGTGGGGTAGAGAAAAACCTAATGGGGAAGAATTAATGTTTTGTCTGCTTTACCGAAATGGTAAAGTTGAATTGAAGTATTTGATATTTGCTGACTCTTCTCTTGGCTTGCCTACACCGTATGTATCAGCACAAAGCTTATAATGGAAATGATAATGATTAGGTTATTGCGTTTATTGTAATCTGTTCATCTGTCACTTGCCTATTTCTCAGAGCCTTACCAGCTACGTTTTATGAGGAAACGATAGTAAGATGATACATGTACACTGTACTACCCATGTGTCTTTTAAATGAAAGTTTCATATCCCATTAATGAAGGTGTGTGAAAAAACCTACAAAGGTTTCAATTTTCACGTCTCTAATTACCGGTGGGCAATTTAATTAGATAACTAGGTAATTTAATGTTTTTCACATTGTCATGGAGTAGTGCCATTGACAAACACAGTATTCATGTACAAAAAGCATGCAGTTTGGGTAGCATTTTTACTTTGTTGGCACTATTCATATGTCTGGCCAAAATATAAATAGTTTTGATGAAGTGAAAATAAATTAATTCAAGTTTGAAACTTCTCAAGAATAAAACATTTAACAGAAAAGATGATTTCAAGAGAATGGTAATTCAAGAAAACAGAACAAAGATAAAAGCAAACAAGAATGAAAAGATTATTTTGTGTTTTGTCTTTGTGCAGTGAGATGTTTGGTGGCTATTCAGTTTGCTTGTAAAGATGGTTTCCAGTGTATCCCGTCCTCCTGGCAATGCGACGGAGACCCTGACTGCAGAGACTTCAGCGATGAGGAGCGCTGCGGTAAGATGCCACGATCCATCTTATGTTTGCTCTGACTCATACAAGTCGGGAGTCTGGGGGACATTAAGGGAAATGCAGGACTTTTCGCATCGACGGGGGGGGGGGAAAGGAATGGTACAAGGAGCAGAATTTGTCCCGGGGATAAAATTTTACTCGTGAAGTCAGCCATATTCTGTGTAGTAAAAAGATATGTCAGTCATTGAATTTTTAATCAGTCACGTACACATACGTGTATATAGTGGCCAGGTGTTGATGGTTTGAGGTTTTTTTGTTCTGTGTCAGTGCAATGTCGTTAGAAAAGGTCTATTCACCTGTTCTGAGTGAATTGGAACATGATACCCGGATGAAATTTGGTTTCAGTTCCAGTGGTTGCAACAGTCTCCAGTAGAAAGTGGACAATATTAAAATTGAAAACTGCTGACCCCTTGGGCAAGGGAAGATTTAAGAATTTTTCTCTTACTTTGTCGTAAGAAGAAACTGAAACTATGAAATATTTTCAGCAGGCTATGCACATACATTTGCTTTCCAGGAAATAGGAAATTGGAATCCTTGCTGTTGATTAGCTGATCCTGGGGAAAATGTAATACCTCTGATTATCGTTGAGTATTCCTCTCTGATCTCTGATCTTGAGCCTACACATATAACATCCATGCACATATGAGTGAGCCCACCCAGCCCTAATCATGCACAGTTTGTTCAAAGGGGGTTTATTTTTAACAGTATTGGCTTAATGATCAAAAAGTCTTGCAGCTGGTGACAGATTTCAGTTTCATCACAGTTAAAATTACCACAGCTTTGTAATTTAGCTGGCTAATGTACGCGTACCGGTAGTGAATAAGTGCACCTGTACAACACTTCATATTTTGGGACCAGTTGCTTATCTAAAGCCTTGGGTCCAGTGGGGCTGAATGAAATTTTTTTCTGACCACAACCGTCCGATTCTTTCATCTACCCAAGAATTCTCCTCCTTTCCTAAAAGTCTGGTGCTTTCAATTCCTTTTAAAAAAAGGGCAACATACAGTGTATGGGGGGGGAGGGAGAGACAAATGGGAGGGGGAACTTTGCCCCCCCCCTGCTGGATACTCTAGAGCATTATGTGACTTTATACAACTGAATTAAACTTGTTAAAATACTGAACATGCAATTATTAAAACCCCAACCTCATCGAACGCTACAAAATATTACTAGGACTTAGTAGCAAAATGTAGCATACAGTGCTGTGGCACTATGAATACATGACCTTTATTGTTCTCTGTACGAGTAACAATTGAAGTGCCCTAGCCAGAAGTAGTAATTCATAGCACTTGGTCCTTAGTATTTTCTTCTACTGAGTCCTGCACCCCAGATAATATGCCAGGGGGTAAGCGTAAAAAAAAATTCTTAACACAGTATACTGCATGCTTTTTTTTTTTCGAGTACCAAACAATTGTAACTAATACATGGGTTGGTGCCTTCCTGATCAGGTGAGATAACTTGTCCAGACCACATGTTCCGATGCCCCAACAGCACTGTGTGCATCCCCATGGGATGGGTGTGCGACGGCGACAATGATTGCGGGGACTTTGAGGACGAGAATGTGAACAGAGCAGGTGAGGAGGTCCGCCGGTAGTTGCCATTGTGCTAGCCATGTCAAACTTGACTGGCTTGAGCAGAGAGCAATGCACGGGTCTGTTGGAAGTTGTCGCAGCTATTGGCCAGTTGGTGTTACATTACATTGTTACATTCAGCCATAGCCTTCACTTCAGTCTGACATGCTGCTATTGACCGTTTTGACATGACCATGTGACCTAAGCATGCACCACACTGATGCTGAACCAGGCTTAAAGACTGTGGATGTACCTTCAAGTGTGCCCTTTCCCAAATTTGTCATTTTGAGGAGGCCAACAGTCATTCACACATTTGCCAGGATTAGCATAGATCTCTCTTGTCGGATGCCATCTTCATAGGATAATTACAACGGCATGGTCAGTGTCATTAGGTCTGTGTGCAAGTAGTACGGAAATGCTTGATACATACATGTACATGCATATTGATCTAAATTTCTTTGAAATATGGCACAGCTGATGCATGTCAGAAAAATTTGAGGTCCAAAACGTCAATGCGGGTAGCAGTCTACAGGAAGTGACCTCATTTGAGAGAGACCAATTGCTTTAAAAAAATTGATTCCTGATGTGGAATGTTATGCTATTTAAATTGACAGAAATTTGCAACCTTCCAAGCATGCTGACCCTTTCCTGGGCATTGAATTTTTGTATTATTGAGGATTATGCCCTGTAAGATGTAAAACTGGTCGGAATTCAACTTTCCCTTATTCAATATACATGAAAAATACACCAACGAGTTATATGACTTTGGAGAGAGCTCATTCCTTTTGTCCAATTTCGGCAGGCTTACATTGCTCATCGACACCTTCACCGTTCAAGTGCCCTCCAAACCAGTTCCGGTGCCTGGGGACGACCACCTGCATTCGACCAAGCCAGGTCTGCAACAGGGTCCCGGACTGTCCCGGAGGTAGCGATGAAGGGGCGTTTTGTCTGCCAGGTATCACCTACTTACACCTTCCTGTCTAACAACCAGTGATTTTAACACTGTTGACCACCTCTCAACAATGTCAATTTGGGCTCCCGATCAGTCATTTGCTATCCAAGCATCACTGTGCTGGTTATCAAGAGGACAAGAGTTTTCAAATGCAGTACACACTTCATGGAATATCTTCATTTTAGTTACTGAACAATTTGCTCCATAATGCTGGTTTCTTTTCTTTTTTGGACACCCTGTGAAGTGCCTTGAATGCTGTCAAGTACATGTACCATGTGAATGCTGTCAAGTACATGTACCATGTGTGGTTAAAATAGAATTGTGTCATTCACGTCACTCCAGTGCCGTCTCACATGTCACATAGTGCTGCATGGAATGCTCATGTTGCAGATCAAATGTTGAGTTATGCCCTGTGACAAATTGTTTTTTTTCTGTGGAAAGCACTTGAGAGAGCTACCAGTATATGGTGTGTGCTGTTGGACTTCCAATTAATGAAGCCGAATAATGTCAAGCATAGTTCACTGAATCTAACAACTTGTCAAGTAATCCTTTAGTACTCTCTCTCTGCATTATTTTTTAACAACTTTATCAAAAATACTTTGGTGGGTTTTTTTTGGTTAGGCATCACCCGGATTACCTCTAGATGAATAACTATCTCTGTCTGATTCTGTCCACAGTAAATCAGAACAAATGCGCCCTGCACAGCTGTGAGCTATGCGTTGACACGGTTTACGGAGCTATGTGCTACTGTCGGGACGGCTACCAGATCAAGAAAGGAGTAATATGCGAAAGTGAGCTACCTTGGCCAGATGTTTTTTTGGGGGGGGGGTTCTTCTGCCGATTCGCATTTTACCATTAAGCCAGTTTTACTGTAATTGTCAGCATTGTAACTTGTAGTTTCTGTTTGCCTATTTCAGACGTTAACGAGTGCAGTGACTACAGTCTAAACCTCTGTGATCAGATTTGTATCGACTCAGACGGGAGCTACAACTGCTCGTGTGATCATGGGTACCAGCTTCAAAAGGACGGCAGAAGTTGCGCACCAGCCAATCGTAAGGATCGGTACTCTTTGTTTTGCATAATTCATAGTGAGCTAGTTTGGTATGTCAACAGCACGTGATTTGGTCATGTGATTTGGTCTCATGAGATTGGGGGTGGTATCCTGACTCTTATACGCCGAACTTGTTTGAACTGACATAACATCAAGTGCTTTAGTCTCACTTGACCCTGCCTCTTTGAAATAATGCAGTGGCTCATTAGCAATCCTTCCTTTTCAGTATGATTGTTCATCTATACAAAGGCTTTAGGATGAAAGAGAACGGGGTCAAACAGACTTGCGGTTTAACGGACCGTGACTTGACTTTACTGCAGGGAAAAAGAAGCAAAGTGACCACAGCACTGGCTCGGGCATTGTTTGCCGTTTCCATATCTGAAAAATGGCACAGTAATGCCACTGACGTATTTCAGTTTGAAAATGGACCATCATGGACTTGTTAATTACCAGTTCTCTCTGGCTTGGACTCTTTTTTCTTAGCAGAGGAGCCCGGTCAACTCTTTGTGGCAAACATGGGGCAGATTCTGAAGCTGAATTTGAAGGGTGTAGATGTGGAGGGCGTATCTCATGTTGATGCCCTTGGTGCCATGGCACTGGATTTCGATATCCGTAAGAAAAAGGTCAGTGTTTTGGAGAACCCCCTCCTCTTAAAAAAAATTACTGAGGCTGTGCCAAATATCCAAGTAACCGAATATTCGATCGATTGTTGAATATTTGAATATTATTTTCCAAATTTGAATATTCAAATGCACAATTCATGAAAAGTAAGGGAAAATTTTCTTTTGTTTTAAATAAGAAACATTGCACTTAGGAGGCTTGTTTCAAGCTGATTCAAATGAAAAGCATCAGAAATCTTACAACAATTTTAAAACTAAACAGTTTAAAGGAATAGAAATTTTTGACAGGGCTATATTCTTGTTGATCTCTTAAATCTTGCTAAATCATGGCTGGAGATACTCCTAGATGTGAGAAGCTATCATATTGATCATAATGCACAAATGTGTGTGTTATTGCCGCTTATTTTGTATATGGTTTGTTCATCAACAGTCTGCCAAGTGGGTATGACCGAATATTGGGATATTCGATCAAATTGAAGGTCAAATATTTGAATAGTGAATTATTCGAATTGACTCAGCGCTAAAAATTTGTTGTTGTTTTTTAAGGAAATTATGGCCATTTGAAAGACTGTTGCAGAATCAAGAAGATTAGATCAAATAAAGATACACTTTAAAACACTTTAAAAAAATAACCAGGAAAAAAAAAGACACCACCCCTGAGAGTTTGTTTGCTTTGTGTGTTAAGGGATGACTTTTCCCCATCTCACACAAAAATATCTAGAAGAGTTTCACTACCCAAAGATTTGGTATTGGAAACAACTTAAATGCTTTATTATGTAACATCTGCAAGAGTTTTACAGTGATGTAACATCTGACAATTCAGAATTCATGCTGTGCTCAGTCTTTCCTTTTGGCTTGATGTCTCAATTCTCAATTGCATAGGTCTGCTGGATAAACTTTGCAGCAGCAAACAACCATTTGATATGTGGGAACCCGACTACATTGGGCGACCTTGTTACAGTGGATGTTGTCTTCAGTGTCAGTCGTAAGTAATTTGGAACACGGCAGCCCAGTTACACCAGTAGCCCTTGATTCTCCTTTGGGTAGGCAGGGGTTGAAAGGTCAAAGTGTCAAAAGATTAGCTGGTACGTTTTGGCATTGGCACCTGCCTCTTTGATTTCATATTTCCTCCCTTTGGTCCCATAAAGTGAGCATTGCAGGACTACCATTCCATGTTTTCTTTCGGCCTATTGAGATTTACTAGTTTAACGCTATGCCGGGATATCTTTCCTTACTTTCTAGTAGGAAAAATGGGCTGATTTCCAGTTTCTTTTGAGATTACCTTTTAACATGTAATTTCTATCAAATGTTAAAAATCTTTGAGTGCATTTTGTGGTTGATTGTGTTTTCTGGGGGGCTGTTCATGATTAAATTTCTTGAAGAAACAAAACATTGTGTCATTGGAATTTTTTTGCATGCTGATGGGCATGAAACAGTGCTTTGTATTTTGTATTTCCAGCTATTGGTTTAATCTATATCAATCAATAAACCCAAATTTTGTGGGGTCTCCATTTTTAAGAGCTTCCCCTGCAGACAATGGTGTGATATTTCAGGATTTTTCATTCAAGAAATGTGGAATTTTGCCAGGTTCAATCATTCAGGTTTTCGTACTTTCTAGCACTTTCTACGCAAAACCAATTGAAATATGTACCTATTTATAGCCATTTATGAAAGAACTCATACATCTTTGTTAGTTATTAAATGCCTTAGAAAGTATTTTATCACTGTCATTGTCAGTGTCCTTGACTTTGTCTTTGTCCCCAAAACCCTCCACCAGTTGGGCTCAACTCTGATGGTTTACTAAGCTTGTGTTTTTTTTCTCTCTCTCTGCTTTCTTCAACCAGACATCCAACAGTTTGCCATCGACTGGGTGACCAGCAACTTCTACTTTGTGGATGATGTGGCCGACCAGGTCCTGGTCAGCAACAGCGATGCCAATAAATTCATCCCAGTCATCGAGACGGGCTTAGATCAGCCCCTGGGAATAGCGCTGGATCCAAACAGAGGGTATTGCATTTGTTGTCAAAGTTAACTTATCCATACCTGTAAAAACAATTCTCAAACACATTTACAGCCGATACTGTCAATATGCAGTCGAACCTCTTTCATAAGAGCACTGTCAATACAAGATTCTGCTTATAACGAGGTAATTTTTAGGTCCCAATCCTTTGTTTTTAATTGTTTTCATTCCTGATAACACAAAGCACCTGTTATAACGAGATAATTTGCAAAGTCCGAAGGACCTCTTATTAATGAGGCTGGACTGTACAGAGCACTGTTACATCAAATTATGCTATTAACCATATGCTACCAGATTTAATTTGAAGTTGCATGACGAATTCCCGGGGCATTTTCAAGATTTCCCGCGTTCACAATTCTTCAAAAATTCATAACTTCATTTACTGGATGTTTACACTGGATGTTTGACTGTGTGGTGGCTAGTTTAATCTGACTGGAGCGCTTTTGTCCCCGATGGTAATCCGCTCACGCGGAATGCCACAAACAGTGGTGTAATCATTCAAAACAATGATGAATTGTCTTCGCTATTGACAACTGAAAAAAATGTTGGCAATTCCCAGCAGCCCTCTCTTTTGTTCCCAGTACTGTCTTTTGTTACAAGGCCCCACTTGTTTGTCCGATTTAGGGCACCCCAACATGGCACAAAGTGATCAAGAGTGAATCCTGAGGGACCCAACCTCTTGAATTCATTGTTTCCCTTTTTTTCTCCACTCGGTTTCTAACAAGATCCCGTTTACACCAGAGTCATTCAGCTGTTTCCAGCAAGTTCTTTTTATGATGAAAGTTAACTGAATGAGATTGTTTAACTGGAAAGAAAGAGCCATGCTACAGTCGTTAAAGCCCATCACAGCCAGTGACCATTCTCGCACAATGTCACCAAGCAGCCCTAACGTTGTGTAGGTTTGGAAAAGTTGGTTCTTTCAAGGTCTCCTGGGCTCAGGGAATTTGAGTCTTTGTTTGGAAGGGAGAGGAGGTTGACATCTGACTCTTCAGTGGGACAGCTTTGGACCAATTACATGAGGAGTCACATTACATCCTAATTCTTGTCAAAGGATATGCAGCCAGAGGGCAAACATTGAAGGTCTTTGCCGGCTGGAGCTAGGCTTTGGCTGGCTGGGTGACTGTGCAGTCAGTCAGCTTCATCTGAGTGTTTGATAAGTACTGGCTGGGTGTGTATGTCCTTGGGAGGTTAGTCTGTACAGGGGAATTTGGAGTCCATGAAAATTGACACGTATACCCCCCCCAGGTTGTGAAAATATTGTTTGGTCCACTCCAGTGTCTTTTTTCTTGTTCCATGTCATCTCCTTCTTTATTAATTAACACAAATCTGTGAAGGCATACGATACGTGGAAGAGCCCCATGAGTCCTTTAGATAATAGGACTCTTCATATCACTGCACCACCAAACAGTTGTTTGCAATTGACTACCGATACTTCTCCAACTTGAGATTGACTCGTTTAGTGACTAGCCACATCCTTTATTTATACAAGTGGTATCGTGTGTTACACATGAATGTACACAAATGTGGTTGTGTTTTGAACTCTTGTGAGTTATTTGTCTCTGTGGATTTTTTTTTCAGAAATGCAATTCCAACCAGAGAATTTGACTCAATGCAAAAAAATGGTTGACTGGCAGTACCACCCGTGCTAATTAAAAACACTACATCCCATCAGGAAGAGACTGAAAATATAGGGCATTCCCACATGATGAAAATACCTTCCTGTTTGGAATTTGGGAACAGCGTTTCTATTCAGGGAACACGTTCTTTGAACGCATTCAAGGAACACATTCCAGGAGTATACTGTGCTGAAAAAGTTGCATCTTAAAAGAAATGTGAACTGTCCCAAATTTTTTTTAGATGCCACCTAACAAGCCCACACATCAAGTACCCGTACTTCGTACCAGTTCACAGAAACTGATTCCCCCTTTCCCCGCCCAGGGTGATGTTCCTCACCGATCGCGGAAGCCATCCCAAAGTCAAGAAGGCCAACTTGGATGGCTCTGAGCTCCAGGACATTGTGGTTGGCAAGATCTCCACGCCTCACAGCATCACAGCTGACCTGGTCGCACAGAGAATCTACTGGACAGACTCAGGCCTGCAGCTTATCGAGAGCAGCAACTACGACGGGATGAACCGCCGCACTGTAGCAAGAGGCTCAGGGGTAAGACATCAGATAGGTTCACTGTCCTGGCATAGTTCTTTTGATACCTTGTCCATCTCATTTAAACTGACGCTTTTATGTCAGGGTTGGGCAGCTGTAGCACGCTTTTTGCCAAGTAGATGAGATTGGGTTCAGATGCAGCAAAGAAGGATGCAAAAGTCTTGTGGAAGGATATTTCCCCGAAAATAAATTTTATGCAAATTCATGACCTTTGCAAGGACAGATACAGAGGAAAAATACTGAAATGCAATTTTTGTTGTCTGTTTCATTTCCCTTACTTCCAAAGCAAGGAAAAAGCTTAAAAATGAAGTCCCACCCCTCGGAAAGGCCGTAAGAGGCTACATAAATATTCTAAAGGATTTTTGCCATCCCCCAGCAATTTTTGGACCCTCCCCCTAGGAAATTTGGATTTGGATGGGCCGTTGGACCATTGTGGGTCCTTTTCTTTTGAATGAGAGGGAAGTTCTTCCTTGGAACAGCAGTGCCTCTCGGGGTCATGAACCATTTGTCCTTGTTGACATTCTGTGAAGTATGTATGGTGACTGCATTCTTCAGTCAGTGGTATCAAGATGTCGACCCAGCCTTTCTCTGCTTCATGATAGTGAAGAGGGTACTTGTATGCATTGTCCATTATATTGAGAATAGCCATTGCATCAGTTACGACCACTAACATGCATTTTTTCCAGCTCCTGGAATACATGCGACCTGCTCTGTGAAAATGAGTGATAGACCAGTTTTTTTTTCTCAGGAATTTTGCTTCAGTTTGCCTTAGAAAGAGCAGTCTGAGCTCGTTGTGTGATATATCTCTCATTTTGATATCCTGACGACAGTGGACATCGTTGGTGGTTCCCATTGATTTGCTTAGTGCAAGATTCTTTTCAAGGCCTGTTACTCAAAAGCGGCTCTAGCTACTTAGGAATCATTTTGACAGCAGGGTACACATTGAAGTGTTACATAAAGAAAGGAAAGAAGTCATTAGAGGCTCTATTTAAGAGAGACTTGGTGTCTCTTGGCAGTGTCACAAAGGAGTACTTTCCTTGTGACTGCTCTGAAAAACTTGGTATCCTGATTCGTTTCAGTATTGCTTCTCTAATGTTCCTCCCCTCACTAGGTCATCTTTGGTTTTGGGATCTCTGTCTTTGGTAACTACCTGTACATCACCAATTGGCAGCCTTACCCCACCGTAACCAGGGTCAACAAGTTCACGGGCAACACCTCCGTTCTCCGAAACGACACAATCAATCATGGGGTGGGGGCTGTCCGAGTCTACCACGAATTGGTGCAACCGTTGGGTGAGTGGAATAGAGCACACTTTAATTGTAGGCAGTGTTTGGATACATTCAGCTGTGGAAGAAATAATAGCCTCATTAATCCATTGGGAATGCAGCACCTTCATCCAGCGTGAAGTATAATCCCATTATGTCTTGTAAACAACTGATTTTTGTTGGCAAAAGTAACGATCACCCAAAGTAGGCCTAGTTATATATGTACATTGTTGCAGTTGTTTTTGTTGACCGTTTCTCCGAGACTTCCATCTGAACAAAGTGGTGTTTGACCATTTTGCTGTATGTCTCAACTTCAGCTTTTAATTTGGAATGTATTGTAGTTCAGGAATATCTGTAAAACAAACTCAACACATCTCCCCAATCTTGACAAATCTGCCTCTGGAAATGTGCCAGGATGTATTGAACCACATGTATATTCTGTGACTAGCCTGATTTGGCTTGATTTTTGAAGGGACTAATTGAAGTCCGTGGTATTTGATACATATATGATGATTTGCAGGACTAAGCGCAGACTAAGAAGCCATGTAATACTGCTGTAGCAGTTGGTAGAAACCTTGGCCGGTCCACTGCAGGATAAGCCAACACAGATTAGCCAAAAACTATGCATGCCCAACACAACCAAAGAGAATTTCTTTATTCCACCGTCTAACAGCATTTTCCTACAAAAACTTACACTGCGTAAGATAAGCTTGTCAAAGGCATTTGAAGATTATTTCAGCAACCTGTTTGCTTTGTGAAATTCTCAGGATAAATACAAAAACAAATTGGATTTGTTGGCATAAATTGACAGGTATGTACACTCTCCCGACAACTTCAAAGTTGATTCATGTAAAGAATTTAACAAAAACACCTGCCAACTGGTGAGGTATCCTAATCCATCCCTGGAGAGGGGGAGGGAGGGAGGGGTGGATAACTTCTGCCTCAGAAAACAAGTGGAATTTCTGCTGGATTGAGCAAAGTTAACGATCTTCTCCATCAACAATGGCCATTGGGTAAACTGTTCCAAAGAAGTTGAAGGAACTGTAACATGGACATTGTAAAGGAATTCTTTGTACATGTACCGGTATGGTTGGAGCAGTTCACCCTTCCAAACAGATAATTTTGCACGACACAAAAAGTGGGAAGAAGAGGAAATTTTTCTCATTTTTCTCAGTGATTTCTTCCCAGCAAGTTTATTCCACCAAGTAGAGAGTTTTGGGAGTGCCTGTTCATCTATGGGGACATGTTAATACTGTGTTTAAAATGGCAAGTATTTTTAACATATTGGTGCACAAACCCAGTGTTTCAAGACTGAGCTCACGCCATAATGGAAGTGATGCTTAAGTTTTATCAATGAAGTCAATTCCTTTACTTACATCACTACATGTACTTTGTATATTTTTTAATACTGTTTGAAACCTTATGAAGCTATGTGCAAAACATATACATCTTTCCTCCAAAACTTTCACATTTGCTCTGGCTGCAAGATCCTTTTCAAGTCAATCTACCTCCATGTACTTTCTCTTGTTTATACGTGAAATGTTTATTAAACTGCTGCACTTAACTTTGCAGCTCGTTCAGTGGGCAGTTGTTTTTAATTGAGTAATGTTTATCTGCAGAGCCGCAAGCGCCTTAAATCTTGCAGGCGGTAGCTTAACTCCAATCGGTACAAACCGGAAATCCTGCAGGAAATGGAAGAGATAAATCTCGTAAGCCAGTGCCTCACAGTTGAGCCAAGGCCAGTTTTGCAATCATGTAGGATTCCAGTTGTCATGACAACGAGTGTGACGTCATTGAAGCACAAGCTGGCTCGCCTTGCAGCACAGCAGACCAGTAATTAGTCATCTTGGAATTCATGAGAAATGTGGTTATTGTGTTTTTTGATACAGTAGTACACATGTTTGGCAGTAGAGCATGTTGAAAGCTTGTCTCTTTAATGCCACTTCTTTTCTTTGTAGTTGGATCTCATCCGTGCCGAACTGACAATGGAGGCTGCAATCACATTTGCCTGATATCGGGCAAAGATGGCCGCGAACGGGTGTGCCGATGCCAGCAGGGCTTTGTCTTGGAAAACAAAACCACTTGCATTGGTAAGTCATGATATACCAGGTGGAAGGAAAATGGCCAGCAAACTAGGGCTAAGATGTTGGCTGCATGACGTACTTTTGGAAGTCAGTGTCGTTGAGACCAGAGTTTGTCTATGTACGTGTGTCTCCTTTTCCCCTATGGTTAGTTCCATGGAAATTGACAGTCTATCTAGGTGTTAGTCTTACGATAGTTTGTTCCTAATTTTTTACTCTTTTTTTTCAATCAGGGTAAAGCCCTGTCTGTTATAAAATGCTTTCACTAATGGCCCGGGGGGGGGGGGAGAAGACAGTGAAAAATGTTTGGTTTTAGAGGTGGTAGGAAAACCCGGGGCAACTAGTCCTGGGAAGACCTGCGGAATCAGGTAGTGACATTTAACAGGGAGTGACATTTAACCCACATGTTGGCCTTGGCAGGATTCGAACCCTAGTCACAGAGATTGAAGGTGAGGGCAGTACCATCACAATGATTCCCTTGAACCCCTTGAGCCCACGGGACTTCCATGAAATATTCCTTAGTAGCCTCTCGACTTAACTGAAAAAACAAATCAAACTAAAATCCTCTTAAGTTAAGGTTTGATAGCCCCCGTTCTCCAACAGATCATTTACCTTGAGTTTTGCTATGTAGCATAGCAAGACTTGAGTCTGAGAGGAAAGATGGCCAAATTTGCACAGTAATTTTAGTTATCTCCCAATAAAACCCACAACTGTTTTCTTTCACCAACAAATGTGCCAACTTTTTGTCTTCCGCGTTTCCACCTCTAGAGAACAGAGACAACTCCAGGTTCCTCATCTATTGCCAGAGTTTCCCCGGCTCCATCCACGGGATACCGATGGAGCCGGTATCCGACAATCTGGAGGTGATCATCCCCATCATCAATCTGGAGAGCCCCCGGGCAGTGGACTACCACGCCGCCCAGGAGTACATCTACTACGCCGACTCCAACAGCTACGTCATTGGACGCCAGAAGATTGACGGCACGGGTGCACAGAAAGTGATTGAGGACAGTGAGTTCCACCTGGCCTCATTTTTTTTTTTTTAAAAAGGCTGTTATCTCTTGATGAGCCTTAATTATTTGGCAATTCCATGCCATAATCGATTCCAAACTTGGAATTGGATTGATAAGTCCACGTATTTCAGGAATCAATTTCCCCAGGGTGATTGATTTTGCTTCCAGATTATTTTCAGAAAAGGTTAGTTTAAATCCAGAAAGGATTTCTATTGGCCTGTGTCCAATTTCCTTGAATTGTGTACTTGAAGGTTCAATTTTCAAAACCATCTTAGGACAGTTGAGCATGTAACATATTTAATGTCTTAAAGAATTAGGGCGATGAATTGACTGTTATGCATGCCACCTGCCATTGGATGCCTCTTTTTTAATTTTTGGTTTTTTTGGCAGTAAAAAAATTGAATTTATTCTGAGTGCAGTTGTGATTCCCGGATGGAATTGGAATCAGGTCCAGAAGTCCTGGGATTACAAATTCTTCCCTGTAGCTAGCCCTAGCTTGGCAGAACGTTTCCTTCATTTCCTGCCTTGCCTTGCTGTGCCCTTAGGCGTGCTCTCAGTAATTGCAAGACTGTTTCTAATTCTAACAGCTTTTGATATGTGTGATTTGGGATCCGATGATTGAGAAACATGAACTAGGCATGTCACCAAAGCACTAATCACAGTAGTGCAGTAAAGCTATACTATAGAGTCCACATGTGGGCGTATTATGAAATGTGACATAAAGGTATTTTGGTAGATGTCTGACGCAGCAAACTGTTGAGTACAGCAGTGGTCCACTGTACACTCAGAGTTCAGGAGGTCAGAGTTCAGAGTTTATTAAAGATTTCCAGAGTGAGAAACTGTCTGTCTCATGATGTCTTGGTTAAACAAGACCTGGTGTCCTCAAGAGGGACTCTAAAAATCTTTGAACTCTCTGGTACAAAAAAAATTATCCAGTAGTTTCCCCTCGCCTCCATTTTGCCTGGTTTATATAAATAAGGAAGAAAAGCGTTGATGGAACGGTTTAAACTGGATACGGGCCTGGCATCAGTAAAGGTCTAATCCACAATAAAGGAATTCCAAAAACCAAATATTTTTTTGTTCAGTACGTTTTTCATCAGTTTTACTACCTGTTTTGTAAAATACCTGCTAGTCATATTTGTGATGTGTCCCGCATGTGTGCAGTGCTAAAATTCTCTTATATAGAAAGAGATACAAACATGTATGGGTGCAAACTGCACGAGAGCAGAAGGAAGCGATGCTTGTTTGGGGTGACTCATCTAGTTTTGGTTGTATCGCGCATACCGTTTATGAAGGGCTAGAGTCCATATTTAATTAAAGTACGTGTCAACATTTTAAATCAAAACGGAACATTGGTTAAAATGAGTTGGTTGATTCATCAATGGTTTAAAGCCAACTACGTGACCGGCTCTCAGCCAATAAGAGTGAGTATTATGTTTTACTGTAGTATAGACTTATCCGAGGAGATGCCATAACCGCGGTTGCTTTGCACTCACATGCGCGTTCCTGAGTTTGACTTGAGCATGCTCTTTGGCAAATCGCACTGTGCCACTCCAGTAACGTCTTGTAAGTCTGGTTGTCAAATTACGCTATGTCAAAAATGGACATTATGCTTAACACACGTTTCCTCTTGTTGATGAATAGGGGTGAGCAACTGTGAGGGGATTGCTGTGGACTGGATCAGTGAGAATCTTTACTGGACCGACGATGATTTGAAGACCATCAGTGTGGCTCGTCTGAATGGCACCCACCGCAAAACCATCATATCCGGCAACGTGACCCACCTCAGGGCGATCGTGGTGGATCCTGCTGAAGGGTAGGTGCATGAGTCTGTGTTTGAAAGTTCCGTTTGATTTCGGGGAGGGGGATGGTGGGAGGGGAGGGGAAGAAGATTTGCGTTAAGTGTTGGTCTTCACGTTGTTTGGGAAACGAGTTGGTATGGCTCTACCCTACCTTTCTTTCACTGTGCGATGGGCTCCAGTCCCATTCCTCTTGTAGGGAGTAGCGAACTCTAACCACTGGGCCACACACCCCGAGAAATATTTGGCCTAGTTGCGGGGGTTTTTGACTCCTGATCAAAGGGTGTGGGGTTCGAATCATAACGGCTGGTCACATTTTGTGACGTTTTGTAAGCCACTTAACCCCTACTTGTCTGGGATGAATTTTTGAATGTTTATGGGCCTGGTTAGTAGGGATAATGATATCTGCACACTGAATTTATGGAGTGCATCTTTTAAAGAACAGTTTGTTATTAGTATCTCATGATCTTCGTTGTGCTATTTCCCCTGTGAGTTTTATTAAGGGAATAAATACATGTATGTGCTTGGCTGGTCTTAAACGGGTTTAAGACCGGCTCAGGAGAATGGACATGATTGCGGCTCAGGCATTGTAAGCGGTTTACGTTTAAGACTGACCAAGCACAAATTTATTCCCACTCATAAATACCTTTTTAGTCAGAGAGTCAAAAGAGGTCAATATATGATTGACTTGCAACAATTTTCTAGTCTTTTACTTTCATTTTCCTAAACACCCCCGTCCATTTTATGGTATATTCCTTGTGCAAGTTGTTTATAAGAGTCTCCTCATATGGACTTGGCGTACGCGTGGTGAGCCTTGTGCACACAGACTCTTGACCAGTCAGAATCGATTAAACTGTCTTGTATCCAGGTGCCAGTGCATGCTTTTAAAAACACAAGGGGCGTTATCACATTACAGCGGGCATTATCAAATGTTAATACTCTGTGGAGAAATTCTTATGTCATCATTCAAAATGTAAACATAGTAAGTAATGTACCTGTGGAATTTAAGGGACTCCACTTAGTGGCAGTGGACCTCAGTTCTTCTGGTTTACCCAGTTTGGTCCAGTGGATATGTAAACATGCAGATATTTTCCTGTGCACGTATTTTCCTGTGCACATGGGGGATGTCGGAATGCATCTCGGCAAATTCTGTATGTAGTACCGGGTGGCATTTGTCTTTGTACTGTGCTTACCTGATTCTCATTGAGTTTACACGCAGGCTCAAGCTAACGCTGAGAGGTCGAACACATGTGAAGACCCTTAAATCCTTTTGTGTCGAGGCCTCATATTGTAGGAGGAATCACGTTGCAACAAGTTTTTAAAAAAGCTGTAATGCAGTACAAAATGTCACTAATAAGGACCAGTGGGCACAGGATCACCTAGTTCCAAGGTACAAATTACTCCAATCACTTCATGATCGCAATAAGGATGAAGAAGGGTGAGCATTTTGGAAGTCCAACTTTGTACAAGACGATGGTTGTGGTATCTTACAGTTTTGAAAACTTTGCATTTTTCAGCCAAAAATGAAGCCATGTCTTTGACAAATTAGATTTGGGGTAATACCATCGGCAAGTGGTTAATATTGTTCCTCGTGGATTGGTTCCTTTGGGAACTGTGCAGGTACCTCTATTTCACCGACTGGGCAGAGACCATAGAGGAGAGCCACCTGGCGAAGATTGAGCGTGCCCACATGGATGGGTCCAACCGGGAAGCCTTCGTAACAGAGGGCCTGCTGTGGCCCAACGGCCTGAGCTTAGACAAGGACCGGCGCAAGCTGTACTGGTGCGATGCCTTCCACGACGTCATCAAGGGGGTCTCCCTGGACAACCGCACTGCCATAGAGGTCAGCATTCTCTAGTCGATGAACATTGACAATTCAAGATTACAAGTGTGGCAGGTTGGGTCATAGAGAAATAACATGAAAAGTTGTCAGATAGCGTTCAGTATTCAAATCTGAGTCATAAGTAAGGCTGGTACTTCCATTTGCCGATTTCCAGACATTTGTGGAACTTATCGACTGGCTGTTGGGCATCATTTAATATGCCCCAATTTTTCCTGGCAGAAAGTGGTGTTGCACTTGAGACTGCTGCATCCGTTTGGTGTGGATTACTACGGGGACTTCATCTTCTGGACGGACAACACCAGAGGAGAGTTGTACCGATTTGATCGCACCAGGGACCACCAGGGTGCTGTCAAACTGCGCAGTGGTGGTGTGCTGTTTGAGCTCAGGGTGTATGACCCTGAACGTCAGACAGGTGAGTGTGTAGCCACAGGTTTCCATTTGGTATATGTATTTTTAAAATTTGGAGTGTTTGAATGAGACTTAAATCTTGGTCACATTTATTGGGAACAGTCCCCTCATTCCTGGTCATTATCAAGTTGAATTCTTTGGCAAAAACATAATAGGAAAGAATTTGCTTGACATTCCTAACGTGAAGTGTCTTTTAATGACTTGACGAAGGATATTTGTCAAAAGATAAGAAAACGGGTTGAATGGTCAAAATGGTCTGATGTGGCATTCATCACTGATGATTCTCCACATACTAGGTGATTTTTTGTTTCTTGTATTCCATGAAAACTATTAACAAAGTGAAAAACACAGAAGATGTCTCACGTTGCTTGGATTTTTAAGGGAGGGGGAGGTGCTTTTTGCTCTCCTATCCATCCAGACAAAAGGATGCATGTTCCTCAAATTTTAATACATTGAAGAAAAACAACCCCCCAAAAATGAGCAACCTTTAACAACATCACCAAATTTTTTTGCCTGAATCCTGAACAGGGACAAACGCTTGCTCCAACAACAATGGGGGTTGCCAGGAGCTTTGCTTGCCAGTGCCCGGTGGCGGTCGACAGTGTGCCTGCGATGACAGACACAAGCTGGAGCAAGATGGGACAACATGCCTTGGTGATTTGTAGTCTTTGGCTAAACTTCACGGGGGGGGGGAGTTTTTTTTTTGTAATGGATAGCTTTTGCATTCCTCGGTGTGGACTGGATGCAACTTGTTAACAGTGATGAGGGAGGGAGTGACAGGAGGTATGATCAACAGTTGGATGTCACTGAATCTTTGTACTCAGTGCTTTACAGGCTTGCGCATTGGCGCAAATCCGGGCTGGTGAGTGGGGTGGGGGTTGTGGAGGTCGGCAAGCCTAAAAATGCCCAGCCTTTGGAATTCTAACGGCCGCATCAGGGAGAGGATGCCACAATGACTAGGGAGCTTTGTTCGAGATGTGTACCATTTGGAAGTGGTGCAAAGTACCAGTCTTGAAGCGGCCAGGTCTGTCAAAATTGCTGGCGTTTGATTGATGTCTCAACATGAATCACCAAGAGTTTGTTGTCTGAACTGAATTTTTGTTTTAGATTAGTTGAAGAGGCAATCTCAGGGTTTTTCTTTCCTCTCTCGCATATTTGGTACGGTGTAAAGTCCTTGCAAATATCTTAGTGTGATTTTCTTATTCCAGTGAGATAAAATGTAGCTGAATGGGTTACAAACTTTACCAAGAATGCCTTCTTGTTCCTAAAACTTGCACTGTGTGTAAGACTAGTCTGGGGTCATGTAAAATGAGCCATTTCTTCGTTGTCGCTTTCATTGACCCGTTTTTGTCTGCAGTTGACCCGCAGTATATTCCACCGGACATTTGCGGCAACAGATTTGAGTGCAACAACGGTCGGTGCGTGGATCGAGTCTGGCTGTGCGATGGCGATAATGACTGTGGCGATAACAGCGACGAAACCACTAGTTGCAGTAGGTTTTCCTTTCATTTGTCCATGATGTTACGAACACTGTCCTTTTAAAAGCAGTGATATGAGAGAAAAAGAGGGGATTTTTTGATGAAGTGGAATTTTCAACTAATGCATTCAAGAGTTCATCTTTCCTTAAAATTGGAGCAAAATCAAGGGGGATATATGCACATACAGTTGTCAAAAATTTACAAACCTTTAGACCACAAGTGTTGAATCACTATTATTAAGACTGCTGATAGTTGGAAACAGGTGCAACAACTTGTTGTGTAGCTGATCAGAAACCACTTCCACTTTATTTGAACCTGTGAAATAAAAAGTATCAGTGTAAATTTTCTGATTGGTCAAATGTAGGAATGGAATGGTTTGCCGGGAATAAAGTCTGAGAAATTGTAATTCAGCACGCTTCAAGTCGAAGTGTTTGTTATCTTGCAAACACGACTGTGTTGTCAACTCCCCTTGAGTCCGATTCAGCGATGGTTTGTTGACTTGCTTGTAGCTGTAAATTGTGTTTATGCCTGGGACCCGTTTATTTTGGATTGTTGAGTGTTATTTTTGTTCACCTTGTTTCTTGTTGTTTGCAGATGATACAAGGTGTGCCGAAAACGAGTTTACCTGCCGCAACAACAAGTGTATCACAAATCGATGGCTGTGCGACGGGGACGACGACTGTGCCGACGGCTATCGTAGTGACGAGGCCCGAGATACTTGCAAGGGTATGTGAAAGGTGTTCATTGTTCAACCAGCTATGTGAAAGATGGTCAACGGTTTGAAATGAAATACCTTGGACAGCCATAAGGGGTCAGTGTTTCCAAATTCCTGTGTTTCCGCAACGCAACAGTGTGAAAGCGTTCAACCCTCCAAAAGCCAGGGGGAGAGTGCCCCTCTCCCCATTACGTTTTTGCAGATATTGTTGTAACCTATTTAAATGGTGCTCAGCCTGTTTAGGAGATTTTCTGTTAATGTTTTGCAGTGATTTTGACACCAGCTTTATAAAAATAGGATATACCGTTCTTGTGAGATGTCCACATTTCCAAGACTTGTAGGCCAAAAACTTTGCTCACAGACTGACATGTGTGAGCCAGAACTGTATCTATTCCTGGCAAGAAAACCCATCATAGGATTGAATTGAAACATCACAGATCAATTTACTTGTAGTCAATGCCAATTTTCTAAAAGATTGGTCATTGAACAGCATAGTCCACCCCCCTGTGTCATAAGTAAAAACCAAAGCTCCTGAAGAGTTCTGATCATACCTCACATGTACAGAGCTTTCAGAAAAGGACCAGTTTTATGTGTTTTGGTTTATATGTATTTTCAATGGACAAACCCTTTGTATGCCATTGCATGCACTGAGAAAAGAAATTTTGTCACTGAGGGATTTGAACCTCTCTGTCAATTTCTGTTTGTTTTAGTTTTTGAGCCCTCAACTTACTTGAGTTTTAATATCCTGTGTTGCCTTTCCAACCAGGAACGTGTCTGTACTTGGATATTAAATTTATCATCTTTGGAGAATCCTTTCCTGATGACATCATAATTTAATTGACAAAAGGGGTTTTCTGAAGACGTGTGCCGAGACATTCGAGATTCCCCTAAGAATGGATGGTGTCATTTTGATTTAGGTCATTTGATTAGTTTGAGTTAGATACTGTCAATTCAACATGAAGAAAAATCTAATACAGTTAACCAATTTGATGTCTTCACTTCATATAGAGCTGCTAATCACTACAGAGTTTCTTTATTTCATATGGAAATTCATTTTTTAAAATGGATGTGCACATTTTTATTTTTAAATATGGATTTTGTAAAAATCAGACCACAGCAATGTTATGTCGTGCACAGAATGTTTTGAGGTAGTTATTGCATTAGAAGGTCTTTAATTGAAAAATGCTATTTCGAACATGAAATTAAGCAGGGAAATTTGTTGAAATTTAAATATATTGGCCCCTGAAAACTACTTTACTAAATAAAAGTAAAACAAATGTAGTCTGTTTCAATACAACATTACCTTCCTGCTCAGAGTAAGGCCCAAAGGGTGTTTTCAAAAGTTATATCTTTGCTGTAAAAACTCCTAAGCACTGACCCGATGAATTGTCTTTTAGACAGCGCAATATGTTGACAGTACACTGTTGTCCACTTGAATTTTCCTCTCACTACAGAGCATGAGTGTCGCACAGGCCAATTCCAGTGTGCCAACCAACGCTGTATTCTTAACTTGTGGGAATGCGATGGGGAGGATGATTGCGGCGACAATAGCGATGAACTGGGCTGCAGTAAGTTTGTACAGTATCTCTCGGGCCCCCAGTCATGAACCACTTCCTGCCGGGTAAAATTTGCACGTGCGGGACGAGTTCCTAGGCGATTTTCAAGATTTTCCTTTTTCAAAATTCTTCAAATTATCCTAACTTCATTTCTAGATGTTTACACCGACATGAATGACTGTCTGGTTGCTACTCTAATCTGACAGGCAACCTCCATTGACACCCAGGTATTGCAGCCAGGCCTGCTGCCCAGCAAAGAGAGCCCAGATTGTGCGGTGTGGCGTAATTTCCTTTGTTCCTGAAATTGGCCCAGTACTCTACTGTATGGCAGTGGTGTCTTTACAGATGTGGACAGTTTAGCATGCAGTATTGTATCGCTCATCGCTGGAGTGCTGGAGCACTTTTGTCCCCGCTGATAATCCGCGGGCGCTGAATGCCACAAACAGTGGTATACCATTTCAAAAAAATAACCGATTACTTCTGCTAATGCCAGCTTGCAATTCCCAGCAGCCCGGTCTTTTGTTCCGATGACGGTCATTTATTATAAGGGCCAGTTCCTTTGTCCGATTTTGGGCACCCCTTGCTATGTGCACAAACCCGAGGTCTCCGGTACCAGGAACCTGGGCACCAAACGGTTAACACCCTCATTCTTCCCAGATCCTCCCGACATCCACTGAGAACATTTTTTGGGGGAGAGGGAGGGATTTTGTAAGATGAAGGAGCGTAGAACCCGGCCACTGTTGCTTTTATACAAGGGGCTTGGTGCTCCTGGAAGGCTTCAGTACAAACAATATACCACTAGCTTCTCGAGTAAGCTCTTTTAGGTAGGGTGCATTGCGTATTATTGCCAAGAAAACCGATATTGAAACATCTCAAACAGGTATTTCAGTGCTGCCATCCGTTTACAGTTATACATGTAAATTACAAAGAAATCTACAGGATTAGAGAAATAGAATAGAAATAGAAATGGAGTAGAAATGGACTAGAGAAATATCACATAGATATTGCAGAATCAAGTTGAGTGACAAGATTTCAGTGTCGGGGTGAAACAAAGATGCTTTTATACCCTTACCTGAAAAACATGACGAACGTGCTAGAGCAAAGAGAGGGCCTACACAAACTCAGCATCAACACCATTTAAAGCGAGATTAAGACTAATGATTCGTCAGAAAGATGAGAACGAGATTTAACATTCCACATCCTCCTTGATAAACTTAATAGCAAGCAGTGCCATTTTAAATATCCTTTGTTCATGATTCACAGACATCTATCAAGTAGACACGCTTGAAGCATTTTCGGCAGTAATTCAATGCTTGACGTGGTCCAGAAACTCCTTTGCTTTTAGTCCAGAAAACTACAAATCCACCTTTCCACTCCCTCCTAAATTACACGAGCCTCCACTGAAATCCCTTGTAACTTGTAAAATGGTTGGATTTAATTTACAAATGCACACACGGATCTGCCCCAGTTTACTACCCAGAACTAATGAGCAAATGTCACCCACCCAGGACTCTCTGCCCCTGCATCTCAGATCTTTTCCACTCTGCCTCCAGTTCTCGCCAAATCGTGTGGTAATTGTGCCATTCAGTTTGCTGCATCTGAAATGTGGAACATGTCGAAAACTCTCCCGCTCTGGTACTATTTAAGCACCAACTCAAAACTCCTTTTTTAAACTCTCTACAGAGTATAGAGAGTTCATGTGCTGTTTAATTTTAAACATTATCACAGATATCTTAATGGTTTCGGTTGTGTCGATTTACATGTAGCTTTTCCAGAGGCAGAGGTTTATAGCACAGAAGTTTGTAAAAAATTTTCGATGTAGAAAAAGGTTCTCCAAGTATTGTCCATTTTAATGTTTCGTCTTTTTTGCCGTTGATTCAGCTGTGCCTACTTGCGACCCTGACGAGTTCCAGTGTGCCAATGGGCATTGCGTTGTGAACTTTTTCGTGTGTGATAGAAGTGAGTGCCCACTTCTCATTTTGAAGAGGGAAAAAGTGTACGGGTGTAAGGAAAGCAAGGGCAGAGTTTAGACGTTCATTTTTTTTTTTCGCTCAGTGGAAAGTCAATATTTTGCTGAGAGGATTGTCAAATTGGGGACGGAGAATAAAGTGGCTTCAGGTATTGACATGTACATCTTTCCCATGCCTGCAAGTTCATTATTTTTTGGATCAATTTCCTTTTTCAATGAGGGTTCAAGTAATCAATAAATCAATTGATTGATTATTTTTCTTTCAGTTTAAGTTTGACTAATCATTAAGGCAATAACTTTTGTCCCAGGCTTTAATTTTCAGTGCAAGGGTTAATCAGAATAAACAAAGAAGTAGGTCATTTGAGGACTATTTTTGCTCATTAAAAACATCTTTGTGACTTATATCATCCAGTTTCTTTGTGTTTACGCTGCTCCATTGCTGGAGAAAGTTTCAGACGTTTAAGTAGTTTATTTTTTCATTTCCATTCTTTGATACCATCTTAAGGTATTTTCACAAATTGGTTTTCGGGTAATTGAACGGAAGAATGTAATTGAATTGATCGTAACTGATCGACTTCACTGTGTAACCAACTATACTTATTGGCCTAACTTCGTCCAATATACCATGGCATCCTTTCCAGGTGACGATTGTGGCGATAACTCAGATGAGTTACACTGCATTTACCCATGTGACAACATCACTCAGTTCCAGTGCAACACATCAGGTATTTGCATAGATAAGGATCTTCGGTGCAATGGCTTTGAGGACTGCCTTGACGGAAGTGACGAGAATAATTGCAGTGAGTTCTTGATCATTTAATTCTTAGTTCAAGCTGAAAAGTTCACGATGGTCGAAGAGTATTATTTTTTTGTAAATGTTTAACTTCTCTATCTATTCATTACATCTCTTCTCTCAGTTTGAAGGTTTTTCTTCTCTTTACATCGTCAGTTCATTGGTAGTCCAATGATTCTTGGGGCCTTATTCTGAGCTTGCCAGAAATATTTAATTGAAACAGTGTTCTAGGTAATTTTTTGGCTTCATGAAACTCTTTTTGCCTGATTTAAAGCAGTGTTGTTCATTGTGGACCCTTTCATGCAGTTCTTCAAGCAGGATTTTGAAGTACTAACGTGATGTTATTATAGTTTTTGATCATTGTCTTTTGCTCTTTTCATGATTGGTTGTGAACTCTGGGGAATTGTTTACGTATTACCTGTGCCGGTTAACACTCTATCCATGCATACAGCTATTGCGCCGGTGAAAATCTGCCGAGCAGACCAATTCAGCTGTGGCACTGGCTTCTGTGTGCCGAGTGTTGCCGTCTGCGATGGCGAAGACGACTGCGGGAATGGCAGAGACGAAGAGAACTGCCGTAAGTCAGGGAGAGTGCTGAGTTTGGTAGCAGGCTGCTGGTATGGCCTCAAACTTGAGACCTCCGAGAGGCTCGGTGGCAGCAGATGTATACTGAACCTTATTTCTGTCGTTCATACTGTGTGCACATACTCAAAATGGCTCAAACAATACTGGACTGATCGCTTGGGTTCAGTATATTTGCCCAGGGATCAGTATATTTGCCCCAGGGATCAGTATATTTGCCCCAGGGATCAGTATATTTGCCCCAGGGATCAGTATATTTGCCCCACTATTAAAGTGTCTCAAAAGTCTCCCGCTATTGCCCCTTCTTCACGCCTGTACAGTCTGCCTGAAAGGTTATTTCTTCCTGAAATGAACAACCAGGTGATGAAAGTTTATCTGTTGTTGAAGAACTTGTATGAATTATAACATTTCCAAAAATGAATGAAGCATTTCCAATTTTTTTCATCTATTTATAGTTTTGTCTGAATTCATTGTTAGTCATGTATTTTGTCGTCAATGTACCAGAATTCATTCCGCTGTCAATAATTTTTCCAATTTCTCTCAAATGCTCAGGGTCTCATGTTGTCGAGCATTACTATTAACATCATCTACAACCAGCAGCTAGCTGAAGATTTGTTTGAATCCCGTCTCCCATTTTTTTGTATTACTGTGGAGTCGTTAACCAGTTAACCTCTGATTTTCTTACCTAGAAAGTCTGTGGGGGCGGGGTTTTTTACCCACAAGTTCTTCAACTTTGCAATTGCCCTTTGACCCAACCAAGCAGGATGCATTAATACGTCAACTGCGGAAATATAAAAACGATTCTTAAACAACTGTACACATCCTCCACTGAACAAAGAAGGAAAAGTCTGTGTGTTTGCGCATCATCTGGCATCAAGTGGTTGAATAACTTTGTTCATATGAGGACAAAGTGGTGCAGTGTGATGAATATCAAGCCAGAACCATGATGAACCGACAAAGTCTGGAGTGGAATAGAGGCTTTGCGTGGTAGCCATCGTACAGGGCAGTTCTCTCGTTCCTCAGGAAAATCTCCTTTGTGCATACCCTGTGAAACGAAAGCACTGGCCAGCACAATGGCAGCCTTGCAAAAACCTCTGTGTGAGGGATTGATGTGTTCTGACAGTGCTTTGGGTCTCCTACCGTGGTGGTCCTCTCCTTGCTCTGGAGCAAGGTGAATGCCTGTGGTGCCATTCTTAAAAGGATTTCTCATGCCGCACCCCCTTTGCCTCCATGTTCACAGCTCCTGGGACGCGGTGCAAGCCGGACACCCACTTCAGGTGTCACAGCGATGGGAAGTGCATACCCATCTGGTGGAAGTGTGACGGGATTCAAGATTGCGCTAACCAGTCAGACGAGCTCAATTGCCGTAAGTCTGTCCCTGGACTTACCCTTAACCTCGGGCTAATCACTTGGTCGGATTCAGTCCTCATTCAGTTCGCACTCTGGCTTCAGAAAACCAAAGTGTCAATTGGTTTGCTATGGTTGCAAAAGGGGGGACATTTGTAAACTGACTCTGCAGGTTGAGATATACATGTAGGTGCAGACTGTTACGTAGCTGGAGTTTTAAAAAAAAAGTAGACATAGTTCTGTCACTGATGCATACATGTAGCTAATGGTGTTTGTATTTTTCATATACATTTTCTCCCTCATGGCATGGGAAAATTCAGAATAAGAAAATGAGAAAAAAGTGAGACGCTGTCCTAGATGCTGAATAACTTCTCAAGTCACAGAAAATTTAACATTTTGCCACAGAAAAGTAACTGAATTTGAGAAATCTTATCACAAAATTATGTTGTCAAGAGATCCCATATTTATTAGATTTTAAATTTTCTGGTGTAGTATCACTCTCAGGAGTAAAATATTTCCTGGAATGGCCCCCCCCGCCCCTTTGGGTGTAAGATTTTACTGAGATCAATTCGGTCGTTTTTTCTTTCATTCACTTGTAGTTGGTGAGCCATGCCCGCATGGTTTTTGGCAGTGCCCAAACCACACACTCTGCATCCCTCTGACCAATCTCTGCGATGGCGTGCGCCAGTGCGTTGATGGTGCAGACGAGGGTGGCCTCTGCACGGAGCGCTGGTGCCAGACCAAGGCCTTCCCTAGTACCAACAACTGCAGCCACAGCTGCCAGAACACGCCGGCCGGGCGCATCTGCCTCTGCCCCGAGGGCTCGCTGCTGCTGGAAGACCCTTACCGATGCGAGCCGGACACCCGCATGTGCTCAGTGCGGGGCCGCTGCAGCCAGCGCTGCGAAAACGGCAAGGGCTTCTACACTTGCCACTGCTATGATGGCTACCAGCTGCAGGCGGACGGTATCTCATGCCGTTCCACCGACCCAGCCATCCCATACCTCGTCTTCTCCAACCGAAACCAGCTGCGGCGCATCAACCTGTTGACCCAGGACTACAACGTGCTGGTCTTCAACCTGCGCAACACCATCGCGCTGGATTTCAGCTACAACACCAGCGAGATTTACTGGACGGACATCATTGACGATAAGATCTATCGTGGCTGGATGGACGACAACTCTCACAATGCTGGTAAGGGCATTCAAATCTGACATACAACACAGTAAATAGATGGTAGAAGTGTTTAACATTTCTGCAAGCATTTTAACTCCTAAAAACATCTTCTTCATGTGAATCAGCTTGAGAGAAACAATAGAGCACTCCTTGTTCTAACAAAGTTATTTTGAAACAGAAATCACTCTATGCTTCAATGCAGTTTCAGCCCCCCCAAGCTAATGCACATAAATGGGTTATAGAAAGCTCAAGACTTGGTAAAAGTTCAAAACCATCAAGGAAACATGGTGAACATACTGTATTTGGTCTCGGATCCATGAATTTAACAATGGTGAAAAAAAAAAGAAAATCTAGGAATTAAAACAATTACATATGTGAAAGCAGTTGTGTCCCTTTTCAACTTACCTGAAGACCTCTCTTTGACATAGGCTGTTTCCTCAGAGGACCTGTTGAAACCTGCTGTGTTGCAAATTAAGAGATGGCGAAGTGTGTCAGAACGTCATGACGTTTTCATTTAATTTTTGGTGTTTAGGACTGAGGAACATCCAGGAGGTGGTCAGTACCGGTTTAGCCACCGCCGAGGGCCTGGCCGTGGACTGGGTGGGCAAGAACCTTTACTGGGTGGAGAGCCAGCTGGACCAGATTGAGGTGGCCAAGTTGAACGGCAGCTTCAGGACCACGGTGGTGGCCGGCCAGATGGAGAACCCGAGGGCCATAGCGCTGGATCCCCGAAAGGGGTGAGACCTTGCTGTTGTGTTGCAGTCAGTGGTGGCTCCGCTTAGGAGCATAATTCTTTGCTTTATGTGACACAACACTCTGTGCTTGTGGTGAGCTTATCTAGTGGCAGATCCAAGGGGGCCAGTACCAATGCTCTCTTTGTTTTGTTGGCCCAGCCCTGAAATGAAGTGCCGACTGTTTGTGGATACTTGGATATTTAAATAAGTTGAACCTGTGTCAAAGGTCAGATTTCACTGATCATCTGAGACTGTGGCCGCATCCAAATACGTTGTCTAGAGCTAGGTCTAGATCGTTCCCCATTGGAAATATGCAGAAACGTGCTGATAACAGGTGCAACTGTAGCTCTAGAAGCCCGTTTCAGACGGCCTGTCTATCCATGCAGTACATGTATGTCAAGGCCATAATTACTACAGTCATTAACCCGAGTAGAAACTTTCACCTCCTTCTACCTCTTGTGAAGACAGGATTGTCCAACTCAATTTAATGCTACATGCAACAAGGGTAACCAGGTTGCAGCTGCTGAAGAAAAAAAGCCTGCTTTGAATGCTTCCTCACAATTGCAGCTAGTTTTCAGTCATCTTTGACAAGATCATGCTAATATAAAAGCGTATAACATGTGAATGACATGTGTCATGTCCCCCCCCTCGCTCAGGTTGATGTTCTGGACGGACTGGGATGCCGAGAACCCACGCATCGAGCGGGCTACCATGGCGGGCCTTGACCGCCAGACCATTTATTATGTCCAGCTAGTCAATGGAGGCTGGCCCAACGGGCTGACACTGGACTACCTGGAGGACCGTGTCTATTGGATCGATGCCAGGTCAGGGTTCACCACCGTCAGTTCTTGCGGGACAAATATATCCGCAGAAATCCCGCAGAAATTTTCAGATTAAGGTCCAATAGACCCTATTCGGGGAGAGAGCCATTTTGAATCTTGTTCCCTGAATCTTTCATTTTCAATGTAATCTGTTAATGGGATGGTAGCAGACTATTGTGGGTTCCAAGCCTAAAGTTCAGTTTTTCTTTTAATGTGGCTTAAAATATTTTGATATTGTTTATCACAAATTTTGAATTATTCGACATGTAAACTGGCATTAATTTGTTGTGAACTGTTTTTGTTTACTATTTTTACTCTCAGGTTCCTAGAATGAAAATTTAATCTCAGTTTCAATTCAAGATGGTCAACACAGGATTATAGCCTATTGTTTTACCAGTCTGTTTTTCCTCCCATGGCAGATCGGACTCCATCCACTCCGTCCTGTACAATGGCACGCAGCTTTTCACCATCCTGCAGGGCCATGTCAACATGTACCACCCCTTCGCCATCACCATCTTTGAGTCCACCGTCTACTGGACCGACTGGCGCAGCAATGGTGTGTATGGGGCCAACAAGTGGACAGGAGCCAATGTGACCGTCGTGCAGAAGACCTCGACTCAGCCCTTTGACTTGCATGTCTTCCACCCGCAGAGGCAGCCCTATGGTAATTCATCTCCTCCTCATGTTCTCTCTTCAGCCAATGGTCTCCATATGCTCCTCGTGATTGGTGGTGGAAGTCACTTGATGCCATCTTTGAAGGCCCAAAATTTACTCACACGTGACAGAATGTCTGTGGTAGTAGGCACCGTCAATATCGTACTTTGGCCGATACTGATACATCTTTTTTTATCGATATTATTGATATATCAATTTTATTCATTTTAATTTTCAAGGTGTTATAACAGGCGTGAATTGCTGGTAAATTGTTCTAAGTGTACACCCCTACACTGTAATGGTGTGATCCAATTCACTTTGGCGACACGTTATAGCATCCATATTGCGTACGTTGCCTACATGGGATAGGATACATGTTGCCGTGCAAAGCGATATCATCAGTACATGGTGCTAGTCTATGTACATTTGGTTAGCAAATAATTCTGTTTTGGAGGATAAATTTTTTGATATTTTCGAGGCAAAGTGTATGCGAATTATTGAGTGCGAGACTGAGATAGGTGACTGAATTTATTCTTCAAATGTCGCTGTATAAGCCGCCCTGAGTATAAATTACAGGGACGTTTTTCACTCAGCGTGAAAACTAATGTAAGCTGCGGCTCACTGAAAATTACAGCAATGTGACGATGCACTTTGGTATTTTTAGTAAAGTTCATTCCTCAATAGTGATATTTTCGGTACATTTTTCAATGTTGATGTTTTTGAAGTTTCGATATTTCTCCAAAATCCAGTATTTTCTATATACCGATATTACCAAATAACTAACATCGGCAATATCGATATCAAAACTTTGTCGATAATATCGATGTATTGGCAGTGCTTACATGGTAGTTTTGAGATCATAGCTACAATTGGCTGTTCTATCATTTCCGTTAAAGGTCAGCAGCTTGGTGAAAAAGGGCCAAGTTTCATGTTTTCAGCTTCTTCAAGAATGATAGAAAAGCTAGAAAACATACCCGGAAATGAATATCTTTCAACCACCTTCCCAAATGCAAACAACAAAATCAACATTCAGAACCTTTTCTTTTAATGTTTTTGTCTCTTCTTTGCTAAATGTCCATGTAACGCTCAAATTTCACCGCAGCCACCGCGGCCATGGCAGTCGATGCCCTTACAATTGGTCGCAGTGCCCTGAAATTGTCCATTTTGTCCACGGCTAAAGCTGGCTGTGTGCCCCATTCTTCCTTGCAGTAGTGCCCCTCGAAAAAATACCTGTATTTCTCTTTAGTTTCTGACTTCACATTCAAGGGAATGTATTTGTATTGCAGTCTACCGGTACACAATCATCTTCACGCCACATGGGAGCAAGTACGGCCAGGCCAGCCGAGCTGGCAGACCCGGCGCGGCACACCGCAGCGTTATACTACGCAACTAGGCTTGCCTGCATTGCAATGGGCCTTGATTTAATGTTTGTGTATTTTGTTCTGTAGCCTAACGTTCATGGTCTGGAGAGTCACCTAGCACATACGGCTGCCTGGCCCGGCATAATGTGCAGCAGCAACCTGTCTGGCGCAAGCATACATGGGTTTAGGCCATATCTGAGATGGGCCTTCACAGCTACGGCTAGGTCTTTTGTCCCCCTAGTTTCGGAACGTATGTGCACGCACGAAGCAGACTCAACTACATGCGTGTTACTGATTATTCTGTGACATAACGGGTTGGTCAACTTTACGGTGTGGGGATGTGGTTAGTAAGCTCGCTCGCGCTGTGCAGTCGAAAAAGATGCATCAACATTGAAACAAAACATGTTGTCTTTGTTTAATCTATGGTTTAATTCACTGGAATTCTTTTGTATGAATTCCTTTTTTCTAAATTAAGAAATCCTTAGTCAGAAAATGTGCGTGTTCTATCCTGTAATGTGATATTTTGTCATGGGTTATAAAATATTTGAAGAGGATGGCTCAAGCACATAAAACATCTTATTTATGTTTTTCCAGTTTTTAAACTCGTTTTGCAGAGTTTTTTACACCTTGGCCTCAGTGCCTTTCATTTGTAAAAATGTTGGTCCTGTTTGCCCCTGTTATTGGCCGCAGTGCCCCTCAAAATATCCCATTCCTTGAGGCCAAAATGGCAGTGCCCCCAAAAGTCGAAATTCAAGCCGTGATGACTGCAGTACATATGACGAGTTTACTTCAAAAACACGACATCGAAGTACCAATTTTGTTCCTGAAATCTTACTCTCTTCTGGCTGCCCAAAGTTGGTTTCAATGAGTTTTGTGTATTTGAAGACAACTTAACCAAGTGAAAAATGAATCCCTTTTCTGAAAAAAAATTATGGTTTCAAGTGAATATATCGTGGTACTAAATTAATGCTCTGTGTGCAGAAGATCTTTTTGAAAATCATCGTGGTGCTTTTAGAGATGAAGATGACAATTTTGTTTTCCTCATTATAGTATCGGATGACAGGAATCCATGCGCTGCCAACAATGGCGGATGCTCTCATCTGTGTTTGCTGAATGGGGACAAGCCTGCCTGCCTGTGCCCACACCTCATGCAACTTGGAGAGGACAACAAGACCTGCCTAGGTAGGATTCTCAACGAGCTAGTTGGGTATTTTTAAAGGCAAGGTTGTTCAAGAACAGACTCCTCATATCTTTCCAGTATGAATGTGATCATTGTATGAGCCTTAGTGGACAGCCACCCTGACCTGATGGGGCTTACTCTTCATGTGCGTATATTGATGCTGTGTTATGACTTGCGACAGGCTTCATTTGAGCATGCCCTGTCCGAATACCTGACTCACGTTTTGGACTAAAAGTCACAAAACTGCCAAAAAGCAGCCTCCAGCAGAATGAATACATCATATGATGTTTTGTGAGGTTACCTGTGCTGTGCTTTGACTGGTCCCCTGCCCCAGCATTCCTCCTGATGTCTCCAGGACTGTTAGCCCCTGTTAACCCCCCAAAACACGTCTAACTTGCTTATCTGTTCTTGGATGTGGCATGCATTGGCCTGTCTTTCAGCATGCAAAATTTCACTTACTTAAATTTATCAACAGTAATGGCAGAGTCCCAAAATGAATGTGGTGTCGAAAAAGTCCGGACAGTTTTAAAATTTCTTTGGAAATAGGAGGAATTCTCCCCATTTTGGTCATGTGACAGTAATCTTCAAAGAATTTTGATTTGAGCCAAACTTAAATTTGAAAAGTAATGGGTTTCTCTTACACTGCTGTTTCTGTGACTGGCAAGTTTATATAACAAGTCAGTTTTTGATTTGGGTTAATGTGAAATAGCACTTCAATTCCCTTTTTTACTTTCTTTAGATGATAATGTGTTCTTTGTCATCTCGGTTCCCACGGAGATCCGCGGTGTGCACCTGAGCGACGGTTACCACAACGTAATCCCTCCACTGACCATACCCAGCGTGGCCAACGCCTCGTCCGTGGATCATGACGTCAAGGAGCAGCGGCTGTACTGGACAGACCTGCAGCATAAGTCCATCAACAGGGCCTACATCAACGGCACAGACATAGAGACGGTCATTGAAGGTAAGCCTGCTGGTGCTCATAGTGTGAGCATAATGAATATTCACGCATGCAGATTATGGAGGTGTCGCGTAGAGGTGTTGAGTAACTGTTGCCGTCAGCTTTCTCCATCTTGAATGTTTTGCAATAGTTGCTGTCAAGCGGCTCATAGCACCTGCTTAACTCCTGAAGGATGCGTGGCTCTCACGTTGAAGCCAAGATTAAATAGATTGTCATTCAAAACCAATTTTTTTTTTTATGAAGGCAGTGCTGCGTTTAGAAACCTGAATGATTATTGAAAGATACTATGCTGAGATTACACTTCTGGCCATTCCTCGCTGTCGTTGGGTATGATGCCATAGACTGGCCGAGTGTCGGTGAAAGAAAGGGCATGCCTTCGTTGTGCCTTCAAACCTTTCTGTGGGGTGCCGTTGTTATAGTGGAAAGTCATCAATGTAATGATTTCCATACTGAACCGTATCATGTCTTGGATCTAAATGAGTAGTATACCACTCTCCATCACCACTTGTCTGTGGTGATGGGCCTTAAAACCTGTTCAGCTCCTCCCCTACCCGCTCAATCCACATTGTCAAGAGGTAACAACTCACACAAGTTCTTTTTTCTCACTCAAGGCATACCGGATGCCTACAGCCTGACGATTGATTGGCTGTCTCGCAACATGTACTGGACCAACATCTCGCCCGACAAGAGCAGCTTGAACATAGCGCGCCTGGACGGCAGCTACCGCAATGAGATTCATGTCCGTAACCTCACCATCCCCCGGAGTATCATTGTCAGGCCAAGTGAAGGGTAAATTTGGCTTCTGGAGACTTCCGTCATCCAAATTTGTCGACAGAGATAGCATAAAAAACTTTAAAACAGCAGTCAAGTTACTTTTGTTGAAATTCAAAACCTGGTGGTGTAGTTGAGTCCATTACAAGTCTATTCACTTAGCTGGTCAGAAGTAAGAGGGGGAAAACTGCCAACAGAATGCTTTTGTGACAGCTTGTTTGAATAGCCTGTGAAAGGCTCGTGACTTGGCTGAAGGACTGCATGACCGTTGACTGGCTTTGAGGGACATGTTCTGGACTTGACTACAACACTGTCTGAGCCACTTGCAAATTTGTGGGTGCTAGAGAGACGGAAATCATCCCTGTCTGACAGTATGCTTTACCACACTCATATAAGGCCCTGATTCTTGCATATAGAAGGTTTGCATTGCTGCCATCGTGTGGGCCAGTGCTTTTGTTCCACAGTGTATGCAAAAAGGTGGTTTCTCTGTAAAACGAAAGATCTGCCTTGCAAGATGGTTGCAGTGGAAGGTCTGTGTAGGCTGTCCAGTCATCATGCAGTTTATGAAGTCAGTAATAATTTGCTATCTTTAACCCTCCTATGCTAAGATGCATTCTTGAAACAGTTGTCATACCAGTCGAAATCAGTCAAATTTCCCATATGTGTCTGTGTACTCGGGGAAATCAATTGGAAGGTATTTTTGACCGTTTTTGACGGTTAAAACAGAAGGAGGGTTAAGTGACCGTTTGCCACCCAAATACATCCCAAGATTTGGATAGTAACTTTTAGTTAGGAGTTTGCCTGATAGAACAGGTATACACAACACCCTTGTTGGTACAGAGACAAAATAAATATGTGTATGGGTGATAAACTCTGGCTCTTGCCTGCGCTTATATTTTGATGACTCCGAAATGATTCCTTGTAGGACTATGTACTGGATTAACGCTGGGGACTTTCCAACCATTGAGCAAGCCAACATGGATGGGTCTAACCAGACTACCTTGATCTCCTCCAATCTCATCGATCCTCTGGGTAAGCACAGCTCTTCCCTCGCCGTGACTTAATCAGTGACGTTGTTCATTATCAACCGTTAAATCGGCAAGTTGTTGCAAACTTTGTTCAGCTGCAGAAAATGTGAGCTCTCATGTGGGAGCTGATCTTAATTTCTAAAATGACTCGGTGATTTTAGAATACATGAGGGTGGAAATCCAATAACCAACCACCAATGACCAACAACTGATGCAAACGTATTCTTGATCAGAGAAATGAGTAAGAAACAAAACAAAACCGAAAACTGCTGATCTTCAGGTGCTCACTTATTAAATGACAAAAAGAAAATGAAATTTGAATGAATAGTCTCCTCTGTATGCATTGCTTTTTTTTTTTGTGGAAAACGGCATTTGACTGTTATAAAACCATATGAGCACCATTCATTGCTCAAGTGTTGCACTCACTGGTACCCTTGTGGAAAGTGGGTGTAGACTGCTCAATGAACACAAAGACAGAGGCTGTAAACAACAAACCCTCTTCTGTCTTTGTTCCTCAGGTCTTGCCGTTGATGAATCAGCAGGCCGTCTGTACTGGACTGACAAGGGGAATCAGTCGGGCATCCACTCCAGCACCCTTATTGGTGACGACATAAAGATATTCCTGGCTCTCGAGGAGGATGCTGTGCCCTTAGCCATCACGGTCACAAAGGAAAAGGTGCATTTTTGAGGGGGAGATGTTATCATTGATATTTACCAAAAAGTCAGCATTGCAGGAGCTTCAGGAACTCCAGGTGCCAATTTGATAGAGTGGAGAAGTCAGATAGGTGCTCAGCAAAGAAAATAGTTGCTTAGCGAAAGCGGGTTACCAGCCAAAAAAGTCACACTCTGAATATTTCATATGACTGGCTCATGGCCAATTTTTGCTTAGCACATGAATTTGCTAAGCAGTGTTGCTTCCTTAGCTGGTCTATGAAATTTGGCTCACATGGGATAATCGGCAATCAACAACACCCCTGTGCTTGTATGGTGCCTGCCAGGTTTGATAACCTTGTTTGACAACACCCCGCAGGTGTACTGGGCCGAGTCTAACACTGTCAAGTACGTCAGCAAGAGTGACACCACCAACATCCAAATTCTCCGCAGGGACTTGGCAGGAGTCAAGGAGATGTTCATCTACGACCCTAACACCAAGAAAAGTAAGTGCATGGTGCAGGTCATGGTAACTGCTACTCGTCCCTTTGATGGATTTTATCCGAAGCTTTACAGATTCCATGTCGTTGTCTTATGTGGTCTTCTGATGCAGTCCACTCTGTGTGATGGTGGTTTTTTCACACATTCATGTTTGTGACCTAGCTTTTATATACCCCAGTTTATTCTTCTGAACAGATTGAAAAACTGCCTAACGTTGCTATTTGTTCAGTAGCCATTATCAAGTATGTGTCTCTTACGTTGAGTATCTTCCAAATTTAAACTAATGTTTGTTACAAATGCCTGCCAATTGAAAATTACCTCTGATCTAGGAGACTTTCCAGAACATGTTGCTTGGGCGTGGTTTAAGTCCACAGATTCTATCCTGTTGGCATCATGTTTTGAACCTCACTTGGTTGCAAGTTTTTGTGAATTATACCTTCACGTGTGCATGCTTAAAGAAGCAACACCAGTTGATCAGTTATCATTCTGGTATTGTTGTCAAGGCATCTTTAGACCTAGTACTACAGATCTTAAGTAACTAGGACTTGACTAACACAAGACCACCAGTCTAAGTTCAAGTCACATGTCATGTAATGGACTGCAAACAAAAACATTCCTCTGTTATCGTTCACTCTGTTATTGTGACTGGCCTTGTAGGCATTGATGTAGTCGAGTACTTTTTGAGAACCAAGTTCTCTACCAAATATTAAACTAGTTAGGAGGGAACAAAGCTGAAGTACATCGGCATTTGATGGTGCATGCATAAAGGTTAGACTACAAAGCAACAGAATGACTTCAGACCATCACTTCACACATCACTTCAGACCAAAATTAACTTTTTAGGACATAAGTACTCGGAAAGTACTCAACTACAATACTGCTTGTGGGTAGTCTTGCATCTGGTCTTGTGTCTGGTCTTGCACCTGATCTTATGATGGTTTGAACTCCAACTGTGCACCATTCTGTCTGATTTTCAGAGGCCACCAACAAGTGCTCCCAGAATCGCGGCGGTTGCAGTCAATTGTGCATCCCGCTCCCCAATGCACAGCGAGTGTGCGCCTGCACAGCTGGCTACAGGCTGGATGAAAGGGACAAAATCAGTTGCCTAGGTACACATCCTCTCCAGAACGATCAAGACAATCTGTCAGACATCCTTGGGTCTCTAGTACCCTAATTTGTGATTCTCTGTGTGCAGTACCATGACCCAGCATGTGATTTTCTTTATTTTTTTCTCTCATTGTCTTGAATGTCTGAACCCCCTTCCTGCAGGATGTTTTGCCCTGAAGCTGTGTGCAGTGTGCTTAATATTCTGCACACTTTGAGAATCATGAATTTTTGTACGGTTCATTAATTTATTTATTTCAACTTTCTGGAGTGTAAACCCTGAATTACAAATAAATCTCCTTCTCGCAACTGTCCTGACAGATCACTTTTCTCTTTTGCCAAATTTTCGCACAAAGCCATGTTTTTTCGTTTGCCCTTCATTTTGTATCCTCCGATCACATTGGAGAGGGCCTGACTTATCGATCTCAATAGAATCTTTGCTAAAGGCAGCCGTTAAAAAAACCTGCCAGGATTGAGATGTCAAACCCTTTCAGCTTTTTCAATTTGTGAATTTCACTGTAGTCAGCAAACAGCTTCCATTATTCCATGTTTATTTTTTTATTTTTAGCTTTTTCAAGTTGTGAATTTCACTTTAGTCAGCAATCAGCCTCCATTATTCCATGTTTATTTTTTTATTTTTAGCTTTTTCAAGTTGTGAATTTCACTTTAGTCAGCAAACAGCCTCCATTATTCCATGTTTATTTGATACTTGCAGGCGTAGAATCCTTCCTGATTTATTCCATGGATACCAGCATCCGTGGCATTGGCCTGCAACCAGGAGACGAGGGTGACCTATTGATTCCTGTATCGGGACTCCAGCTAGCCGTGGCTATTGACTTTGATGCAGGTGGGTCACCAACACCACTCCTGGATCCGATGAGGCTGTCCTCCTCTTAGATAGAGTAAAATGTTTTTGGGGTCTGAAAAAAAGTGAGAGCAAAAGTGATTTGCCATGGAGGGGGGATTTGTTTCACTTCCTTCCCTTGAAAGGTGTGGGGAAAAAAATCAGAATTTCGTCTCGCCCTTAGAAAGGCCATAAAAGCAGGGGTGTGAAATCTCCGCTTTTTAGCAGATTTTGGCTTGTTTGTTGAATATGCTGAATTTCATTTTCCGCAAGCACCCATTTTTTTCACGTCCTCTTTCCAACATTAACCCAGTACTGGAGCGCCGTATGCTCACCGGTGAATCTACTGTACATGTACATTACATGTACATGGACGTGCATGTGATGCATGAGTATGTGGGCATTATTCAGCAAGCCTTGTGTGTAAACAGCATCCTCAGACCATCTGGTCATTGTGCTGTGATTGGCTGCTAATGAAATATCAATATTCATATATGTGTCAGTGGGAATTGTTACAGCCGTTCCTACGTGAGTGGAAGTAACAAGCTCCACTATAACTCATGGTAGCACACATTTCACTGTAAATTTGCTGCTCGAAATGAGGTTAGTAAATTTTCACTTTTGCTGATAAAGGGCTTTGTGACAGCTGACGCGTGGTGCGCCAAGTTCTTGTGTCATGTATTATCGCATGGTTTTGCATCATTTTGTATGGACTTTCAAACAATTTTTGGACGTAAACCCATCAAAATGTCAGTGCAACACAAATGTACAATTGTCCAAAGAGGTTCCGACTTGGATACAGCCTTTGATAAAACTGATCCTCAAGTTACAAATCCGCGGAAATGGATGTGAATGGAATACGCTGTAACGTTAGACAGGCATGTGACACAGTCTGTGCTGGGATTGGAAAAATCCTAAAGCGTGGATATGCAATGTGCATTCTTTAAAAGAATCAAAATTTTGAAAATGTGGTTAGATGCAGGTGGGAAAAGGGCCAACTCACTCTACAAATCTTGAGATTTACAATTTTGGTACACCTATTCATTTAACTTTCAGGAATTTCAGCCAACTAAATATAAACACAATGAAAAAAAAATCTAAAATTAAAAATATCCATAGCCTAGATTTCAAGACAGAAGTGGCCAATAAGATGCTCCAGGACACTGTAAAATGCATCCCAGAGCATCTATCCCGGAGCCCTCAAATGGGCCCCGGGCCCCACACCATATATGCTTCGCCCTTGTGATTTCAGCTATTTTTTATGTTACGCTCACACCCCTGTTAAAGGTTACCCAAAGAAATTTCCAATTTTGGGGGATCCCTTAATATGTGAAATTTTGACCCCCCAAATAATCTAGTTCTTGATTTGCCCTCATCAAAAAAGTTTTTAATTTAGTGCACACTGTTTTTATTTTATTCGTGATCTTTGTTTTCTGTGACCACATCCCACATAAAGACTAATCTGAGAAGATGCTAATAAGCAACTGCATTATTCAGGTTGTAAACATTCTCAAACTTGAGACATCTGTGTGTTTTTTGAGGTCACACAGATAGAAAACATGCATTTTCTACTTTTGCAAATATGAAACATTAAGCCTTATGTTTCAAACCTCAAACAGGTGGCTAGTCTTTCATACATTTCTGAAGGTGTCAAATATGGCAAAAAAGACATTCATTTCGGGGGTTGGGTGGCGATAACAAGCAACCAGTCCACCTTGGAGATGTAGGAAATAATTTATCTTTAAGGGAAACCTTCTTGCATTTCTGATTGCTGCCCCCATTCCTTCATCCTCTGCAGTCAATAACTTCATCTACTGGGTGGACACGTCCTCCCACGCAATCAGTCGCATCCACCGGGACCACACGTCCAGGGAAATCCTCGTCAACAGCGGCTTGGGCCGAGTGGAAGGCCTGGCCGTGGACTGGATTGCAGGTGAGAAATCATACGGAAAAAAGCTGACCTGTTTTCTTATAAGAATTGTCAGTTTTTAAACCGTACTATCCTGAGATACTGAGCAGTTTGCTGGACAGCAGGATGCTGGAGAGCAAAATATTTGCTCGAGGAAGACGGTTTACTAGGCAAAATTCAGAGTATGTATGTTACGACACTCCGCTCCTGAAATGCAAAATGTGTGTATCATTGTGCTCGTCGCCTTAAACACCTGTCTCCAGTGCATTGTCGACCCTCCTCACAAATTAATTTGACCCCCCTTGTGAAGGTAACATGTACTGGACAGACCAGCAACTGGACCTGATTGAAGTGGCCCGAGTCAAGATATAAGAATTGTCAGTTTTTAAACCGTACTATCCTGAGATACTGAGCAGTTTGCTGGACAGCAGGATGCTGGAGAGCAAAATATTTGCTCGAGGAAGACGGTTTACTAGGCAAAATTCAGAGTATGTATGTTACTGTCAATGGTTCTGGGGCCAAATTTTGTATAATTTACAAATTAGAGAACCTGTTAAATACCATTTAATTTGGAAAGCTTGGATTCAACCATTTTGGAACCAGATTCTGTGGCATGGTTGTAGTACTAGTTATCGGTGGCCTTTTTTTAACTGAGTGAACAGTTGACCTGAATATGATTATGCAAGATGGCACAGACAGTGTTGCACAAGGAGAGCTGCAACCAACGACAAAATAAGACAATGGGTTTCGCAAAAAGGGTTCGGCAAGGGCCACTGTAGGACGGCATTGCCAGTGTGTATGGTTTATCGGCAATTGATTCAGGGTCAAACGATAGTTGTCACTCAGGCTTGTACCTTGCTTGACATTCTATACGACACTCCGCTCCTGAAATGCAAAATGTGTGTATCATTGTGCTCGTCGCCTTAAACACCTGTCTCCAGTGCATTGTCGACCCTCCTCACAAATTAATTTGACCCCCCTTGTGAAGGTAACATGTACTGGACAGACCAGCAACTGGACCTGATTGAAGTGGCCCGAGTCAATGGGACCTATCGTCACATTCTCCTGTCAGAGGGTCTGGATAAACCTAGAGCAATTGTCGTGCATCCACAGATGGGGTAGGTGGCATTGCCGATGTGTTTTAACTCCATGCTCCAGAATAATGTATTTTGGTGCGCATTTATCTTTTTTTTGTTTCGTTTTTGGTTTTGTGTTTTTTTCTTTTTCTTTTCTTTTAGTTCTAAGTATTTTCTGTCATACTTATGCCCTTTTTCTTCTTTAAAATAATAATCTTTCAGTTTTTCTTTTCTTTTAACTTTTCTCATTGTATTCAATTGTATATAATGGGGGCCTGGACTTGTACTAGCCGTAACTTTCTGTCCGCCTCTACTGTTCACCATGTGCATTAACCAATGTAATTTTATGTCACAACAAGATAAACGGATGAATGGAAATAAACCAAACCAAACCAATCTTGAGTATGGGCGATTCACAGTACAGGGTGCCGCCCAAGAGGTTGCTATGGAAAGGCTATTTTGTGCAGTTTGACAAATTGAATTCACCTGCTGTGTGCAGGGCACTTTAATTATTCCTGATGTGCGTTGGTCAGGGAAGAAGAATCTTTGGTGTATTTGGAGGAGGAGTTTTCATTATCCTTTCTTATTTTCCTTGCGTGGAACTTCCCAATCTGTGAAACTTTCCCCAAGTTGTCCTCTGACAAACATACGCTCCATTACAAATTGCAGCAAAGGCAGTCATACTTTTTCAGCTGGTAAACTTGAAAAATGGCCTCTTTGTGGCAACATCTTGGTGGCGCACTGTAATATGAATTGCCCCTATTTGTGGAGTGATTTGCATTATTTTTGTGACGAGTCTTGTGAGACTTTCAGTGGGTGTGTGTTTGCTTTGTTGAAGAGAGAACAAACGTTCCTCTCTTCACAGAAGTTCGTAAAGGAGGTCCAGAATTGTGTTTGCAATTTTTCTGGTTATTTAACGTTTCCTCTGAGGTGGCTGTGAGGCAACATCTGCAGAATTCACGGTTGATGGCTCTCAGAGTTTGTTTTGAGGGTCACTTAGGTCTTTGCCTGTTGCTTTCTTTCCACAATCAAATGAGGGCTCTTCTCACCAAGCCTCAGTTTGGGTAGAGATGAATCCAAGTTGGCTGTTGTAATGTTAGTTTTTCTCCACTGAGCTGGCTTGCTTTGTTTTTGAATGACCTTTCTTCTTGAAACGCTGAACTGGCTCATTTTTCAAAATGCGCAGCAGCTCTAATACAGAATTTGTGCACTCGGGCATGAAGAGAAGGAAGAAAAGAAGTCACCATAAAAGCCAAAACAGATTGGTCAATACCATTTGAATTCTTTGATTAACTGAATTTCTGCTGTTTCAACCCCCCTCAGCTACCTCTTCTGGGCAGACTGGGGTTCCCAAGCCAAGATAGAGCGTGCCCGGCTGGACGGCTCCAATCGCACCACCATCGTCAGCAACAACATTGGCTGGCCCAATGGGCTGACCATCGACTACGGCGAGGGCGCTCTGTACTGGTGCGATGCCAGGCTTGACACCATCTTCACCATGGACTTTGACGGCAATGCCAGAAAGCCCATCCTGGACGACAACCTCTTTGACCCCTTTGCTATCACAGTGTTTGAAGACTACATTTACTGGACGGACAGGTGCGTCTGAAAAGGCCTGTGGTACCGACTGTCTTAACCCACTAGTTTGTGTTCAAAGTTTCTCAGTGAGTTTTTGCTGTGAATCAAAGCAGTATTGCAGTACTCTTACTCGTTACTCAAGTCCTTTTTATGGTACTCATGCTTATGAGAAGTACTCTTGCTAGTGGAAAGGTACTCTACTTAACTTCGCAACACTGAATCAAGTAAATGATTGTAGAAAGTTCAGCACAATAACAGTTTGAACTGCAAAAACTGCTTTTGTTCCTCAAGAATTTTAGTAAGGCTTAAAATATTCTTCGTCATTTCCTTGGAATGTGATCTCCATTGTCGTAAATTTTGTAGAAGTTAAACCTCTAGAAGTCAATTGTAGTGTATGCACTTATTCCTGAGCTGTGAGAACGTCACAACCTCCTTTTTAAAACTGAGTATGCGTCAGTCTAAACTGCCTTGAGTTTGTCAGTAGTTGTGCATTTTGCATGCTACCTGCCGAGTGAGAGGTCACTGAAACTATTGTTCTCTTCTTACTTTGGTAGGACACACAAGAGTGGTTCCATACAGCGGGCGTTGAAGTCTGATGGCTCAGGACGTGTTGTCATGCTGAATAACCTAGGTCTACCGGTCAAAGATATACATGTATATAGCAAGGCCAAGCAAAACGGTGAGTCAGATATAGTCAGTCCGGGAATAGAAATTTTTTTTCATATTTTTGGCCCTTCCCACGGAATTTATTTTCATTTCACACAATGTAAAAACAGTTTGTCACAATTAGAAAACATTGTCACAGCTTTTCACACTAGTGGGAAATCAGTTTTGGGTGCCTTTTCACATGAATGGGAAAATATCTTCCTACCTTATCACACAAGTGGGAGAATATTTTCATGCCTTGTAAAATGGCCAATGCTGTTATGTCTATTTGACAAAATTTCTACTCCCATTCACTGCATTAACTTCTGTTGCAATGTACACTACTTTGGTTTTTGAAGAATGATTTTCCAACAAGACTCGGCAAAGTCAAAAAGATCCTATCCTTGACAGACTATTAAATACCTGGACATCAGATGCACTGTAGCAAGTGGTCCACCAACAGTGCCATTCAGTTCAGCGTTAGCAGGGTCCTAGTTACTTACTTCCGCTTGTCTTAGGATAGGATTGTCTAAGAATCATCACCAAAGTGTGTTGAAGAACCGCTGTGGATGCTCCTCTCTGCTTAATGTCACCCATAGTTTATTTGGAATCCTTGCCATGGAGGATTGAACACAATGAATTAGGGTGTGCAGATCTCTTTCATGGAGAACAATCGGCTTTGGCAGAGCCAGCAGTGAAAACAGTCTTTAATTTTTTTGTTCTCACCATTAATTCTTTTCATAGTCAGCAGTTCTAAATAGAAAAGATAGATAGCAACAGTGTCACTCATGCAAGCCCCCTATGTACTCTTTGTTTTTATTTGCTTATCTTTGGAAAATACCCAAAAATTATGCTGTTATGATGTTTCATTGTTATACTGTCACATTTATCATGTTGTACTTGTCTGATCTTGTGCCTGTCCAGTCCTCTTATTAGACTGTTCAGAGAGAAAGTCTATTTATGATGTTTCATTGTTATACTGTCACATTTATCATGTTGTACTTGTCTGATCTTGTGCCTGTCCAGTCCTCTTTATTAGACTGTTCAGAGAGAAAGTCTATCCTTCACTTCATACTTTTTCAATTGTACACAGTCAAAAGTCAGGGTTTCAAGAAGTCAAATTCATGTTTTCCCTTCAAATTTGAATGAGATCTTATTTTAAACTGAATAGTGAAATTTGTGCCCCAAATTACACACCTGTAGTTCTGACCGTAGCTCTCATGAACTTGTTGGTAGCAATGTCCACGCTTTGTTCAACCATTTCATGGGAGATGATGCGTCAAGTCACCTCCCATGTAAACACTGTAGAGAACTGTGGCAATGGTACTTTGTTGTTTAAGTCCGCATTTTTCAGCTTAGAATGATACCCCATCTGGGACAAGTTTGTTGTTGAACAACATCAGTGGCAAAAGGTTGACCAATTTCACTGTTCCAACCAGTCACACTCTTGATTTGTGTGGGCTCAGGGACAAGTGCCTGTGCCGTCAATAACGGAGGGTGTGAGCAGCTATGCTTCAGCACCGGACCAAATACCAGGACCTGCCGCTGTACCTACGGTATACTTCACAAAGATGGCCACTCCTGCCAGGGTGAGTTGGCCAGTTAGTTTGCTGACCATTTTGAGAGGAGATCTTGCAAGGACTGTTGCCTTCAGGATGTTTAAATTTGCAAAAACTCCAGAAAATTGAAGTATTTCTAAAGCTCACAGAACATCTTGTATTAAGCATTAAGAAAACTCAAAATGAAGAAGTCATGAAAATCTCACAGATGACATGAAAATAAAACAAGAATCATTGATCCTGAAATAGGTACGGAAAACCCTGAAGGACCCTTTGAAAAAGTTCCTGATTAAAATTTTGACTTTAGAAGAAAGAAAACAGTCCTTTTGTGACAAATCTTCACATTTTGGAATGAGTTTACCCACTTAATCATCCTATTTTCATTCTCCTATTGCTCACTGAGGTTACCGCCGATGTGTAGAGTAGTTCACTTGTTACTTGTATTCCTTTCATCAACTGTTCCGTTCCCTTGCAGAATACGATGCCTACATTCTGTACTCCCAGGGCAGTGTCCTGAAAGGTCTGAACCTCCACGCCGACACAGACAGCAACGTGCCAATTAAGCCCATCATGGACAGCAACTTCATCCGCAACGTCATCGGTCTGGCCGTAGACTACAGGACGCAGATGCTGTACTACACGGACATACAGCTGGGCAGCATTCACCAGATGTTCCTGAATGGGTCCGGGCACCAGACCATTATCGAGAGTACGTTTTGGGGGTCACCCCAGCATCCTTGTTGGCGTCCTCTCTTGACTCCTGTCCCCCATGAAAGAGAAGAATAAAAATCACAAGGCAACTTCGTACTCTCGTGTTTGAGGTTTGCACTTCAGTTAAGAGAAAAATGCAGAATATACTAAACTGACAATGCCTCTTTAAGTTAAACTCTCATTTTGCTGTGATCACTTAAAGTCTCAAGCGTTGCATGATTAGTTTCCGTTCTGTTTGCGATTTAATCTTGTGTTCCGAACTCGGATGCTCAGCAATTGCTGGATTGCTGGCAGGATGCACTGTGCAAAGATCGTATACCAGTTCATCAATTTCCACTCCAGCTTAAAGTTTTGAAAGTCGCAGGCGTTACAGAACGTAAAGCGGAAAGTAACTCCCATGTCTGTTTGTGCTGTGATCACAGGCACGGGCTCGGCTGAGGGAATCGCCTACGACCCCGTGTTCCGTGAGATCTACTGGACGAGCTACACCAACTCCTCCATCAGCCGGATCAAGGTGGACCGCCCGGGGGCTACAGAGCAGCTGCTGGTCAGGCTGTCTGCCAGTGATCACCCACGAGGAATCGCCATTGATTCCTGTAGTGGGTGAGTCTTACGATTTAGCCAGTGTGTGCCCTCCTAAAAAAACAAACTTATGTGCAGTCCTGTACGCGACCTTCATATCTTCCTTCAAACAAGGGTAACTTTGACCGAGTACCAGTGGTTGATTCATGATACACCTAGTGCAAGTGAAGTTGAACTGTGAACGACTCTAGTCAAACGTTGTCGAGTCATATACGCCTGTAGGGAGATAAGTGGCCGTTGGAAGGGAAAATTAAAAGTGAAAGTGATCTTTTACTAGTGACATATTGATATTTTCTCTTATTTTTCAGCCTTTTTTTTTTTTTTAACTTGTCCTGTCTGCACTGTGCCATTGAAAAGAGCTCTGGCAACCAATGACACAGAGTCTACAGAGTCAGTGATGGCCCAGTTTTGCCTAGTCTCCATAGTCTTTGTCATTAACAAGTTGTGTACTGTATCTATAGAGTCTACAGTGTCTGTGTTATAACAGGATACATGTATGTTTTCCTATTAAAGAAGAATGTTAGCATGCTTGTTTTTAGTGAGATAGGCCCATTTACTCAGTGGTAGCTTTGGACATTTTCTTATTCAGTTGGAGATTTTGAGATGCCCGATGGTGGCAAACATACTGGTCCCACGCGACCATACCACTTGTGTGCGTCGTTTTGAGTGTACAAACTTCAATGTGAAACGTGACGCAAACAAAAGTGGAGTGGTCACATGAGACTGGTATGGTTGCTGACACCGACCGTATCAAAGGTTCCCTGTTTCTGATAAAAAAAGTCTTCAAAGTGAAAAGAAAATCCAACATGGGTTTTGACAGGTACCTCTTCTGGTCCAACTGGAACTCGGAGCACCCTCGCATCTCCCGCTGCCTCCTGTCGGGCTCCAACGTCAGCGATATCATCACCGAGGAGATCCAGATGCCCAATGGTATCGTCATTGACCATCAGGCAGCCAAGCTCTTCTGGTGTGATGCCCGCCTGGACAAGATCGAGCGTACCGACCTGGATGGCACTAACAGAGTGGTCAGTGGTTTGAACTGGTCTGATCTTAGAATGTTGGGGGGGGATCGCTGGAAATTGAGGGATGCTAGCAGAAGTCTCTGTTTAACTTTGCTTTGCAAAGATTGTTCCAGTCCCGGTCAAGCAGTTGTGGTTTTAAAGTTTTCTTTTGCAAGAAATATAACTTCAGTGTGTCCAGCACTTCAGCCATGAGACACCCTGAAACCGGTCTTGGTCGTGGTCATCTAACATTTTCTGGGATTGTTAAAGCATAATATTGTTTTGAAGATGACTGATTTCTCAACTTCTCTATAATTATACAAGACCATAAAAAACATTAAGCCAAATTTTTCGCATCTTCTGATTATGTGGCTGTTCCTCTCTAAGGTCATCCTCCCCCAAGAGCCAGTCCACCCCTTTGGTGTAGCCGTCTTGGGGGAGTTCATCTACTGGACAGACTGGGTCAAACGCTCCGTCATCCGGGCCAACAAGTACACAGGGGCAGACGTGGTAGTTCTTCAGAGCAAGCTGCGACAGCAGCCCATGGGGCTAGTCATCGTTGCCGAGGACGTCAGTGATTGTGAGTGACAACGCCCCTCCTCCCCTCCTGACAGATCATTGCGCTCTTTGTTTTCCAAGCGGTTGCGTGAATGAGCTTGGGGTAGCACCGTGTAGGAAACATGGTTTTTGGCAGGGCTGAAGGAGCTTCGGTGGTGTGGTTGTCTACTGCCCGAAGGCTGAGTTGACTGATTCTTTTTGGAAACTCACAAACTCACAAAAGAGATGTTTTGTACATGGTGCTCCTGAAAGCTACCTCACATTCCGTCCTCCACCATGCAGACCATCAAGTCACATTTCTTCTCTCATAGGTGATAATTTCATCTGTTCCATGTTTTTACTGGAGATGCCCAAAACTGTTGACCCTCACAGAGTGGCCGTTTTAAAAACTTTTGGGTTACTATTGATAGTTGTAATGTAATACTGCCCAACCGTTGTTTAATGTTTCATGTCTCCCAGATGCAAATTCCTTCTACAGAAATTTGTGCTGTGTCAGACAAATCGCTACTGAGAAAATGTGGCTCTAACATTTCTTCAAGCTTCAGTGCAAAAGAAGGCATGGCCTACGCCTGGACAAAGCTCAGCTGTTTGCTTCGTGTAGGCCGTGCCTCCTTTTGGCATAAGACTGAAGTTTGAGTAATCCTTCAAAAGTGCCATGGGCTTTGTAGCTGGCCTGAACTGTAGAGAGGAGACAGTGAGAAGCAGTTACAGGTTTAGAGGTGGGAGGAAAACCCCAGAGGAATATTCTGGGTAATACCCACGGAATCAGGTAGGGACTGAAAACCCAATCCACATATGAACTGAGTCGGGGAATCGAACCCAGACCGCAGAGGTGGAAGGCGAGGAAAGAACCACTACGCCAATCTGACTCCCCAGACTGCCAGCCTGACTTGGTGGGAATGCAAACACGAATACAGTTTGGTGACATCAGATCAGATATCCGCCCTGGAGATTTGCAAACGTGGAACCCATTTCAACTCAAGCGAATTTTGCTGCCAGTGTCTTGTGACATCAAATTTGCTTTCTTTTTGCGCTCACCTGAAGTTTGAGTCAACCGAGTCACAAAGTTTTTCCCCCTACTGTGTGTGCAATTGCTCGCTAGGTACACAGTGGCCTTGCCGGTTGTACAATGGTGGATGTGACGAGTGGTGCACCACGGACGAATTCGCTCAAGTCATCTGCCAATGCACGAAGGACAAGACCCTCGTCGATGACGTCAGATGTTTAGGTTTGTCCACTACCTCTTTCCCTCAGTCTCACAAAGCCATGTCTGTTGCCATGTCACTGAGACTGTTTACCTTCAGTCAGTTGATTCTTGGAGCAAGTTCTCCATTATCCAAGACGGGGGGCCAGACCATTGCTAAGCTAATTGGTGCCCATTTGCTGTCCTTTCCAGGAGTTTGGTAAATTATGCATGCTGATACACTATGCCATATGCTTGCAAACAAATGTGTACATTGAGGATAGTTACTGAGGTATGCATCATGGGAGGATAAGATTTCGGCCTGAGGTTGAAACCCATGAATTGCGCACACCAAGGGTATTTATGTGACTTGACCTCTACCTGTGACACCACGATATTGTTTCCACCTCTCAACGCGTACAAAGCTCGTTTTAAATGATTTCCAAATCACAAACAGCAATGAAAAGCATTTTTTTTTTTCAGAAGGTAAGTTTGCTTTTCATGAAGAATGTTCTCTACATGTCATTTCTATAATCGCTATTTCCAAATCATTCGTGGGATTCTGCAGGGGATTCAAAATCTGAGTGATGCTTTTTGTCGTAAATTTTCATTTAATACAACGACCTCAGGAATGTAAAGTTGATTATTACAGATTCTTGAACTGTGTTAAAATTCTCTTTGGAGCGAAATAAGCCAAGAAATGTTGTATCCAGGAACAAAATGAGAAATTACGGGAAGAGTTGTATTATATTTTCTCGATTTTCCGTTTGCTGGTTACCAAGTAGCCCCTGTGTTCGGATCCATTTCATTGCAGTGAGTAACCAGACCTGTCCAGGTATTGATCAGTTTACCTGTGGGGACAACTCGTGTATCAGCTACGAGGACACTTGCGACGGGAGACAGCAGTGCGTGGATGGCTCCGATGAGAGACTTTCCTATTGCCGTAAGTTTGAATCAGTGTTTTGATCGAGTCCATCACAAGTCTCTTTCACAAATCCAGCCACAGGGCCTTTCCCAAGACCAGTCGTTAGTAACAGGGTTAAAAATGACAGGGGAATGCTTTTGTCACAGTTCATCCCAAAGGCTTGTGACTTGGCATAAGATTGGATGACTTGTGATGGACTGCAGGATTAGTTGGCATGAGTCATGATATGCCTCGCATGATCAAGGTGACTAGAGAATGTGCATCACACATTCTTCTGGCATATTGAGGGCCACACGTGTGTTGTAGAGTAGTTGGGCAGAGACACACCGGAAGCCTCGCAATCAGGGCCAGATTTCCCAATCAAAAAGAAAACTCTCCATCTAGGGCATGTGTACTCCGTCGTCGTAAAAATATAAAACATGTCTGCGGTGCACTTGATTGCCATGTCTGTACTCAGCTGTGGTTGTTCCAGGTCTCATTTAAAGATGCTACTTTTTATGCCCATTCAGTTTAAAATTCGTTGTGCACACTCTACGCTACTTGCATGCACAAGATTTTGAGAGGCTGATTTTTACATCGAAGTGTGTTTCATGAATTTCTTTTTGTGGCGGGATACGTGATGGTGCCAGTTTTGCTCTGAACTTTCTTTGCAGAGACTCGAGACTGTCAGCGAGGCTATTTCCGCTGTCGGAATGGGCGCTGCATCCCCAAAGTTCACCGCTGTGACTTCTACAACAACTGTGGAGACAACAGCGACGAGTATCGTTGCGGTATGTACAGTCAGGATGGAAGTTCATGCTCTGTCAAACTACCACGTTTTGGTGTAATTTACCAGAGAAAAAAAAATTTTTACAGTTGAAGGTGATTGGCTGAAAATGACATTCAGTTTCTGGGTTTCAGGAAGGAACTGAAGGTGAAGGTGATTGGCTGAAAATGACATTCAGTTTCTGGGTTTCAGGAAGGAACTGAAGGTGAAGGTGATTGGCTGAAAATGACATTCAGTTTCTGGGTTTCAGGAAAGAACTGAACAACTATTCACACATCTACTCTCCTTGGCCCCCTGTGCTAGAAAGCTGGGTGGCACCATCCAAGTCCTTGACAGTTCAGTTTGCTGGATTTGGGCACGAAACATCCAGGGAGTTGCAGTGCTGATAGTAATTTTTCTGGCAAAGGAAAACTTTGTGTAGCATCACACTGTCACAGAATTCCAAGAAATGTGTTTTTTTTTCCCACAACCTCCAGGTCGCTGTCATCGTGAGGAGTTTACATGTAGCAGTGGCGAGTGCATTCCCGTGACAGGGTTGTGCGATGCTCGCCTCGACTGCAAAGACCATTCAGATGAGATAAACTGTCGTAAGTTGGCTGATATCTAAGTGTTCATCATTACAGCAAGAGTAAAGCTTAAAAAAATGAAATGATTATTTCTCATTTTCTGCTTTTGTCTGACCATTCATTTCCATTGCATTTGTTTGGATACCAACCGGAGACTGTGCGGAGGAACGCTGTGGGTAAAGTCCTGGGAAAGTTATCTGTTATGTAAAAAGGTCTAGAAGAGTGATCTTTAGGAAGAACGTTTTACAAAACACTTGACGTTTACGTTATTATACTCTCCTCATATTTGGAAGGGCATATCCACCCAAATAAGTTTGACCAGCTCTATACCACTCCCAAGAGATATGTTTCAGCAGTGTTGCGGCAAGCAACCTGCGGTTTCTTTCACTAAAGCAGGTCAGACTTTCTAAGGTAGAGGAAGTCTCTGACACTTCTTGTGCATGTCTGTGATTGGAAGTTGAGGACACACTCAGATAAAAGCACTTCTGCAGTTGAGGAAATGGATCTGTGCAGGGATATCACTAGATGACCTGCTTTGAACTTGCAGGGACTTGTGAGGGACGAAGTACAACACTATTGGCACTTATACAGTAACTGCAGTTTTCTTTGGTCCACGTCTGAGTCCCTCACTTTGTTTTGCCGTTGTTTCTCCCGTCGTCTGACCTTAGCCGACATCTCGTGCGATGACTGGCGGAGGAACATGGCTGGTGCCCCGCTCGACACTAAGCTCATCAGTTGCAACTCCTCCTCCATCTGCATCTTGCCCTCCTACAAGTGTGACGGCATCGACGATTGTGGCAACAACGCAGATGAACATGGATGCGGTCCAAGTAAGCTCTAACATCCCCACCACTGGCTATCGTCAGTGTTACCTTTACAAACTAAAACCTAAGATTGTTTCAATGTTGCTGATTTGACCACTAAAGGGTGATCTCGAGTGCAGAAAACAGGCAAAGTGTATTCATGCTGTCGCCCACCCTTAACTGTCTCAGCAACATCATTTTTGAGTTTCCATAGTGCAGAATGCAGTCCAAGTTTGAGGTCTCAATTCCCAGTTCTGGTGACATTTTCTTCAGCCTTTGGCACTGTTCAGTGAAGCCTGGAGACTAGGCAGTTGAAAGTAGAAAGCTTATACAAGACTGGCGCACTTTTAGTTTGAAAAAGAGCCAATGAATCGAAGCAGGTTTGGTTGCAAGATGCATTTTGTTGGCATCCGTAACCAAAATCGTGTTACACCATATTTGATACCGAATGTTCTGTCAATTTGGCCTGTGTCCAGTGCGCAAGTTTGATTCTCCAGACCACGTAATGGTGTGCCTTTTTTTTCTAATCAAATCTGCTTGAAAGCCTCCTGTACCAAGTGAGTGATATGCAAATGATGAATATTCAAAAGTACAGGGGTCAAACTAAGTGCAGGAGATGACAGTTTGATTGTTCTATTCAACAAGGCAAAAATAGAACATTTGATCTATTTGTTGTTTCTGTTTCTTGTGTACCAGTTTCGGCCAGTAGTACGTGTTTGTATGAACCTCTGTGACCATGCCTAGTGTACAGTAGACATGCTTGGGGTAAATGTATTTTTTGTTGTGTGAAGAGCTTGGACTTTGCCTATCACATGAGCACAGACCAGCGATATGTTGGGGTGTAATCAATGGTTGATTTTATAACTCGATCGGTAACTCACTGATCACATGGCAAGGATTTTATCGAGTTCTGTAACACAGTCAACAAGTAATCAGTTTGTACCATTGTTATTGTGAGTATTGGACCCAGACTTATCGTCAAATTCTTGGTCTCTTCCCCCTCCCTCCCAGGTTTGACTGAGGAGCCCACCTGCCCGGACTCGTTCTTCAGGTGTCCCAATGGCCAGTGCATTCGAACTTCCTGGATCTGCGACCATGACGATGATTGTGGGGATGGGGCCGACGAGCCTTCCAGTTGCAGTAAGTCCGTTGGATACAGTGTCCCGTCTTGGTGCGAAATGAAGGAAAAAACTCACTCCAGAGGGGAGAGAGCCCAGTAAACTTTTGGAATTTTCAGTTCAGGCTTTACCTCTTGGTCTCTTGGTATATGTATTTGGGGCCAGTCAATTAGGCACGCCATGCCCTCCAAACAAAGGGGCTTAGATGATGTCGTACGTAATCAGCAGAGACTCTAGCATAATCTAAGGATTATCTTTGCCTTCCTTAGAATGGGTTGGTGAATTCCATTCTGATATTGTTTCTTCAGCCAAGCATGAGGCGTTCATGCTATAACGTAGATAAGGATCTTTAAAAAGCGTTAAAGAGCCTTTCGGGTCTCAATTTCAATATTGGCTTTGCCACGAATCCTGCGGTGTGTTCTTCGCCATGCCAGGTCTCAAATCTGAAGAGTGGAACAATGCCCACCACTTAGCATCCTCCTTCACTCCAGGGGTAGAAAAAACATACTTTCCATGGATTGTTCTCCTGATGAGGCAATTTCAAGTAAAGACCATTTGTCAATCATTGGTCAGTTATGTTCAGTATCCAGCATATATTTTCTGCAGAGGTTACCAGAAAAGATCCTCTAGTAGCCTAAACTTGGCTTCAAGAACAGATTGCATATTTTTGCAATGTTAAAATGACATCCCCTGCCTGACATTTCATTCACGATTGTGCTCCTCAACTCAAAAGTAAATTTCAACTCACGTCAGGCCGTGTTTCACAAGTGAATGTTTTGTTGACACTTTCCCCCTCTTTTCTCTCCCTCGGGGTACTCAGACTACACCTGCAAGGACGATCAATTTAAGTGCAGCAACAGCCACTGTATCCCCATGAAGTGGAAGTGCGATGGTGACAATGATTGCCTGGACAACTCAGACGAAGAAGTCGACTGCGGTAAGTCTCTCCAAGGGTGCAGGAGTGGGATTTACAGAGACGACTACAGTCTCAACTCCCTCGGCCGATTTCTCTCCAGGAATCCATGCACGGCTTTGCCCCCAGAGCTCTCTTTATCCTCTCCAGTTGCCAATTGCATGTACCTGGTGAAGCAAATTTGAACAAAACGTGCCATTCTTTCTTCCACTTGGTCTTTCCATATCCTTTTCCTGCAGCTGTGTAATCTTACCGCTGAGTGGCCTCATGTCGGGCAAATTGTCTTAACAATTACGTGCTGTGTCGAGTACAGGATCTGTACTGTTGGTTTTTTGGCAAATATCCTGTGATTTTGGATTAAGAAAAATTTATAAAAGGTACTCTTTTTAACACAGGCACCTACCCCGTGTAAAACTTATTTTTAAAAAAATGGCTGAAAACTTCACTTTGTGAAGTTATTTGACAAAAAATTTTTACTTAAAACAACTGGGTGTTAAAAGAGCATGAAGTATTCTGGTTTACAGAAACAAAATCTCATTGCAAACAAAGACACTGAATATGCAAAAGATTTTATTGCCTGTCAGCTACCATAAACTGACCTTTCAAAAATACCAACTCTTGCAGAATATGTGACGTGTGCCGGCGACCACTTCCGCTGCGAGGCCTTGAATAGATGCATCCCGAGGTCCTGGGTCTGTGATGGAGATAACGACTGCGGGGACGCCGCTGATGAACGCATGGAACAAGGATGCAGTGAGTGAATTACAGTCATTACGTCCGGAAAAATAGACCAGCCGGGATGTGAAATTTGTTCGTGGTGCAAAAATATGACAGACTCAAGTACAGCTCTTCCGGTAAGAAGGACATGAAAAACCATGCCAAGTCAAAGAAACATGGCAAAATACGCGAGGTAAGGAACAATACACCTACCATTCCAGCTGGGCCGTAGTTGACTGTGTAGATAACCCACCAGCTGTCGGTTGTGTCCCAAGTAGGCGCTAGGCCCAATGACAGGCCCGTGTCGTACGGTGCACCTCCGAATGTTGCTGATCCTGTCTACAGAGATGCCAACTTGTTCAATTTAGGCCTACAAATCTCACCTTAATCTCATGCTGTTAACAGGAGAAAATGTCAGGAAAATGTGCCAGAAAATGCCTCAGATTGCACATCAGAGCATCTAGAACCCAAAATTTCACGGGGCTTTTAAGCGGGCCCCGGACCCCATGCCGTAGGGGCTTCACGCTCACATCACAACAACCACTATGATATTTCATGGTTTTTAGGATTTCAGGGTATTTGGGAAATTTTTGAGTTTCATCACTGGGTCCGAAACACTAGGCCATTGCCTATGGTTGCATGCAATAATCTTAGGATGCTACCTCCAACCAAGCAGTATACATTCTGGTTCCCATCTTAGTACTGCTGCAAGTCGACACAGTGTAAACTTGACAATGTACCTTTGCTGCTTTTTCTTGTTGAACAATTGGTCTGGGTCAGGAATTTATTCGCACAAAGCCTTACAATCACATAATTCATTCCACAAAACTGTTGAGGATGGATGTAAAGTTCACACATCCCTGACGTAAGCTTCTGCCTGACGTTTCCTCCAGACGTGACCCTCTGCGACACCAACGAGTACGCCTGCATGAACACGCGCTGTATCCAGCTGGCCTGGGTGTGCGATCGAGAGGACGATTGCGGCGACGGATCTGACGAACCAGACACGTGCGGTAAGCCAAAGGAAAGCCTTCTGCCGCAAATCCCTGCAAAGTGAAGCACGTAGAAGGTCTCGCTTGGTTAACCTTAGAAAATTCTGGGCAGTATGTATTGCGATCTTGCGTACATGTACTGTTTATTTACCAACCGTATGGCTTGTTTAGGGTGGAAAAAAGACTGTAGATAGCAGTGTCCGAAAGGTGTGGCTAAGGCTTGAAATAACACACAAGTCTAAGGAAGCCACTGGAAAACACCGCTACCAATTTCCATTGATTTGTGCAGGGTTTCCATAGCCTGAAAAAGTCATAGAAATTTGGTCTTGTTTTCCAGGCTTGGAGAAATCAAAGTAAAAATGACTGAAGTCATGGAAAAGTCGTGTAATTTTTCAAACACTGTGTGTGATTTCTATTATCAGAAATAAGTGCATAAAAGGCGTGATTTTATTAACAACTTTAAAAGTCTGAAAAGTCAAAGAAATTGCATTATTGGGTCATGAATGAATGTTTATAATTTGATCGTGGAAAAGTCATGGAATTTAATTGTCTTTTAGGTATAGGAACCCTGTCTGTGTTACCCCAAGCCACTGCCAGTTGATGCCGTCATGTTTTCTGATTAAGAGGTAGAAGTCAATTGGGTTTTGGCCCTAATGTTCATTGATATTTAAGCGAAGTTCCACGACAGTCCTGAACAAAACCCAACCCAGTGCTTTTTACCATTGAAGGGGGCTGTCTTGAATGTCCAGTTACATTGTTATTAAGGATTCGTTCATGAGTGCCCTCCTTCCACCACTGCAGTTGCGCCGCATGGTTCCTTCGTTACTTAAAGTGTAGTTTCTTCAAGCATGGTGGTGCACCATGCTGCTTTCGGCTCCTGATTCTCCTTGTTGGCCTTGTTGCGGTTTTCCCCTCAGATTACTCCACCTGCCAGGCTAGTCAGTTCACCTGTGCCAACGGTCAGTGCCTGCATAGCACTTGGGTCTGTGATGGGGACCCTGACTGCCGCGACCACTCGGATGAAGCCAACTGCAGTAAGGACAGACTTAAGTGTTGGACCCTTGTCAAGTTCCTAATCGACCCTGAGCCAGCATTTACCAATTGTCATCACCCTAATCAAGGGGAGAAAAAACAAACAGAAGTAAAAAGTTGCACTAATTATGCAACTCAGTTTTCATGGAAAGAAACCAGTGATTGTTTAACCGTAACAGTCCTCAAGGCTTTGATTTCAGTTTGATTTGACATACAAGCGAGGGGGTTAGGGCCAGCAAAGCTCGCAAGAACAATTCATCCTGTACCTAGGAGAAGGATCTTCTGGCAGTTCTCCCATACAACCCGCGCTGCGTGAGCTGGCTTAATGACGCTCTCTCTGCCATTGCACATGAGTTTACAGTGGTTCCACTCAC
>NW_019091362.1:3220613-3231759 GCF_001949145.1 Acanthaster planci
TCCTGTGAGGGATTGTTGGTGCAGTGCGCAACACAACACAGCTGAGCTTCTTTGAGGTGTTTACCAAGTGACCCAAAGAGTGACTTCAGCATAGCAGGGTTAAAGTTTAGAAGTAAAAGACTCCTGCAAAGTGCTTTCAACTGAAGTGATCTCAAATTCTTAGGTTGCACGGTATGGTTGGGCCTGACATTCTTACAATGCTGTTTAAATATTTGGTAAATCTTGGAAATGTCAAATCAAACGTAACAATGTTGAAGGCCTATAAAAATGAACAAAATGAAAACCTACTGTATTGTTTCCACCTCGGAACTTCCAAAACCCATTGGTCAGAAATCCTTGCATAAGTAAAATTAAACTTACACAAAATGTTATACGTGCATTCCATGTATTTTCCTCTACAAATTTAATACAGCATTGTTCTGTGTGATTTATGAAGAAAAGTATATTTGGCCCTGCTTTGTTCGCAACATCATTTTACTGATTGCAAATACGGAAAGTAACGTATGAGGATGATATTTGGAATATCTTAGCCCTGAGTAGGTACAACATACCAAAAACTTGGAACTGTCCCGAGCCGTGTTTTTATTGTTTGTAAGTGCTTGAACAGTTTTGGATGGCGTGTTTAGCTACAATGACTTTTGTTGATGGCGTGTAGATCTAAATTTTTCTGATGCGGTTTATCCTAAAGTGAACATTCCATGTTCGCTTGCCCAATTGGACTGCCGAACTAGATTCTGTCACCGTCGCATGTTCATTATTGACCCTTGGTGAATATTTTCTGACCATGTAGATATCAACGAGTGTGTGGAGACGCTGCCTTGCTCGCAGGGTTGCCTCAACTCGGCCGGGGATTACCGCTGCTACTGTGCTGAGGGGTACAAGCCACTGCCGAACAATCCGGACAAGTGTATGATGGCTGACAGTGGTAAAGCACTTTTTTTTTTTTGGTAAATTTGAGTGTGTTTTGGTGTGCCAGAATTTTTTTTTTCTCATCATGAATAATTGATTCTTGATAAAGTTTTGCATAAAGTTAAGCGTTAATTCTCTTGAAGGAGTCAATTCTCTCTCAGAAATGTACGGATATGTTTTTTGAAAATCGCTAGAAATGCCAACTTTGTTGGCTTGTAAAATGTCTAGTCACCCACCTCAGGGAACTAGTGGGATCAGGACTTTACTGCAAGGCATGAGATTCTGGATGATAGATTATGTATTTTTTTCCAGTGTGCAGAAGGTAAGACACAGAGAAAGAATCATTTGCTTACACGATCAACTTTTTCAAGACTGAATTTCTCGTGTTTTGTTTCATCTTTTTTTTTTCCCCCTTACAGATGTCGAGGCCTTGGCGTACTTCTCCAATCGCTACTACATCCGTTCGGTGGACCTTGGTGGGGCCAACTACAGACTGGTGACGCGGGAGCTGACCAATGCTGTGGCCTTGGACTTTGACTATGAGGAGGACCGCATATACTGGACAGAGGTCACCCACCAGAACAGTACCATCAGCCGCATGTTCCTGAACGGCACTGGTCCGGAGGTGAGTGGCATTAATTTATTGATAGTATGAGACCCTGGTACTCCGTCGACCCCTCTCTCACATTGCCTACAATTCTTTGCCAAAGCATGCAGAAATATCACCCCAGCTTGTGTCAGATTTCACCTCAAAATGTATAGTTGCCCCATTACTTTTAAAGGAGTCGTATTTTTATTTAGTATTTAGTCATACTGTATGTTATATGGTGATTTGATAGCCGTGTTAAATTTTTCACTTTTGTACTGATGGTCAGCCATAGGTTTACCAGCCAGAGGCAGGCCAAATTACGACTGTGACCTAGCAAGAGCACTATCCAACATGACCCGATATACATCTGCCATTGCCCTAGTCAAAGATGGCGTGCCTGTGCCCAGTATTTAGGTTGTAGGCAATCCTTCAAAGCTCTATAAAAAGTACAAGAAAAATTATTTTACACCAAACAAAGCCGCACCGTGAAGGTTACAATGATGCCATATGGCTGTTAACCAAACACTTGTGTTCAGTAAAAGATGGCCAACCTTTGGGTGTCCGTGTGGTCGTGTGGTCATTTGATCAGACCTTATTCAAGTCCAACCTTGTTACCAGATAACCTTCAAAAAACCTCGCCCCAAATTCATAGACAGAGTGAATGTGAAAATTGCATTCAAGTGGTGGTTCTCTATTGCCCCAAATGCTCATCAACAACCTGTTTTAGCACTCCATGTAGACTTGTTTTTAATTTACAGAGACAGTTACATGTCTGGTGGAGAGGAGAAAGTTCCCAGAGGTAGTCCAGAAGATCCATCTGTCGTCTAGAGCAAATCTGCTGAGTTAAAAAGACAAACAAAAAAAGACAGCTGCTTCTCCTCCTGGTTTTGATTAAAAAATTGTGCAGTGTTTACTTGGCCTAACATTACAGGGTAGGCATTCACCGCGTTAAGGGGACAAGTTCTTTTGTGAGGGGAATTTAAGCCAAGTTGTGGGGACGTTTCTGAGTCCCCACAACCTTTTTGGTCCCCACAAACTAGGTGAAATGTCGAGTGTATGTCCCCACAACTACGGTGCAGGGGTCACAGTGCATGCATGGGTTTCTTGCCTCCAGATTCTTCACCAGGGAGTGCGCAACCCGGACGGCTTGGCGGTAGACTGGATTGGCAGGAACCTCTACTGGTGCGACAAAGGATTGGACGAGATCGCAGTGTCCCTCCTGGACGGCAATTACCGTCGGTCCCTCATCACAGAAGGGTTGGACGAGCCCCGGGCCATTGCTCTTGATCCACGGAACGGGTAGGCAAATCCCCAGTCCAGCAAGTTGGGGACTTTCAAATGCTCTGTACTGATGATCCCCAAACTGAAGAAAGATTGGTGTATACCCACACATTTAACGAATGAGATGGTGTGATGCCTTCATCGGATTTCAGTTACAGCTGCACTTTTGTGAAACGGATGTCTAAAAAGTTTACTGAGACAAAATGTGACCTGTTCTTTTTCTCTTCCAGTTTGATTTTCTGGACTGATTGGGGACAGGAGCCTTACGTTGGCAGAGCAAGTGAGTGAGAGGATTATTTTTGTGTACTTTGAATTTGTGGAGTCCAAGAGTAATTCTGCAGGTGTGCAACTGAGGGCGGGCTGTCCAATACAACTGGCAGTACCCTTTGATAACCGGGCATTTATGGGCACATGTCGTACGGGAATCTGGCCTGTGCTGTCACCAGTTTTAGGCTATGCTGGACTAACATGGCTTTGACTGGAATGGAACACAGGCCTAAGGGAGCCACCAGCTTCCAGCTAGCGGCTTCAAACATTGCCTACAGATGTTTGTATTATATCAAGCCACAGCCAAGTATCTTGGGTGCAGCCATATCCTGTGTGATTGGGAGACCTCCTGGAACCTGTCATCGCCATTAAAATTCTGATGCCAGACTTTATTTTGAAACTGCTCGATCCCCCCCCCCACAAAGTGTTTTGTTCTCTGCAGCATTGCCACGCCCTGTGATATAATGTCAACTTTGGAACCTTACGTACAACTGCTAGAAATTCAATTTAAACTCGGATTGTCATGACTGCAAGTTAACATATTCTATCAGACGCAGTTCTTTACAACCGTACATTGCGAGTCCTACTCAAAGACCAAGCTCCAGCCTCTGCTCTTTGCAGGCCATTACTGTCGTACAGGCAGCATTCTTTTCCTTGTGGTCATGTGACTGTTATTCACCTCTGTGACCCCCCTGCTCAGGTATGGACGGCACATCGGCCATTCGCCTAGTGGAGGACGACCTCCGATGGCCCAACGGCTTGACCGTCGACTACACCACGGACCGGGTCTTCTGGGCTGACGCCCATAAGGACAGGATTGAGTTTGTAGAGTGGGATGGCCGTAACAGGTACCAGACTGCTAACATCCCTTCACCAATGGCTTTACACAGTGTTAAGGAGATAGTGGAACACAGTTGATACCCTGCATGGGCATATTCTGTTGATTTGTAAATATTGAATATGTGATTAATCAAGCCATTGTCATACATTGTACAACTAACAGGCTATAGTTGTTGGATTGGATCTTCAGCCATCCAAAGATCTTGCCGATATGCAGGAAGCTTATAAAAGAATCCTTTCCTTTAAAAGGTAGTCCAGTGTTGAAGGAAGCCTGTAAGAGATCGAAAAAAGCTAAATCCATAATTCATTGATAGTTGTTTATTCACATGGATAGCTTTAGGCTTTTGTTCCAAAGTTGGATTTGGCAAGAAAGGTTTGTATTTTTCTTTCCCCTCCTTTTGTCAGGCAAGTGGTGATTGATCAAGACATCCCACACATCTTTGCCATCTCCCTGTTTGAGGACTGGCTCCTCTGGACGGACTGGGAGAACAAGCAGGTGATCAAGGCCAACAAATACACCGGCGAGAACCGGACCGTCCTAGCCAGCACGGTCCATCGGCCGATGGATATCCATGTCTATCATCCACTCAGACAACCACATGGTAAGCCAATGTGAATCCACCCAGCCCAGCCCAACTCAACCCAATTCCAGTCCACCCAGCCCAGCCCAACACAACCCAATTCCAGTCCACCCAGCCCAGCCCAACACAACCCAATTCCAGTCCACCCAACCCAGCCCAGCCCAACACAACCCAATTCCAGTCCACCCAGCCCAAACCAATGCAACCCTATCCCAGTTCGCCCAACCCAACCCAACTTAACCAACTCAACAAATCAACATCAATGCTGGTCACAGAAGGCAATCTCAGTCATCGCACCATTGGGTTGCCAGTTACGAATTGCCAAGGTTCAAACTGTTTCATGTTCAATCTTTGTGCCTGGTGAGTTGGAATAGTAAGGAAATAAGCATATGGAGAGCATCCTTGAAATATGCTGAATAAGAATGGTCCATTAGTATTATTACTACTGATATTTAAAAAAATTTGAATGTCAAGAAAGGGGATGAAGATTGTGGAAGTGGTTTCAGGGCCAACTTGGGGCATAAAGGGAAGCATTTTGTAACATCCATGTAGAGTGGCCTCTTCCGACAAGCATCTGTGGGTAAATTTTGTTTGTTTGAAAGAGAATTGATGACATTCTAAGCTGCCTAGTCAGGTGTATAGATGACTTCGATCCTGTGAGTTACACGTTTGTTGCTTCTCGAAAAGCATTTTTTTCTCAACTGAGGTAAGAGTTTTTTTTACCACTACCCACCCAACAGGTGTCTTCAACCCTTGCAAGCACAACAATGGCGGCTGCAGCAACCTGTGCCTACTCAATGACCGCAACGGCCGCACCTGCGCCTGCCCGACTAACTACTACCTGTCACCGGACGGGCTGACCTGCATGTCCAACTGCACCTCCAGCCAATTTGTCTGCCACAACGACAAGTGCATCCCGTTCTGGTGGCGTTGCGATGGGGAGAACGACTGTGGAGACAACTCGGATGAGCCCGCCGAGTGTCGTGAGTATCGGAGCTTGTCAGTGTTGTAGTCGAGTACTTCACCCATGGTATTCACAACTATCCAACACATTCAAGTCTTCACCTCGGGGTAGTCAGGTTGGTTCAGTGGTTCCCTCCTCACCTTCCATCTCTGTGGACCAGGTTCGATTCCTGGCCTGGTCCACATGTGGATTGGGTTTTCAGTGCCCACTTGTGGGTTTTACCCAGAATATTCCTCTGGGGTTTTCCTCCCACTTCTAAAACTGTAACTGCTTCTCATTGTCTCCCCTTTAAAGGTTTCTTCAGACTTGTAACCTACAGTGCCAGCGGCGCTTTTGAGGAATCCTCAGCTTTATGACCGGAAATATTTCATTGTAGCCTCAGTCTGAAAAAGCCACAAGCTGTTCTTGTGTAGTAGACACTCCTCCGTTATTGGTCATCATCTCTTGATTGGAAAAAGTACTTGTCTCAGCTTGTAATGAATGCTTGTAAAGTATTTGTGACATACTCAACTATAACACCGGAGTTTGTTTTGAAAGGTGTAGAATATTAGCAGAAACATTTTAGAATCATGTTAAACGTCTGCAGTTCTGTTTATAGTTGACATTATGACATGTTTTTCTAAATTTTCACTCAGTTGAGCAGATTTTGAATAATGGTTGACAAGGTTTTGGCATATTGGACCTGTGTGCCTGTTTTGCAACTTTTCAGAATTTTTCATTGAACAAAATTGCCTCAGTTGAAATAATCTGTGAATATCTATTGCTTGTATGTCAAGCAAGGGGAAAATAGGAATAAAATTAATTTGCTTATTACCATGTTTTAAATCAATGCAAAATATTTGCAGTAAAGTTCAAAAGTCATCAATGAAGGTAAAGACATTGTCACAGGCTTAAGTAAATCCCCCGAAACGATAATGAATCTTGTCTTTAAAAGAAGTGCTCAATCATGAAAAAAAAGTTTTGTCTTCTCAACAATCTGATGTTTTGTTTTTTTTTGGCCCATTAGGTCCATTCCTCTGCGTTGTGGGTCAGTTCCAGTGTGAGAACTCAACAGAGGAAGAGAAAGACTGCATCAATCCGGCTTACATCTGTGATGGAGAAGATGATTGCAACGACGGCTCGGACGAGCTGAATTGCGGTGAGTGCGCACACCAGCAACACCTCACTTGCAACGGTCAGGGGGGGGTCTGAAAACTCATCTTCACTTCAAGGAACGCTTCCCAATAGCTGAAACTGCCTTTTTTTTCCCTTGGTGGTTGAACATCGTGGGTTTCTCCACGTTCTAACTCTCATTTTGCAGCCACGCTTTTAAAAATATGTACTGACGGTTGCTCAAGACCTAGTGTAAAAACAGTGGCACCCACAGATTGGATCAAAGGCCTAATGAAGACATACTCAACCATCACACCTAACGAGGCTGCTGTATCTCTGAAAAATGACTCATATTTCTTAACACAGCACTTCATCGTCCTGTCGCACAGTTTGCTTGCTCTCAGTGTGAACAGTTCCTCAGGAAGCCCTTGTTGTTTGAGATATGTTTAATACTGCATTGGAGTCCATTATGACCCATCTGTGTAAATGGGCCCTAATAGGTAAATGAATTGCAGCACAGCTCAGCACGGGCAGGGTTTCAATTAGGGCCAGAGTCGTAACCTCCTAACCCTGTTTCCCTTAATATCGCTGCGCCTGTGTCCTAATCATTGCAGAGCACCACACTTGCATGACCAGCCAGTACAAGTGCAACGAGAGTAGCCGATGCATTCCTCTGTACTTCCACTGCGATGGTTTCGCCCACTGCCCCAATGGCGAAGATGAAAGGAACTGCCGTAAGTTTTTCCCTGGAACGCTTTTTGAAAGTAAAGGTCGATTTTTTTTTCATTGACAAATGCAGACTTGCTGACATTTATTTTGAAAATATCTCTGACTTTTTTAAAGCGTGCTTTCCTTTGAGACTTTCAGTTTTTAACCCTTTAAGTCTGACGTATTCCTCCTTTTATAAACGTTATTTCAATGGAAATCATGTCCTGTAGTTATTGTACGCTATTCAATTAGTTACGGTCCATGTTGTCTCTGTAATTTTAAAGCCCGCCAAACCTGTCGGCCGCAGCAGTTTTCCTGCAATAACAGCAACTGCATTCCCCAAGTCTGGAAGTGTGACGGGGAAGACGATTGTGGAGACGGCAGCGACGAACCCAACTCATGTGGTGAGGGAAATTCAATATCAGCAGTTGAATTCAACAAGCAGATGACAAGCTCGTGACATCATGGATCGTAGCTCTTTTCCTTCTCAATTCAGTAACGATAAAGACATGCTGAAGCACTTTTCGACTCGCACTATTCAGAGCATTAATACAAGAGTAGCATTAGATGCTAAGTGACAGTGGTATAAGACTACAGCTGAGATTGTTGCAAAATTCCTCTTCTAATGATACTCTATCAATATCGCTATTAAGTGCAACTGTATTGTAAAACAAAAGAGTGCTTTATATTCTGATACATCTGTCTGGAAATCTTTGCCTCTAAACCAGTCCTCCATGTTGGAATTCTTTTAGGAGTCCGCACTTGTCCAGTGAACCATTTCACGTGCAACAACTCCCAGTGTATTCCGATGAAGTGGCGCTGTGACGGTGAATTTGACTGCTTAGACCGATCGGATGAAAATGCAAATCTCTGTGGTACGTAAGGTGTTCTGAAGCTAAGAAATTATAGTTCTTTTCTTATTTATTGGGATGAATGGGAAGAAGATGGAGAAAGATTTGTGTTTTTTCTTAAAAGTCGTATTCAGAAAACAATAAAAAAAATTCTTGTGGATATCAACCTTTCTTCAGTTCACATCTTGTATGGAAAGGGGTCGTTGCTACCAGACTTGTTTTTGTGTTATTTCATGTGGAGATCAAATATCCTGGCACATTTTCTAGGTTCAGTTTTTGCACATTGTACTGCAAATAAGGGAAAATATGCTCAACGAGTGGCATGACCTTATAATTTACTCGCTTTTGCTTTGGTTTATTTTGTCTTTATTTGAAGGGGAGTTGACATGTCCGCCCACCTACTTCCAATGTAACAACAAGCGATGCATCCCCAGGAATTGGATGTGTGACGCTGACAATGACTGCGTGGATGGATCCGACGAGGCTAATTGTAGTAAGTTGATGGAATTACATACATGATTGACCCGGTGCCAGGCCTCATAGCAGGTATTGCTCCATGACATCATCTTGGAGTGCAAAATAAGCAATGATGTGGCATAGAAGCTGTCTCACGTATCTTGAACAAATGACCACCAAGGGTCGGCATTTGTAAAGTCCAACTGTGTAAAGGAATGCGGTTGTGGTTTCTTATCATTTTAAAACGTCAGTGTATTCGGCTGAAAGTGACTCCGCCCGTGGGAAAGGTTCATTGTGGAACAATAATCTACGCAACTGGTTCACAGGGGCTTTCCCTCTGTTGTTGTTGTGATCTCGTTGCTTTAGCAACCATCAGCGAGAAAGGACCAGATCTGCTAAAGTTGTTTGACTTCCCGCTATCCTACAGATTTCACCTGTGGCACGAACCAATTTGGATGCGACGGCAACCGGTGCATTCCCCAGAGTTGGAAATGTGACGGTGAATCACACTGTTCCGACGGAACTGATGAAAACGAAGATGTTTGCAGTGAGTACTCTGAGGAACGGTGTCTAATTATGCTGTCTATTCCTCCAAAGATGCCCAAGGCCAACTCTCCTTATTATACACAGAAATTGCCAGAGTGTGAAATGGCTTATTTTAAAGCAGCCAATTGATTAAACATTCGTAAATACCTCAGACAGTCTCTCTATTCAACAATGTGCAACTTGACCTTGTATTAACATTGATAATGCCCACCGAGAAAGGATAGTGCAGTGTAATTGATTCTGATTGGTCAAGAGTCTGTGCACGGGGCTTGCCGCACGTGCCAATTGGACAATTTGCACAAGGACTTTTCCGTAAAATGGATGCGGGTGTTCGGTAAAATGGAAGTCGAATTCCAGAACAAAATCAATGAAAATCCATCATATATTGACTTCTTTTGACTCTCTGACCAAAAAGCTATTTATGACTGGGAATAAATATGTGTATTAAACTACCGTTTAGACCAGCTCAGGAGACTGAATGTATGATAATGCCCTTGCCTACGGCTTGGGCATTAGTCACATCCATTCTCATGAGCTCGTCTTAAATGCCCGTTTAAGACGAGCCAAGCACATTTTTTTCTCTTGTTAATAACTTTTAGATTTTACATCGGTGAAAAACTTTGAGAATGGTTCTGCTAGGATAAAACCGCCAGTCCCTCTACCTTTTTAGATAATTGAAAATTAAGTGAAACTTGACTTGAAGTTATGCAGCCCTAAGAGTGGGTGAACTTTTGCTGAGTCAGTGGTGTATATTAGATTTCATAGGGCAAATGTGAGACGTTTCCACTGTGTTAAGGTTAGGTTCATTATCTCAAAGTAGCAGTTTATGGCCAGTCTAGCTACGGCTGAGAACTGCATGAGAAGAAGTGATGATAAAATGATTTAAGGTCACCATTTCCTGGGGCTTAAATCTGCAACTCCAGTTTTCTGGAAATCAGCAGAAGTCAAACCTATGTCAAATTTAGCCCATCATGTACTGTAAATGTTTTGTGACGTAAAATTAACGACTTCAGATTAAAAAACAGTTTGGCACAGTCAAGAGTTTTTGGCTGGGATGTTACAAATGGAGATGTAATTTCCATTTCTCCTTTTCTTTTGTTCATCGTTAAGACCCACTGCAGTGTTTGGAAAGCGAGTTCAAGTGTGCCAACAATCAGTGCATATGGAATGGTTGGGTCTGTGACAACGATCGGGATTGTTTGGACGGTTCAGACGAGAACAATTGTAAGTGGCTGCTTTTGAGGCATAAGAGGGAGAAATTAATCTCCTGTTCTCCATAGCATCTAGACCAGTGCAAAGTTTTCACAAAGTTTGTTTCTTAAATACATGTTTGTACAGAACTAATTACTACAAATAGGGCTAGGATGATAAGGAAAAATGTTTTAATGATAAGCCTTATACATGTATCTAACTTATTACATAATATATGGCGATCATGGAATTTCAACAAGCCCATCTTTTCCCAAGTAAGAGATTAGACTATGCCGGAATTAAAAAGAAGTAACTGGAAAGGAGTCTAGGAAGTCTTTTTCTTTTATCTCTTCTCCCAGGCACTAGAAGATGTGCTGAAGATGAATTTCAGTGTGGCAACTCGCAATGTGTCCCACGTTGGTGGCGCTGCGATGGAGAAGACGATTGCGGCGACAGCTCGGACGAAGACCAAACCATGTGTGGTAAGCGACTGCCAAAACCTCAGTTTTTTCCTTCCAAATCATGGTTTTTGTCTCTGTAGGCTTTTGGCAAGCTGCGAAGCAAGTGTAATACCGATTTCTGTCTTCTGTCCGGCCGTCCGCCCTCAAATGTTAAAGTTTTTCCTTGCAGGTCTGTAGGTGTTTAAATGTGCCTTTGAGTGCTTGTTTGCTTCTTCTTGGAATTCCGTCAGTATTTAAATGGTCTCATCTGGCATTAATGCTTAGAAACTTATGAATTAATGGAAAAATTATAAAAGTTGAATATTAAAGTTTTGAGTTGTGCCGTCCGCCTTCAAATGTTAAAGTTTTTCCTTGCAGGTCCACAGGTATTAAAATGTGCCACTGAGTGCTTGTTTTTTTGCTTCTTGGAA
>NW_019091362.1:3232098-3245810 GCF_001949145.1 Acanthaster planci
GAGTAAGAGATGGATAGGATGATGGGGAAGGGGTCCAGAGTAAGAGATGGATAGGATGAATCGGAGGGGGCGGAGTAGGAGATGGATAGGATGATGGGGAGGATGAGACTCACTTCAAGGGAGTCTCTTGAGCTCATCAAAGCTCTTCTTTCTTGGGGCCAATGTTTGGACAATGTTTTCCTGATGTTTTACAGGGTTATAACCGAGTACTCCCTGAGTAGCATGTTTACTGCCAGATATTGAAGTGGCTTAAGCTGAATCATATAGACTTTGAGCAGTAAACTCTTTTAAAAAAGGAACGAATTTGGACAATAGTGTGAAAAGTCAGACTTTAAGACAAACATTTCAGAATGCACTCGCTGGATACTTTGAAATAGTTTTCAAGCATTTCTGAGATATATTTCAAAGTTTTGTTTGATTTCCAGATCCGAAATTCCTTCTGTGTAACAACTAAATTTATTTGTTGGCTTACTGTTACTGTCTCTGTCGCTGTGTTCGCAATGAACAGCTCAGTATTAAGTGATGAAAAAGATATTTGAAAAGTATTTGATTACATCTCTGGTGATTTAGTTGGTTTATACAAACAGTTAGTTTCACATCTGTTTCAATTCAACCCTGGTTCTGCAGCTGGAGTGGCGTGCTTACCTCCCAACCGATTCTTGTGTAGAAATTTCATCTGCGTTCACAGCATGCAGCGATGTGATGGCGAGGATAATTGTGGAGATGGCAGCGATGAGCAGTTCTGTAAGTCCATTATCAATTATCAGTTTGGGCAGCTTCCCGGATTATACCAATACTGCCATTTTGGTAACGATGTGCCATTTTTAATTTAAGATATTTTTTTTTTGAATGATTCTTGATGAAAAAAATCCGTCGTTCTGATGGATTGAGGCACGAAATAACACTCGAGTTAACATTTTACCTTGGCCGTGACCACAGGTACGACAGAGCCGCCCCTCTGCCAACCTGAGCAATTCAAGTGCCGGAACGGTGGGTGTGTGCCAAACTACAAATTGTGTGACCTGGTCAATGATTGCGGAGATTTCTCAGACGAGACAGACTGCGTAAGGGGTAAGTCTCGATGCAGTGCCGGCCCAACACACAGCCACTGAAATAGACTGATTGCGTCCACTATACATGACCTACAGTTGGTATCAGACATCAACAAACTTGGCGTCCTCCCATAACAACAAGGTGTGTTTTAAGTGATTTTCACCAAAAATAAAGCCGATTTTCAGTATAGCACTCAGCACATCTGTGATATGCGTATTTTACCAACCATTGGCTTTATTTTTTGTAAATGACACTAATGAGGTCATGTGACTAAGTGGACCCAATAGGTCTGTCGACTCAGTTGGAAATTGACTTGAGTAAGATTTGAAGGTCTGCACAGCAGAGATTCAGCAAGGAGGCTGCCGTTGAGTCCGTTACTACTTCAGTGACAAACTCAGTCACAAGTAACAAGGAATATTTTTGTCGTAGTTTAAGTGAAGAGCATGTGACTTGGCTTGAAGAAGACTGGATGATCCCACTTCTTCGTTAACAGTTATTAGATCTTAAGTATTTTTTTTTTCTTTTTCTTGATTGTACTGCGCCATGAGTGTCTGTCGAGGTGGTACCGGCACATTATAAATATTCATTATTAGTAGTATTATTGTGGTGGACTGTCACTAAATTAATAAATTTGTATTAGCATCATCTTGGCATATTTTCTCGTTGTACTTTGTGTGGTTCTAAGAAGAGCCACATATGAAACCCTACATTAGATATTGTGCGATCTATTCACTTCCTGCAACAAGTTCCAGAGTACCAGATAAGCCGTACACAACTTCCCCCCTCCCCCCGTGGTGAGCATGTCAACGGCTTCTTGTAAATATTATCATTCTTTGTTACAGTAAGGCATTAATGGAACACTCTGAAGACTTGGCATTGAAAAAGGTTTTGTTGTAACATCAGAGAAAATGTTGAGGGGTAGATTCTGCTCAACTGTCCTTTTTTTAAACGGTATATTGGCTCAAAGAAACTATATTAGTTTTTTACTTGCCTGTAGAAAGCAACTGCGCTGATTCTGGGCATGTGTGCGAGCATACCTGCAATGATAGGCAGCAGGGTACCGGCAGTGGGATCTACTGTAGCTGTCGGGAAGGGTACCGGCTGCAGGCCAACGGGAGGTCTTGCGAGGGTGAGGTCTTGTTTCTCTCACAGTCATGTCTCGTCAAAAGGTGTGGGACCAAAGTGTGTTTTCTGTGACGGGCAAAAATATTCTGAGAAACACAAATTGCATCAGGAACCCTCCGATTGGGTGTGCTGTTGACTTGAATGGCTGACTCGGACGTGACTTGGACTAGAGTCTGAGTTTTTTTTTTTGACTTGTTGGAGAAATGAACTGGACATTCTAAAAGGAAGAAATACATAAACTCTGAAAAGGAGAGAAACGTTCTTTGTTGGCAAGGAATGTGATCAGTTTTTGATCAATGGTAACACGAAAAGCTCACAAACAGAACAACTGAAGCGCACATTCAAGTTGAAGACGTCTTACTTCTCAGGTCTGAAAAATTAGCTGAAAATGTTTGGGGGGAAAGTTGACTAACTCTTCACCCTTCTCTTTCCTCAGACATCAATGAGTGCGAGCAAATTGGAATGTGCTCCCAGACTTGTGAGAACCTGCAGGGAAGCTTCAGATGTAGCTGCCTAGGAAACTACACAGAGGACAGGCTGACCAGACGTCACGTCACCTGCAAGGCTAAAGGTCAATAGAAATGAAACAAATGTCTCACTAAACTTTTGATATGCTTATTGAAATCTTGTGGCAACTTGAATGCGGTATTGACATGTCATCAGCTTTCCTGTAGTGATGAGTTCCAGTCCTGTCAGATGGTCAGTATCTCTTATTTATCTTGATATGACAGTCTGGTTTGAAAAGCTGATGGTTGTTCATTTGCTCAGCTGTGAAGTGTTCTTCATGGGATGATGGCTCTTGTTGGTATATATTCGGGGAAAGGGTACCACTTTTGGTTACTGGCATTTGTTGTGTTTTCAGAATCTCCCAAACTGTTGTGATCCATCTTTGGACAATCTATTTTGGTGACAGTGCATTTCGAGTTAGGGTACCCTTTGTCATGAACCATACACAGTATACTCTTAGCGGTGCCGAATTGATTTAGAAACTGTTTTCAGAAAGGGGAATTCAGTATTCACACTGAAGCACAGTGGCCATTGACTTCCTTGACAAGGTGGTCAATGTGGATTGTGCTCCTGAATCCACTTTATTTGTTGAGCACTTTGAAATTGGAAAGCGCCCGACTATTTTGCTGTTATTACAGGTGATAGCCTGACTTTGAAAAACATTTTTCATGTGGACGATAAAGATGGCATGACTTTTGGAAATTTGCAATCATAAATCAATAAAGGAATGAATAATTTTAAGAAACTGATAAGAGTATTAGGATAGTAATCTGTAATTTGCCTTATAACATCATCTTTGCTCCCACACTCAATAACTTGGCATCGCCTAACTTTTGTCAAAGATGTCCGATTCATGAATAAGGCCACAGTTGCCTGTTGGGATGACATTAGCGTGATTTGCTTGACATCTGTCCTCTTAATCCCGAGACAGGTCCCCCAAATTTCCTGCTGGTCCTGAATAGTCGGCAGCTGCAACGCTACAGCCCCCACCACAACAACATGACCTCAGAGTACTCGGGCGACGAGGGCGTGCGCATCGATGCCGTGGACTTCAACTACAACACCCAAACTGTCTTTTTGCTGCACGCAGAGAGCGGCACCATCAGCCGACGGAGGCTGGACACAGCCCAGCGCAAGCGCAGAGACACATCTGTGCAGATGCTGGTGCGTGTGTAGTCCTGTGCTGTCCTTTGTGGTGCTGATTGTCTTTGACCTCTCCAAAATTCAGTCTGAGCAGTTTATGTGGAAGGACATGGCAACAGGCAGTTATCTGTCCAATAAGCTTTTTGCAAGGTTAAATTTGAATAAAATCTGGTACACTGAGTTATTTGATTGCTCATAAACATAACAAGTGGAATTCCCCAGTCTAATGACACGGTTGCTATTCCTCGTGATTCGGGGAAAGCTTTGCGTAGCGACCACCGTCTATGGAATGGACTGGTTCCTTTGTGCCCTTCTTATCCATCGAGAACAGTGAATAGGTGCAAGATGTACAACAGTTCTTTGGTATGGAGAATTTATATTGTTACGTTCAAGTGAATTAAAAGAACCCAGTGTACCAGATTTTATTCAGATTTAACTCGTAAAAAAGCATATTGGCTTTGTCACAAACATGGAATCTGAGAAGTCTGTAGAATTAAACTGTTTGTTGATCTTGAACTTTGCTGCCATACATGGCTTACCGTTGCAGGAGATAGTGAGAAATCCCATTAACAGGAGATAGTGAAGAAAGCACATTAACAATCTCAGATAGTATCTGCCCCCATCGGGTTTTCCCACCATCTCATTGGATGAAACGCATCAGCGTCATCTCTGTCCTCAATGTTTATTTTCCTAGCAAAATGGTAAAAGAAATCATTGAACCATCAGCCCCGAATAGCAAGTTGGTGAAGGCAGTCGTGGTAGCCATTGGTGAATTGAATTACATGCTAGTCTTTTCTCAAGCAGTGTGCTTACCTTGCAGGGGTTGAAGTGGTCACCTTAACTAAAGACTATCAAACTCATGGAGTCCGTCCGCTCAGAACTCTTTCGTTTGACATCTTTTGCCATAATTTGTCACTTTCATTCATTCCCTTTATTTCCCTAAACAGGTTAGTAACTTGACCAATCCACACGGCATTGCTGTTGACTGGCTCACCTCTAAGATATATTGGACAGACACAGCCATTCGGGTAGTGGATATCAGCACCCTAAACCTACTGACTGTCATCGAAAAGGGTTTGAAGCGACCTTTTGCCATTGTGGTCCACCCTGGGCGTGGGTGAGTAAGCAAAGCATTACACTATTCTTCTAGTATTTGAAGGGCAGAAATGACATGCTGTCTTCTTTCAGGAAGAATCTACCAATAATTTCTCTGCTGGACAAAATTTTTAAGAAGTAAAAAGCCATAGACTTGGAACTACTAAAGATATTGCATTTAAGTGACAAACATTTCACCATGTAGGAAAAGTTACAGTCCTAGAGTAATGATGAGATTAAACTCTCAGAACTTATTTGCCAAATTGGTAGCATTGTTAATGTGTCACAATTAATTAAATTAGTGGATTCAAACCGTACCCAGAAGAAATCTCTTCTCTCTGACTGGTTGGTTCTGTCAGTCCATTTCTGTTGGTGTAAGAAAAGGAGTCCTTGAACAGGCTTTTGCATTCGGTTTGTTGTTTATCATCGTCTTGCCCTCAACAGTCAGCTGTTTTGGTCCGAGGTCGGCCAGACACCTCGCATCGTCAGAGCCAACATGGATGGTACAGACAGGTTGTCGTTGGTTGGCAGTCACCTCATCTACCCTACCGGCCTGGCCATAGACTATGTCCACGACAGGTTGTACTGGGCAGACTCCAAGGCCTCACGAATCGAGATGATCGGTTTGGATGGGGCCAATCGACATCTACTCCATAGGTTTTCAGCAGGTAGCTCAGACATTTTTTTAACCTGTTCTTGCAGATCGAACGTACTTTGGTTGCATGGCCATTTTGGTCATTAGCCCCCTTGAATACAAAATACCGGTGGCAGTAGAAAAAAGTTGTGTGATTGCGATGTGGGATTGATGGAAATTCATACATTTTGGCAGTATTTGGTTTCAGTAATTTATGCAAATTTGCGCACAATTTATTCAGATGTAGCGCTGTGCTCAAATAAATGCTGCATCATACTGTGCTCAAATGGTTGTTGTATTGTGAAGTTGAGACCTTTATAATCATGTGAGCAGTGTAATGCTGTTTGGCTGGTACATCATCCTCTTTCTTTCTTTAGAATTATTGTATCATTTTTACAAAATAAGTCATGCTGTTGCTAAAGAATCGGTAGAATGAGATCTGACCGGTGTTGGTCTTGGTCCCACCGCTCCCTCCTCCCATCCCACAGAGGAAGGTAATCCCTTCGCCATTGACGTCTTTGAGGACTACATTTATGGCACCACCAGGCCGGGCACGAAGATCTTCCGGGCTGACAAGTTTGGCCGGCGGGACGTCCCCAACGGCAACCTGACCTTCTTGGTGGAAGGGCTGGCCAGCTCCTCTGGCCTTGTCATCATACAACAACAGAAGCAGGCCCAGGGTAAGGGGTAATAGATTGTGTCAGACCCCACTGTACATAGAAGCTTAAGATGTGCCTACTGGCTGCTCAACTGACTCCAAAAAACAACATAAAGGACACATTGCATGTGCACCTTCGTTCTAACAGGCCAGTGGTAGTTACAGGATGCAACCAAATTCAGCTGAATGTGCACAAAAAAATCATACTATTCTCATTTTATTGCCAACAAACAATACTAGTGATTCAAAGGCTGGGTTTATGGCAGCAGTTTGAACATGCAGCATTGGACTAGTTGCTTATGGAGCCTGTGACTGAACATGTGGCCATGTGTCAGGGTGTAACCATTTTTCAACAGAATGTGCAGAAACCCATCAACATCTTAATGTTACTGCAAGCAGTCCCTGCACTTCAGCAGGTCATCGACATGCTCCCCAATGTTGATGTGGCTCTGAGGTTGAAACAGAGCAAGAGTTGAGCACATCTTGCAAACGGCACTTTTCACTCTGTCTTCTAAAAATTTGAAATATCTGTGCCTTTTTTCAAGCTAACTGAAAATAGTCCGTGAAACTTTGAGATAAATCAGGTCCTCATTTCATTTCAAGTGGTTACCTCCACCTGCAACAGTTTGCTCTCTAAGCATGCCAGCTCAGACGTATCATTGTTTATATTTACTTATCCTAGACCTGCCCAACCCCTGTGCGTCCAACCCGTGCGGGGACAAACTGCTCTGTCTCCTTAACTCTGATGGCTTCTCCTGCAAGTGCAAAGATGGATTGGAAGCTGCAGAGGCAACCTCGGATTGTTTCCCAATACGTCGGCCTAGCGGAGCTTGTAAGTCTTGCAGATTGCCAGCTAGCTGAACCCTCCCTTTTTTAACAGGCAGTGGGAAACTTCAAGGTTTTTAGGTTTTATAGAAATGGTCAGCATTTCAAAGTTTGTGGCAATGCTTATCTGGAGCGTGATCACTTGTTTGTCTGTCTTTGATTTGAACAGCGCCCTGCGAAGAGGTTGAATGCTTGAATGGAGGAACGTGTACCGTTACGCGATCCCGCACCACCAAATGCACGTGAGTAGCCCACGGTTTGCTATGGCAGAGATGAAGGGACTACTTTAACCCTTGCTTCTCTGAGTTTCCGTTGGAGCCAGCAAGATACATAGATACACTTCACACAAGAGGGTAGTGCACCTCACCAGTGTAAACTCCCAGTGAGGTGCATAGGCCGAGCCCTGCAGGAAGGCACTAATGTAAATAAAGTGGGGCGTCATCTGTCTAGAGGCCGCTTGGAGGTTGCCCTTTGCATGTCAAAAATGATCGGCTCAGCATTCCTCGAAGTGTGTTGCCGACCACCTCTGCAATAGTGTTACTTCAGCAAAGCATAGGACAGTCATATTAAGTGTATATTGAAGTGATATGGAAGATTTAGCAGAGCAAGGGTTAAAAACTTTCAGTCACTGAAATATTAGTGGAAAGGGTAACTATTAGTAAAAATTATAAACATTGCTTGCTCTCAAAGAGACCATATTTACATGCAGAGTGTAACTTAACCCTAACACTCCTGAGTCCTCCAACTAGTGAAGGATTGAGGAGGGTTAGGGTTAATGTAAATTTTGTAGTATGTTTTGCCTTACACAAATGCTACTTTGGATTTGAGACTACTTTCATGAACCCGGCAGACCAGGTGGTCAAGTGCTTAAGACCTCTGCACTAGTAAAGGGGAAGTTGTGGGTTCCAATCCCACCAAAGGAAGTTATTTTGGGGAGGTGGGGAATGTTGGACCCTTCCTACAGGGTGATGCTCCATCTTATTTGGGTGATCTTGTTCCAGTTCTATGCTCCAAGTCATCAGGGTTTGCGGTCATCCAAAAGCAATCTACTCAAGGGAACTATGGCTCAATGTTGGGGGGAGAGAAGCTTTCAGATTGCAGCACCCAAACGTTGGAACTCTTTACTGGAAACAGTGAGACTATTGGAATAACTCGACACATTCAAGGACAGATTAAAATCACATGTGCGTAGACAGACGTTTGGTGGATACAGGCCTTCTATACTTGTTCATTATTATTATTATAACCATGTGAGTGTGTGTACATTTACGTCGGTGAAAGGGCAAAGCCTTCTTTTGTGGTGTGCATTACATGTAACAACATTTTCTGTCTGGAAATTAAAAAAAAACTTAGGTGCACTCCGCAGTACAGTGGCGGACGTTGCGAGTTGGACCGATGTAGCGGATATTGCTTGAATAGTGGGACGTGTACCGTCAACAGTGCCGGCAATCTGCATTGCCAGTGCACCGCCAAGTACAAAGGAGACCGCTGCGGCAGCGACCGCTGCGGGGCAGTGTGCATGAACGGGGCCGACTGCGTGGAGAGAAACGGCGAAGTTGTCTGCCTGTAAGTCAAACTCGACCTTATGAACAGAGACAATATTATTTTGCTGCCGTCCACGCCACATTTTACACAGTATTTCTTCGACAGTGCTAGAGACTTGTTGAATCCAAGTCATTCCATTATTAGGCGCTCATGTTGGGTTTTAATGCAGGGCATTCTGTGTTTGTCATTTCCTGGAGACAAACCAATTTTCAGTTGATATGTTCTTGTTACTCATCCAAACTCACAAAAGAGATTACTGACATGATGTTATGGCAGATCTCACACATCACGTCACATCTCGTACTTTCTGAAGTCGTAACTTTCTGTGCCTGCTTAGTTCATTTTGCCTTTGCACTTGAACACGTATCAAAATGATCAGAATGATAATTGCACACTACTTTACTTCTCGCAATGAAAGATGTGGGATGCAGTACACCGGAGACAAATGCGAAACCAACCTCTGCGAGGGACATTGCTTAAATGGAGGGACATGCTACTTCAGCGGTAGTGGTGATACCAGGACACAGAATTGCACCTGCCCGCGGTCTTACACGGGATACCGGTGTGAGATTTTGCCAGGTGACCCATGTAAACCCCTGAAGTGCCAGAATGGGGCTAGCTGTCGGAAGATATCAGGTTTGTTAAACCCGCTCTTTTCAGCCAATTGTAAAGTTTTTTGCATAACATTTTATATTTTTGTTTCTCACTTTCATTTTTGGTGTTTATTTTTTTTGCTTTTGTGGATGTTCTGTTTTTGTGTGTGAGTTTATGTTTGTGTTTGGTTTCGTATAATTGTTGGTATGGTGTTTGGTTTGGTTTGGTTTTGAATTTGGTTTTTGGCTTGGTGTGGGTGATGCTATGGTCTCAAGAGCCAACGAGACAAGATCCCAGTAGCATATCACTGTTATCCCGTTTGATGTGAAATAAGAGATGACTGTGGACTCTATACACAATAACTCCCTCCATTGTGGAAGGAACCAGGACCAGCACATGATTGCCAATACCGCCATAGACAGTGTGCACATGTTGAAGGGTGTCGACCTTGTACATATTCTGATCGTGCAAACTCCGTTCCATACGGGTTCGTGCACACACATACGCCTGCCTATAAAAGGGACCAACTTGGCTAGAAATCAAAGACCCTCAGACACACACAAAGCAGTGACACAATGTTCCATTCTTGTTATTGCGAGATTTTCCCTACTGCCCCCCCAAAAAATTCAAGGAATTTGAAATCCAACATCATGCAAAATTGATCGCCGTCAACTGTTCAGGGATAATAAAAACAGTTGAGTTTTGCTGATAAGATGCGTAATTTTTGTTTTATATTTTTCTTTGGTTATTTCCCCCTTTAGCTGATGAGGCAGAGTGTGTCTGTTCCTCAATACGCTACTCAGGTCCCGAGTGTAGCGTTGACCACTGTGATAAGTGTCACTACAATGGATTTGTTTGTCATATTGATATGGATGGAGCCAAGTGTGTGTGAGTACCCAATAAGATGTCTGACCAACCCCAGACCCTATGGAACATAGTTGTCTGTGATCAATGTTCTATTAAACCGTGCTTTTGTTTTTCTTGAAAATTTTTGTAACACAGGACTTTTGCCTCATCCTTGATGTTGATGCCTTTTAAACCTTGCACATAGTTAGACTACGATCTGAAGATGTATGCCGAATCATGACGTCATTGTGATGTCATCACCTGATTTATTATAGAATTTTGAATATTTACGTTGTTTTTCCTAGTATGTTTTGTGCACTTATTTAAAAGCTTTTTATTGAAACTCGGTAATCTTGCATCTTCATCAAAGTTAGACAAAGCAAAACCTAGGACACCAAAAATGTACTTAAGGAATTACGTCATGATGACGTCATCAGGTGACAAATTACAAATGCTGATTCATGCTTAATCTTTAGAAATCTACAAAAAAATCAAACGTGACTTCCTGCAGCTGGCTTTTTGCACCAAATGATAGAGTAATGTTTGGTCTTCATTCCTTCTCGTATAGGTAAAATCGTTTGACCCTTACTTCTGATCCAAAGTGGTCTAAACTGGAAGTGCTTTGTAACTTGAAATTGCTAATAGATATGAACCTACTTTCAACGGTATTATTAGTCTCCGACACATTTCTTTTCCTCAAAACATGTACCGATGATGTCATGCAATACTCGAGCGCCCTCGGATGACAGGCTGAAACATGATTAAAATCAATTTTGAATAGATACCTGTGGCAAAGTTTGTCGGAATGACTTGAAAATTGATAGAGACAATGACCTTTAACGCCAGCAATGTTTGTGCAAAAAATTAGGCTGATGACTTCATCAGACCGGAAGAGATAACAAATTCACTAAAAATCGCTCAAAAATCAATCCTGACAGCTACAAGCTGAAGTTTCCCACCAAAAACTAAAGGTGTTAGGCTCCTTTTGCCGTTTATGCACGCAGTGTGCCGCTAATGAAAAAAATTGCCATCCTGTGGTAATGCCAGCAACACAACCCATAGGGGTCAGAACCGTAGTGGTAAGAGCCATATCCTCGGTATGTGTAACATGTGTAACTAAGGCCACACTGTTTCGGGGAATCTGACAAGTTTCCAACCACACATATCTGGCGCAGTTTGTAGTTTGTGTATTAAATTTTGAACAGCAGACTTAACAATGGCGGTTCGATTCCAGCCCTTTGCAACTGATTTTTTTTAACCATTTTTCCCCAAAACAGCTCAGTGTTTGTCTACCGACAAGCACAACGTTTGTCTCGTTTGTTTTTGAGTTTTACAAAGTTTTTGAAAGTCTGTCTCTCCAAGCATCTCCAATCTCAGCTTGGATTTTTAAAGTAAAGACAACGACAAAAATGTCATTTAAGAGAAGCAGAGAAACGCAAATATTGAGGACTTAACATCTGGTCATTTGGATTTGATAGTGACATTTATATTTCTAGCTTTCCCAAGGTAAACAACACTTCCAAGTTTAATCTCTTTTTTGGCTTTTACGATTATGATTGAAAATGCCATATTTATTTTTCTTTCTTGGAATAGACGTCAATCCCCTACTCATTCATCTGGAGATAAAGGTGACAAGGGAAAGAACTCACAGAACCAGTCGTCAGGTACGCAAAAGTGTCCCTCCAAGTATCATTGATAGGGATGTATCATGCTGTATGCGGTTGGAATCAGAAAACTCATAGCCCATTCTTCTCAGTGTTTGGATGGATAGGACCTCTGCACGAGCAAGAGGGTTCTAGGCCCACTTGGGTAATCTCGGGAAATTTTCTCACAGGCTGTCTGAAAGCACGGAGCACAAAGTTGTGAAATCAAGTTGGTATTGGAGCATAATCATGTGTTAACATTAACTTCACATATGAGGTATTGGGTTCGAGTCCCACTTGAGTGATCACGTGAAATTTTCTCACAGGCTGTCTGAAAGCACGGAGCACAAAGTTGTGAAATCAAGTTGGTATTGGAGCATAATCATGTGTTAGCATTAACTTCACATAGATGTTCAAGTGGATATCAACAATATGAGATTAGTTTTTTTTATCAACACTGGTACCACTTTAAAGCTTGAACAGTACCCATTAAAAGATTTGGCGAACTTTTGTAGCAACAATTATTTCAATGGTGTTAGGATAACAGCCTATTTGATGTCTGGAAGGGAAACGTGAAGTGTCAACTGCTAACCAGAAACTGTGGTCCCCCCAAAAGAATTCTGTTTCCTTCAAAAAAGCTTTCCCTCTGCCATTTGGTTCATTCTAAAATACAAGTGAAAGCACTGACTGTTTTTTGGCCAGTGTGGGCTTTCCTGCCTGTTGTATTTCTGAACTCAATGTCTGCCCTCTTTTCTCTCTTTCACCTTCTCTGTCTGCAGTTTCTGTTGCTGTGGCAGTTCCCGTTGTTCTCGTCGTCATCGCAATAATTCTGGTCCTGTTCCTTGTCTGGTACAAGAAGAGGTGGGTGCTTGTCGAATAAACCAGAACTGTTACTGCTGTCTTTGATTTGCTGTCATATCAAGCGAGTTCACACATGAAGTACAGGAAGACATCATGAGAGACAAACACCACCAGCTCTGCTGTAAATATGTAGCTTGGTTGAAATGAAGTGTCATCTCAATTTCTTTGCATTTAGGCCAGTGTTGAAGCTGTGTGACTCATCCCTTACTTTTACAGGTCGTAAGTTTGCCTCCCAAATCTCAGCTGTGATGCAATCTACGGCTTGCTTCTCAAACTTCACTGCCGGTTTCAAAGTGTTTGTACTGCTAGCAGCGAATGGAAAAAGTCCAATCTCTGGCCCTGTTTTCAGAAACTGGAGCTGAATTGAGTTGGAGCTGAAGATGGAAGTGGATACTGAAATGTAGAAAAAGCTGCACATTTCAAAATTGGCCATGTGCGGAGCGAAAAGGGCATTATGTAGGCCTACAATAATGGGGTGGGGTTTGATCACATTTTGTCAATAATACCAAGAAATGGCTTGATAAGTCCTGTCTAAATGTTTCTGTTGAGGCTAGATATAACATTTGCCCCTTTGGGAAGGACTGGCTAGCGGCTGGAATTGCTTCTAATAGACATGTGTGCTACTTGTAGTCATAGCTAAGTGGTGGAGCACGGGTATACCATTCTGGAGGTAATAGCTTCAAGCCCTGCTTGTGTGTTGGAATTGAACAAGTCACTACAGGGATACTTTTTGGACAAAGAAGGACGTGAAACCTAAATGATGTCTTGACTTGCAGGCACACGGGCAGCTTCAAGCATCAGCGGATGAAGCAGGACCCAGCAGGCAACATTGAGATCGGCAACCCAACATTCATGTATGAACCACAAATCAATGAAGATGAGGGGCCTGAGCTGGTGGACACCGCTTTCATAGTCAAGGGAAACAAGGTATGCAGCTTCTGTAGCCCGTGTCCCCATTCCTGCCCATCCAATCTCTTCTCCTCCCGTCCTGTCCCATCCCATCCTGGCCAATCCTGTCCCATTCTGTCCCATCCCATCCTGGCCCATCCCATACCATCCCATACCATCCCATCCCTTCCCATCCCTTCCCATTCCATCCCTTCTCATCCCATCCCTTCCCCTCCCATTCCATCCATTCCCGTCCCATCCCATCCCTTCCCGTCTCATCCCTTCCCATCCCATT
>NW_019091362.1:3246104-3261911 GCF_001949145.1 Acanthaster planci
TCCCTTCCCATCCCATCCCCTTTCATCCCTTCCCCTCCCATCCCATTCCTTCCTCTCCCATCCCTTCCCCTCCCATCCCTTCCCATCCCGTCCCATCCCTTCCCGTCTCATCCCATCCCTTCCTATCACTTCCCATTCCTTCCTCTCCCATCCCTTCCCGTCTCATCCCTGATCTGCGTATCCCACCCATGTATGCACACATCTCTTATACCTTGTTATGTTCCGTCCTTTGTTGGGGTATCTGAATAGTTTTCCAGTAATCAGTCTTGTCAGTCTGTTTATTAGTCCAGGCATTGTGTGTTGTATCTTTGTTTGATCTATTTGCGTCAGTGCCAGTCTGATGGCCAACCTCCCCAAAGACAAGACACACAAATTTGTTGCAGGCTCATGAACTTACCTCTGCTCTGGTCTTTTGTACAGTCTGTGATTTTCCTGGCAGTATTCCATCCATTTCAGATTTCACACCCAGGATTTGTGGATTGTGGATGTCTGTTCAAAGTAAAGACTTGGGGCCCAGCTCTGGGTAGAACATGTGGAGCACTTTATATGAAGAGTTAACAAGTTTTTAATACAATTCAGTAGGCTTGTGTAAAAGTACAGTAAAGTAGCTTAGCCTGACTGCTGTGGAAAAACCAGTTCAGTTGCTTACCAATTTTCATGATATGCTTGGAATGGGCAGTGTTTAACTTTTAGCTGCCCCACTGTAGTATTGTTTGGTGTGAGGTGGTGAACCCTATTGATTACTTGTGCACCTGTCAATCTGTTTGTTGTCGTTGCCTCTGCTCGTCTTTCTGCTGTTCTCTTCATCTCTTATTAACTCTCGTCATGTTCTCTGTGTGGGTTCATTCTGTCTAGTTTGTCTCATGTCTTTGGTGTCACTGTCAGTCTTTCTGGCTGCGTGCCTACCCACCTCTCTCACTCTCGTCCCTCTGTTCATCTGCCTCTCTGTTGTTGGAGCCTTGGGCATCTTGCCTGTGATTTGCCGTGGTTACAGTTTCTTCATGCTGACTGCGAGTCTTTGCTAACACCCTTGGGTTTGAAATGTTATTATTTCCCTCCCCTCTCCCAGAAATGCCATATTTGAGGGCTTTGGGTTTGGATAATGCCCTGCTTTGTCAAGCTTGACAGGTTTATACTACAAAACCTTAACCGAGTTGATCAATCTTCATTAAAAGTTGGCTCATTTCAACGGGATTACTAGTCAGATTCAAAAAAAAAAAAATCAAAAATTAATAAAATGCCCAATCCCCAAATGACTACTGGTGGAATGTTTTGCATCCCCAAGTAGCAAGATATAAATGTTGGGCATGGCCCTCCTTCGATGTACGTTAGCACACACTGTACGCTCACCTAGTGTTTGAGATCATAATGAAGGAAAATAACCGAGGATTTACTGAGGAGGGATTGAACTCACAAACCCCATGCTGGTGCTGACATTCCCCTGCGGTGCCATCAATACTTAAATTTGCTCTCATCTGGTGCAAAACATATGTAGATGTCACCTGGCTTTATGGGATTTGCACCGAATCTGACATCATCTCACTCCTTGCTCTCCTATCCTGCCCCCCTCTCCAAACCCTTAACTCCTCCCCCCCCCTTCATTTTTGCAGCACGTTTTCAAAGGTTTCAGGCCATCCTACCGGCGTTTGTCGGACGCCAACGTTGACATCATGCTGGACTCGGGAATCTAACACCCTGCGTTGCCGTCTCAAAACCCAAAAAAACGCTTCCGCTAATCCAAGTAAAACCTTGATGTGGGGGGTCATTGTGTGTTCGATGACCGAACAGGGTCATCGGGGCATTGTGGATTGTGGCTGGTTTCATTTGCATGCAAAGTCACTTACATTCCCTTCCTCCTTTCCCGAAACTTTCCGCTTGCATAAATAATAAACCTGTATAGAAAGCACAAATATATTTATTTCCTGTTTTGTATTACAACTGATATGTGTTGATCACGTGCATTGTGCAGCCATTTTTTTTTCTTTTTTAAGACTGCCATTGGCGACAGCATCCCCATGATTTTTTGCACATGTACGCATTATCGTGGCATCGACATGGATTATATGAAGTTTGCTTGCAAGAGAGAAAGGTTCTCGCAAGTTAATTTTTCTTAGAAAAATAAAACTCTCAGTCTTTATGGAGGATAAAGAACAAATGTTCAACAAGAATTGCAGAAAAACCTGGGTTTTGAACTTGCATGCTTGAAGCTAGTAGTCTGGAGCTCGACTGAGAGAGGGTGCAATTTTCCTGGCAACAGAGACTCCTTTGGTCCAAACTGCACTTTGCTGGTTCAAGAATGATTGTGAAATGCACGTGTTACGGGAGCGTCGCTACCAGCAAAATGAACACAACCCACCAACCTGGCTCTGTTCATCCGATGAGGAGGTGCTTCTGCTCAAGGCAGATACAGCAGCCCATCCTGTTGAGCTATCAGGACAGCTTTTAATAATGGCCAGCAGATTCCAAAATGTATCACGGCTGTCATCATACAAAGAGAATTGCACGTGCTTTGCACATGCATCAAAAATGGTTTGATGCTGTCGCTACATTGAGTCCTTCCAAGGTCAGGATCAAGATAGTCCGATGCCAGCGCCGGGGGGGGGTGGCAGGGTGTTGTGCGACAAGCGCCCCCTACGTTCAAACTCTTTTCATTCACCAACATGCGGCAATGGCGTGCATATCCTTTGTTTCATAGCTGCGAGCAAGATGTATGATGCATATGACGAGGCTTCGAATCTACGAGCCGCCGGCAATGTTGATATTGACAATTTTATCTTTGATTCAGAGTTTTTCAACCTGTTTTATGACTAAAGTTGTTGTGGACAATACGAGTTGTGGCCTGGTTTGTTTACAACTGTGCTAGAGTATTGCACAGCACTGGTACGTACACGACAAACAGCTGTATGTTATGGAGCTAAAAGCCCTTCCATGCTGGTCAAGGTCCAAAGCTTGTAAACCGAGTCTGTACACATATTTGAAGCCGCGTATAAGCATATCTGACACAATGAACAAAATTTGAATGGGATGCAGCACTGGTTTTTTGTAACTGCATAGAAAAGAATAAAACCTCAATGCTTAACCACTTCCTGCCGGGGACTCCGGATCCGGACACGTATGCTTTATATGTGGCCAGGGTCTCCGAATTTGGACAAAGGGAACAGGGCCTTGTAACAAGCGACCGTACTTGGAACAAAAGACCAGGCTGCTGGGCATTACCGACATTTTTCACTCTCAAAATTGGAGATAATCTTTATCTATGTCACAGTTTGGGGCATTTAGAGCAAGCGAATTACCACCGGGGACAAAAGCACTCCACCACCGCAGCAATGAGCCACACAGCACCGCTGCATGCTAATCTGGCCCCTATTGAAAAGAGTGTCAGCAGTGCACTGAGCCAGGTTCTTGAACAAAAAAATGTTACGTAACACCACAAAATTTGGGCTCTTTTTAAAAGGCTGCAGGCCTGGCTGAAATACTCAGGCGTCAATAGATTTTGTCTGTCTGGCTAGAGAGGACACCAGACATGCCTTCACGTGTTTGCAAGTGTCCAGTAAATGATGATAGAAATTTTTAAAGAATTTTGAAAACAGAAAAAAATGATAAATATCCTGCCCCAGCATCATCAACATTGATAAATGCCCCGGCAGGAAGTGGTTAAGGTGCATTTTTACAAATTAGATGGTTATTATGCATGGATTTTAGGGGTGTTCATATGAGGAGATCACGGCACAGCGTATGCGTGTTGGCATGCAGGATTCACTGCACTATCGAGAAGCTACACTGGGCATCCTTTTCTTGAGGCAACAGGCTGGTGTACACATTGAAAATAAAACGAGTTCTTCAATAATCCTTGAAAACACTGAAGACTGCAGCTTAAAGGGAAACGGGTCTCTCTGACCACCCTTCGTAACGAGTGGAATAGGTGCACAGGCAAGCGCGTCACTCGCAGACCCCTTCTGTCCCCACACGGCCTGCACCGTCTTAGCAGTGTGAACACTAATAATATCACAGAATGTTTTGTGATTTAGCATTTGGAAATGCATGTCCACTAGTTTGTGCGTAGTTTTGCCATTTCGTAGTGCTTCTGGTGATCATGTCACTTTTTTTGTGCACGTTAAACAAGTCTAACTTTGCTGTCTCGACTGTGTCTGCACTGCCTTTAAGTGTACATAACATACAAATGCATTGTGTTCATATGTGCAATCAGACACTTTTTTCATTTTGACTTTGTACTGGTTGCATGTTGTGCTGTCGTGAAATATATGCATACAGCAGGTGTCTGTAATATCTGATTTCCACAGATAAGAAAACTGAAATTGTCATATTAATGATAAATCGGTCTTCTTCGTGATGTTGGTAGTAGTTCTATTCCTTTGCATATCTCAGGAAGTCTCCTGCGTTCACGTACCCCTGCCCAGCCTACGTATGCAAATTTCCCATGTGCCTATTACAATTCGCTGAAAAGACTGATTATGCATTCTGCCCCTTGACCCTCCACAATGCACTGCAATCCCGTCGCCATGTTTGTCCTTCTTTTCTCAGTGCCTATCTTTTACGAACATGTCTTTTATGGCATTTTTGGAGTTTCGAGTTCCGTACCTTTCGCGTTTGTGACTTGATTTCTGTGTATAAATAAAAAGTGATTGATTTCCTATCTATTGATAAGAGTGTCTATTCTCGTATTTCGTATATTTGGTTGTTCTTTTCAGTCCCTTTTTTCTGTGCATTATCTACAGGTGTGGGTCTGACCTACCGTGGTGTGTTGTGTATGGCCGTTGAACAGGGCTGAGCAGCCCTTTGTTGTCTATGTGGTGCGTGCGTTCGAAAAATAACTGCCCAACTCTATATGGGTCTGGCCGTGGAGCGGGGCTTGGCGGGCTGCCCCGCTCCTTTGTGGTTTGCGTTATCCGATTAACGGTCTTGACAAGGAGATACCCAGTGGAATTAATAGGCCGGGGTCAAGCGTGCCATGCCGCAATAATACCCTTGATCAATGATGACCACTACTGGAATTGATCGGGCTGAATTGATGACTGCTCTGTACACCTACCGACCGGGCTGAGCGTGCTGGACCACAACACTACCCTGGGTCATGGATGCCCACTCCACATATCTACAGATCAGGTTGAGCGAGCTATGCCACAACAATACCCTTGATCACGGCTGGCTAGAGAATAATGGGTTGTTCCTTTCTCTAGGCTTCAAGTACTGGGCGTTGCTACCTACCACATCCCCTAAACGACTCTACTGACCGATGGCCTCACGGGGCGACGGTATGCCGTCTGCCCTGGGCCTCTCACCAGCTTCTGCTCGCTAGGCAGCTGCCATTCAGAGCCGGGCCAGTCAACTCCCTCCAAGCTGGCAATGGGTTCCACAGCTGGTTCGTCACCTTCCACCGCTTCTGTCGCGGGCGAGTCTGCAATTCAGCATGGTGCTCTCCGTTGCATCAGACGACATTGCCCCCCCCTCCCCCTGTGAACTGCTACGCCGCCGAGCTTTCAACTGCCACATCCTATCCACAGCTGGATGGACTCCGGTCATGAGGCCACCGATCACGGCCTTGGATGCTCCTCGCAGGATACAACCGACCATTTGGGGGACCCTGGCCTGGCTGTACCTCCAGCCGTCCCGGCCTCTGGCTCCCGCCACTAGTGAAGGCTAAGGAGCGCAAGGCCAAGACATCTTTTTTGCCTTCTTCCTCGTCCAAGGCTAAGAAGAAACGCCGCTCTGATCCGGATCCACCCCCCATGGATGACGACCCCCCCAGTCCCTCTCGGAGGCCTTCACCTCTCTCTCGCCCGCAAGATAGACACAGAGCCTCAGCCAGTGGCGACGGCACCTGACTCGAATCCCCTCCCGGCCATCCCTCCTCCCTCACAAGGGATGTTCTCCGAGGCTGAAGTGGTCTCTGTTGTCCAGCCAGAACCTTTCCCCCAGCGGGATCCGGCTCTGGATCATGTCCTAGACCATGGTGGCTCTATCCGTTTGGCACTGCAATTGGGGTGAGTAAACTTACTCCCCGTTAGCCGGATCTGTGCGCCTGACATTCACCCTCAATTCCCGTTCTCTGAAGTCCTCGGGCGATCTCCCTACTACTAGCACCTACGATGAAAGACGTGTATTCATTGGTATGGCTCATCAGTCTACACACCGGGACGGTCCCACGCCTCCCGGGCCAGCTTTGATGTAGAACAGAAGTATTTGGTTATGGAGCGATCTTCCATCTTTGGACGCTCCTTACCTGCAGTCTTTCTTATTCTTGCAATCATATGATCTTGATTCCCTGTGCATGTAATGATATGGCCGTAGTCCTCCAACTTCAGCATTCAAATGGCCACGTTGAACATAGTCCAATGGAACAGGGCTCACTATTCTTTTCTCATAATGAAAACTTTCGCTTCTGTTGACATGTGGGCTGACCTTCCTTCACAATCACCTCTGGTGGTGGACCATCATCAAGCACCTGTCGGCCAGCCTCCCCTTCGTACTTCTAGATCCAGATGTGACTGTAATGACAGATGTGTCGCATTCAGATGGGACCTTTCTTCCTCGACTCCATGCCTCTAAGGGTCTGGGACACCCCCTCTCAAGACAAGCACATCAACAGGTTAGAGCTCCAAGCGGTGTTCAACGCCCTTCACCATTTCTGACAACACCTAATAAGTCGTTCAGTTCGAATCCAGAGCAGCGGCAGTGGCGTGCATCAACCGCCAGGGCGGTACTGTCTCTCCTCAACGCTGCACCCTTGCGTGGCAGCTTTTCACGTGGACAAACGATCAACGATCACCCTCCAAGCCGTCCACATAGCGGGAACCAGTAACGGCATAGCAGACACACTCTATCGGGGTGCCGTCCGACCAATAGGGTGGATTCTTCAACAGGGTGGGAGATCAAGCATCCCCATATCGACCTCTTCACTTCCACCAACAAAACCCATCTCCGGAAGTTCTGCTCCAGGTTCCCTCACTGACGGGCATGGGCGACAGGCACCTTACAGGTCGACTGGTCGTGCCGTCTGTCATATGCCTTTCCTTCAATATCCCGCACGTCCTGTCTAAGGTAGAATGAGAGCCATGTCGGATCCTCCTCATCGCTCCGTGCTGGCCTTGCCAACTGTGGTTTCCAAGACTGACAAGGCTCCTGGTACGACAGCCGGTGGTCCTTCCAGTCTGGGAGGACATCCTTGGCCAACCCTAGTCAGGAATCCTCCACCCAGCACCGGAAAGTCTTCACTCGACGCGCTGGACGTCGTCCAACGATCCTTCAGGGCGTCGTGCCTTTCTGCAGACGCTGCATCCATGGTGGCCTGGGGTCTATGACTGTCCACTCGAAAAATTTACAACAGCCGTCGACAACATTTTACTAGATGGTGCGATGACCATGTTACTCCAACCAAGGCTCCTGTGAGTTTCGTTGCAGACTTCCTCACATATCTGTTTTACTCGGGCCTCCAGATTGCCACCATCCATAACTACTGGTCGGCCTTGGCGGCTGTTCACTCGGGCTTCAGCAATGGATTGACTGTCTCTGACAGCGCTGCCATCCACCATCTCCTTCGAGGAATGTTTGTCAAGTGTCCCTACGTCAAATGCCTCGTCTTATCCTGGGACCTCGGAAGCATCCTACGCGTTCTTGCTGGTCCCCCATTCGAACTGCTGTCCGATGCATCTGACCTCCATCTCAGCATCATACTGGCCTTCCTTCCTGCGGTTGTTACATCGAGGTAGCGAGCTTCATGTCCTATCGATTGCCGATGGTCACATCTGCTGGGAGCCACAGAGTTTGCCTTATCCAAACCATCGAGTTTCTGACAAAAAAAACAGATGCCTACCTGTCGGCCTCCCAACATTTTCGTTCCCTCATTTTCAGGAGACAACTCAGACAAGAGGTGTCCGGTCAGGACTCTCAAGTGGTATCTTGCCAGGACCGAGCATTACCAATAATCTAATTCCCGGCTCTTCATCCCCACGAAAAAACGCTTTCATCTGGCGTTGAGGGACACTATTGCCTGATGGACGGTCTCAGCCATTATCTTCGCTAACCGGCACAACATGATGAGATGACCCGATCTTATGTCAGGGCTTACAGTGTGTGGGCTGCCTCTGCATCCTGGTCATACTTCAGAGGAGTTCCTTTAGCTGAAATCCGCCAGGTGGCTTGCTAAAAATCTCCCTCCACCTTCTGTGAAAGATTCTGTGAAAGATTTTTTGCAGAGCAAAACAGCCCATGGCAGAGCGACCCTGCACTAGGCAGTCCGGACAATGTCCAGCTCTGTTCCGGGCCAGGCAGTGGATACTTCAACCTATGGGTTTCTTCTGGTGAGTGCTCGCTCTGGCGACGCCCGCCTTATGTCTCTATCAGTAACTACACTCCCCTCGCTGACCCATCTCCAGGGTACGGTGCCACTTTGCATATGTAAGCTGGGCAGGGGTATGTGAACGCAGGAGACTCCTCCCCCACATAAGTGTGGGTCAGGTCCTTTCCCACTTTGGCTCTGGTGATTTTCATCGCTTCAAAAAGAAGGACGAACATGGCGGCGGGATCGCAGTCCATTGTGGAGGGTCGGGGGCAGAATGCATATTCAAGTCTTCTCAGCAAATTTTAATAGGCACATGGGAAATTTGCATATGTAGGCTGGGCAGGGGTAAGTATCACTAGGAGACCCGACCCACACTAATAGGGGGGAAGATTTTCAGTGTTTGAAAGGAAAAAAAATGGGCGAAGGCCGTGTTAATCATGGTTGTATGACTCGATTGCTTTTTCATCGTGACCACAAGTTTGTGGTCATAAGTGGGCATGCCTGATTTTTATGAGCTAGTGAACTGGCTGCTTATCACGTAACTGAGAAAATGACTGGAAAAATGGATACCAAAATGGTGGCCTCGGACTCACTTGGCTACCAAGGCCAAAGTGGCCTTCCTTCAGAAGCCACTGTGCCGCCCATTTCAAGGGAACGTATGTTTGGTATTTTAATAGTCATGTGAGTGTTAAGCTAGCAGTAGAGGCTTACCTTTTAGAAAATTCAAAATGGGCCCTCTTATAAAAGGTCACTTTGTTTTTAGGTTATTAATGATTGCTTCTGGTTGTCATCCTGTGTTTGCCAACAGAAGAAAATGGAAATTGACACGTAGTGGGCCAAGTCACAATGTGCTCATATTTTGTTTTCAAGAAGGTATTTTTCCTCCCGTCTTGCCTTTTTACAGGCCACCAATTTTTCCAACCCTATGTACGGGTCTCTTTACCCTGACCGGCACAGCACGGGCTCAGAGCTCAGCCTGGACGAGAAAAGGGATCTGCTTGGAGACACAGAGAACATGGAGAATATGGACGAGGATGAGAGGGCGGCCATCTTGAGATGAAACAGAATCGGTCTGAGTTGGTTTGTATGTTAATTGTTTTCCTCGAAACCCCCCCCCATTTACGTAACAGTTCTGCCAATGCCATGAAGATCTTTTATCAAAGCAAGAGAGTCTTGCTCAGCATTTTTAGTTATTAATCCGAATTAAGACAGCAACAAAAAGAATTCCGAGGTACTGATTACATTCTGCAGTTTTGCACAGCTCAAAATAGTTATCTTTCTCCACTTATTTTTATGGCATTTCCAGATCCATTATCTTCTTTTTGTGGCTGATGAAAATTTCAAGAAGCAGCATGGAACATGTATTCAAGCAATCTTTTATTGCGCGATGTGTGACTGTCCATTGATATATGCTCCGTGTGGTATGCATTGGTCTCATTCATATACATGTACGTCTCGTTTTTTTCTTTTGTGGAAGTCTGGTCTTGTGAAGTCGTGTCTATGATGATGAACGCAGTGGGTGCTATAGAACACAGACAGGGTCTCTTTCCAAACATCGTATCAAAAAAGAATTATTTTTGTTTGCGTGGGATAACTTATATTTGTACTTTTTATAAACTGTTAGAAAAGACTGTTCAAGATGGCGAACTATTTAGTTAAGCTGTTTTCCATTTTTGTGTTTTCGTATGCCGAAAAATGCAATGTAATTTAAAGACAAGAGTAACTGTTTTGATTGATGCACCACATTTAAAGCAGCACGTCAGTTTTTAGTCAGAACATCTCACTGACCCCATAGAAGTAAGTTTTAGCATAAGACGTAGTTCATTTAGAACGGGAAAAAATTTCAGTACGACTTCATTTACAAATGGAAAAAAATTCTATTTTTGAAAGTTGTAAGCTAATGAAAACGATGTTGGCCGATATGAATAATGACTGCCCGAGGAAGTGTCTGTCTGTCATGTAATTTATACACCCATCATCAGTTGACTTTCATTCTGACTGTATGTAGATGTAATGGTGTCTTAATTGACTTGAGTCCCGTGGAAGCGTTTTTGTCTGACAGAATACAGTGGAAGTGTTCAGAACACTCTGACTTGTCAGGTGGATCTGACAAGGTGTTCAGTTGTGTGCTATTCATGCCAGTAGCTCATACCGATCTTGTAACACCAAAGCACTTGATTAATAAGTGTCGAAGTGCTGTGTAAATATTAATTCGGAAAAATGTCTGTGCAACAGTCAGGGTAAAGAGAAACCCGAGGATCAGGAAGCATTTCTGAAATGCCTCGTTATTCAGAATTATCCCAAGGTCCAAGACAAATACTTAAAACGCCAGCATAAAGATGTCAAGAGTCATTTGCCATACGATGTTGCTTCCCCTAGAAAAAGTTCTCAAAGTTTCGGAAATCCATTTGAAAGTACTTAAATTTCAAAGACAATGTGAGAAACAAGTACTTTCCACTTGTACAAATTTAATCATAGTGTACAAATTTATGATAGTGTTATCATAATTTTACTTGAAAAGTGTACGTCTTGCTCGCATGTTGATGTTCTTGAAAGAATGTGTACAAGTCTCGGAAGTCTTGATGCAGTTTGGTGTAAGATTTTGAGTAGTTGGGCCACATCAGCATTTGGTGAAAGAAAGAAATACACAAAACTTGTCAACGGTGCAAGGGTATTGGATAGGGGAGAGATTTGTTTATATAACGATAAGGTTTATGGGGTTTGGAGGGTGACTAAAACATTAGGTTTTTGTATGACAGAGAACACTGAATTTATGTAACTAACAGTACTTCATAATGTACAATGTATAGTACATGTACAGTGATGCCCGTACCTACTGCACAGAATATGTACATGTACAGGTGCAGATGGGACGTAAACCATTATACGTACATGAAGTCTTGATCACTGAAAAATGCCTGAGCTTATGGTTTGGCGACTGTTTAAAAAAATATAATTATCTTATGATTTTTCTGTCTAAATAATTGTCATAATTAATGAGTGTAGCATACCGGTGTTTTGCAATTATCTTAGAGGAGCAATAGAAATCATTTTGTGAAAGTATTTCAATTTGCCATGTGATAGGCCTGTGCCTATGTCTACATTAAGGGTGCTTGTAAGGTCTACTTCATTCACACTGTGTCACATTTTTACTTCATTTCTTGGTGGGAAGAATCCGTTTGATCAGTCAGGCAGTCCCAGCACGTGCAGACCATATGCACATACACTGATTAAGGCAGTCGAGGCTGCCCACAGTGCTTTGCAAAGCTTGCGCGTCCTTCTTAGTGCCCCCCCCACAGGACGACGACGGCTTCAAGCAAAGCTAGTAAAAAGGCATCTGCATTGTAAGTAAAATGTACTTTGATCAGTTTGCAAGGGAAGAATGTGTTGTATCTTTTATTGGAATTCATCAGTGGCCATTAATCTGTTACTTCATAATATGTACAAACTTATCTGTATAGTCTTTTTTTGGTGATGGCACGTACAAATATATCTCTTCAGGCTGTCTTTGCAAGGCATAGACCTGCGTAAAGCCCTAACTTTTTGGTGACTGTTTTTCCTGAAATGTTATGTTCCCTTTCATTGTATGTACTGTGTGGCAGGGTACAAATTGAATACTACAAAAAGTGGCTTTCTTTTATTTTCATACTTTAAAAGGTTTTTTTTTTTTTTCCGAAATAAACATGCTGAAAGAAACATGGTTGTTTGTTTGTTGTTTGACTTGCTTCTGTGCTAATGCACCGTGCTGTTGACAAGTCTGAGCAAACACTTCATAAATCAGAGTTTTATGTCGAAACTTTGTAAGAATTTGGGGGAAAAACTTCTTTTCACAAATTCCTTTACAAATTCACAGACATGGCCGCTAGTAGAATGAGTTTAAAAACGGCAAAGCAATACACTCACAGGGCCCTTTTGTGCAGCTCTTAAAGAAAATATGTTACCGAATCAAAGAGTCAAAATTTGACATAGTGAGAAGAGGTTTACCTTGAAATTCTATCAAAACTGCCCACAAAAAAATTACTTTTGCTCCAAACTACCCAGTGGCGGCCGAGGAAGGGAAACGGTATTCTGTCCCATATATACTTACTCTTGTGTTCCAAGTAAAACCCCACAGAAATACCCCACTTCATTTTCATCAATGGCTGAATAATCAAACATATCTGGGAGCAACCTATAACATACTCGTGCTCAAAATTCCCTTTTTTGATGCAAAGAGAATCCACAGACCATGCAATGAGCCTGTTATTGGTCTACTAAAAACTGGGGGGGGAGGCCTCCCAAACTTCTTCCTCTGTCACTGGCTTTGCTTTTCGGGTATAATGTCTTGACCTTCATTCCCCAAACTTGAAACCTATGGCTTCATTTCCCGTCAGAAAATCCAACCCATGTAAAATACGGTCAAAGTTTGGAGTATTTATTACCTGGTTCCAAAGTTAACACTTGGCAGTGAAGGGAGGGATAAAGATTCTGCTAGAGACAAATCATACTGTGGGTTATGTGGACCAGGCATGGTGTTCTAGACAGGATGGAGTCTAAGCATCCTCGAGTTACTGTCCAGAAATGGTGGTCAACATATACTGAAGCAAATACTGTGATTAGAAGCCAGCCAAATTACCTGCTGTGGGATGGAGTCTGAGCTCTCTGTAGGTTATATACACCATGTAAGAGTCCAAAACCTGTTGCAAGCCAGAGCATCTGCCAAAGGATGGAGTTTAGGTACCCTTGACTCACTTTGCTGTTGAGGAAACGTACTGTAATCCAGGAAGACTGCCTGCTGTGGGATGGAGTCTACATTCCCCCTGCAATTTTTGCCTTCTTCGCCATCTGGTAGGTTGGTCTCAGCTGCTGGATTCTTCGTTTCTTGGCCACTTTCTTGTTTTGCTGTTTCTTCTCTTTTCGTCGGGCTGCCTGGACAGGATCTGCAACCGCCTTCAGAGGTGAAATGGAAAAACCAAAAGTAATCCGTGACTGTGAAACAATCAATGTTACCAAGTTTAATTTCTTCCTCCATGGCAAGAGCCATGAACTTGGGAAAATAAATTTTCAAGTTTCCACTGAAAAACAAGGCGGGCAGGAATTCTTGGGGTGAAAACAAATTAAAAATTGTTGAGTACAGGAGGAAGCTTGGGTCTTCATTTTTCAGACAGTCTACTCAATACAATCAAGTAGTGACCAATCAATACAATAAATATAGAATATCCAGTTTGATACTGACTTTGTCATGCATGGGCACACTCTACCACTTACAAGTCTTCACTGGCTTACATTCAACTTTGTACCTCTTCAATTCCAACAGCTCAATTACAACGTAATGTGGGTATGGAAAGTTCACAGACTAACTGTCGCCCATGCCGTCCCTGCCTCACCACACAATCCACGAAGGCCAAACCCAGTGTCCTGTCCTGCCTTACCTGTAGCGCCCTCTTGTGTTTGCGTTGGATTCTGGTCTGTGCGATGACTCGCTGGACGTTTGTATAAGCATGGGAGAAAGTCTCCAGTCCCACTAGGCCCTTGATGAGGTCCAGAGCCTCCTGGCAGAGCAGACGGAGATCGTTGTCTGGGGGGGGGGGAGAATTGAGACGGGCAGGTCAATATCAAGCAAACTACCACAAGGGGATGCTTCAACTGGTTCAGTCAACGAGTTCTGGACGCTGTGTAATTGTAAAGATATTCATTACGAGTAATCTGGCAAGTTGCAATTCCTCACTTGCTCGCGTTGAGCACATGTCAATAGGGGAATTCACATTGTCGGCCGACCTGTCTCAAGAACGGTCCGTCTGGTTTTCATCAAATTGGTATCAAAATGATCATTAGGTATTACAAGAGAAATCCTGCAAGCTCGGCAACGATACCAAAGAAACTGTCGGCTTAAACCCCACCCCAACCCCATTTTTAAGGGTTAACCACATGCTGCCGGGTTCAACTAAAATGGCTGTGCACAAAAACGGGCGTTTTTCAAGATTTTCCGTTTTCAAAATTCTTCAAAAAGTCATTACTGCATTTACTGGACACCACACCACACGAATGACTGTCTGGTGGCTACTCTAAATCTGAAAGGCAACATCTATGGCTGCCTGTGTATTTCAGCCAGGCCTGCTGCCTTGTAAAGAGAGCCTAGATTGTGCGGTGTTGCGTAGTTTTCGTTTGTTCTCGAAACTGGAGCAGTTCGCTGCTGGCATCTTTTTCAATGGGGCCAGATTATTGTGTTTCTCAGCACTGCAGCGCCAGAGAGCTTTCATCCGTGGTTGTAATCCTTTGTATTAAATGTCACAAACAGTGATATGGTGTTTCAAAAAACATGAAAGTTTCATTGATAACTTAATGAATGACGTGCTAAAGAAAATGCAGAAAAGATATAGGAATGGAGTGCTGGACATTGTTAACCACTACCTGCCGGGGACTCCGAAATCGGAGCCGTATGGTTTATATGCATGGCCGGGGTCTCCGAACTCGGACAAAGGAAATNATACATTGGGTAAGGGCAAAACCTGTTATATATAATTAACATCTCCCCAACGCAAAAATACATCTTGAAAATGCTCAGTTGAACCATTTCAAAGTTGATGTAGTGGATGGAAAATTGTAATCACAATTTCAGCAAGTTCAGTGAATCCTGCGCAGAATTTTTCCTAGCATTTTAAGTTTAGAGAGGTTCTCTTGTTTTGATTACAGAGTGCAGCTTAATAACATGTACCGTCTAGACAGCAAGGAACTCAAAGATGTTATAAGCATAGAAGTATCTAAAGAACAGGCCAGACATGAACAAGAGCATAAATTATACAAAGAAAGGTAAGATGGTATTTTGAAGTATTCCACTGAAATTGAAGTGCTTTGTAGCGAAGTAGATCAGCTTTATAAATATTGAAATCCACTTGACTTTATTTTTCAAATATACGACTTGCATAGCAATATGTTGGATATTTCATTACAAAATGTGCCAATGTATTTCTTATCAAAAACATCAGACTTCATTGGGCCCATTCCTCATTAATGTGTAGACACTTTCATGCTGTTACTGTATCTTAACCACTACCAGCCGGGGACTCCGAAATTGGAGCCGTATGGTTTATATGTGTGGCCGGGGTCTCCGAACTTGGACAAAGGAAACAGGGCCCTGTAACAAAAGACCGTACTACGAACAAAAGACCAGGGCATTACCGGCATTTTTCACTCTCAAAAGTGGTGATAATCCAGCGTTATTTTGAAACCGTATACCAGGGTTTGGGGCAATGAAAGCAAGCGAATTACCACCGGGGACAAAGCGTTCCACCACCGCAGCGATGAGCCACACAGCACTGCTGCACGCTAATCTGGCCCCTATTGAAAAGAGGTCTGCAGTGCACTGAGCCAGGTTCATGAACAAAAGACAGTTGTATAACTCTGCACAATCTGGGCTCTGTTTACAAGGCTGCAGGCCTGGCTGAAATACTCAGGCGTCAATGAAGGTCACCTGTCGACTTAGAGTAGTGCCAAAAGATTACTTCGTACGGCTATAAACGACCATTAAA
>NW_019091362.1:3272429-3330179 GCF_001949145.1 Acanthaster planci
TTGATGTGATTATATATCTGAAATTCTCTCTTAACAAATGACAGTTCTTCATCCTTTGCCGTTATCTATGATTTTTGCTAATACCTTCTTAGTGAGAGTCTTGTGTAGCTTCGGCAGGATGCTGGCAACAATGATGCGGTGAATCTTGGTTGCCAGGGAAACCTCACTCTTGCATTCGCTGTCATCTCCATGGCTAACCTGCTCCTCTACGTCTTCATTCTCACCCTCTTCATCCTCTTCAGTGTCTTTCTCATCTCCTGGTTCTGTATTTTCATCTTCGTCATCACTGTGCTCATCACAAGATTTCTTGTCAACCGTTTCAGAGCCTATTTTAGGGAAAACAATATTTATTTTCAGTACTGTAGCACTACAAGAAGAAATGATACATATAAAACAGGAAGCATACAGTTTTTCAAGGACGTGACTAATTTTGACTCGGCCAAGCACCACAGAAATACAAAGAAATGTAACCAATCACAGTCTGTTTTACATGTTGAGAGTCCTACCTTCAGACGACTCATTTTCAGGCTTGGTGGATGTTTTCCCAACCTGCACAGACTCTACTCCTTCAGAGAGAGATAAGTCAAAATGAAAGCCATCCAGAACAGCAACAACTAACCTAAAAAGGAATAACAAAGGAAACAATTATATTTCAGACTAAAAGATCAGTTTTTATAATTGCGGGAATTTAACAATATAGGGTGAAGACCTATGTTCAAGACCACACTCTGAACCAATGGTATGTCTGGCCATTTGCAACTGCCTGCACCAATAACGCAAAGTACTGTGAAAACTACTCTATGTAACTACTGGTGACAGCCGCTCTGTACGAAACATTTTATGGGTACATGGGGATCAGGAATGTCCACTAGAACATCGTTGCATTTGTCTATCCGCCTTGAGCAGAAGCACCCCCTCAGTGGTTGAAAACAGCCAGGTTGATAGGGAGTGTTCATTTTTGTTTGGTTGCAAAGCCACCGCAATCCACGCATTTCATAGTCCTCAACCAACGAATTGCAGTTACAACCAAAGGAGCCTCCGTTGCTCGGAAAACTGCACCCTCTCTTGGCCACACTAAGGCTCATAGAAATCTGAATTTGGTTTCTAAATGTAATAATTTTTACTTGTCACAAACCGTCATACCTCACAGCTGTCTTTTGTTGATCCAAGCTGCGCATAATGAGCCGTAAATACTGCTGCAGGATCAGGTAGTAGCATCGCCATGGCAACTGCCCAGCAATGGCCCCTACTGCACCGATGGCCTCGATGACCAGGTTGGGATTCTTGGCCGCCAGCACCTGGTCAAAGATGAGGGCCGTCGCCATGGGCAACAAGAACTGGTAGAGGGCGCTGTAAGCGAGGTCGCCCTGCCGGGCGTGGAGGGCCAGGTGTCGCAGGGCGCGCATCCGTCGATGGTGCTGCCATGCAGAAGAAGTAAGAAACAAGATTTAACTGAAAGCACTTGGTAAGGACCTCTTGAAGTAATTGTAGATGACACACAGTGACCTATTCCATAGAGAAATGGAAAAAACGCATCACCTTTACACAAACAATATCAGAAAACTTTATCAGGGAAGCAAGGCGACATTAACAGGGACTCATCATCGTAGCTTGATAAAAAATCACTAATCTTCACACTAAAAAAAAAAAAATGGCTAGCTTGTTAAAGCACAGTTTGGCACTGACAGCCCTATTGTTTTGTACATAAGATTGGAATTTCAAGTCCATTTTCCACTAAATATGAACAAACTTGCAACCTATTTGTTAGAGCAAAGTGCACCCGAGTTCAAGCACACAGGACAATAAGCCAGTTCGGTATTCCAACAGTGCACGTTCAAACTGAAATCAAAGTGATGGTCATTTGGATGCACGCCAAAGGTCTGTCCCATCAACGTGGCCCTAAGCCAACCCCACGAGCCTCTTTGCTCCCAAATGACTTTTTTAAATATAAAGCGGACTCACTCGTTCCAAAACAAGGGTCTAACTGATTCAATTCAAAACATGGAGAAACAGACAGAAATGTTTACTTCAAGATTTCTGTGTATGGATTTAAGGTAGACTTATTTATTCCAAGAAATACCTGTATATGCCTAATGTTCTCAAAGAAGTCCTTCTCTACATCTGTATCGTGTAGAACGGTCATACACTGGAACTGTGGATGATCAGGGAACAGACGAACGATGTCGGACAACAGACCAATCATCTCATGCCTGGCATTCTGTGACGAGAAAACACATTTTGAAATCAAGGAGCTTTTCTGACAAGTATTTTGTAGCACTTTTCGTTAACTCATCTATTTGTACAAGCACCCAATGGAGATCTGAGACAGAGAAACATTTGTGTAAACAAAAAGAAGTGACAACACGGTAAACTTATGAAGCGTTGAGGTGTAAAAGTACACCATAAAAATATAGCTCAATTCAAATAGGTTTTTAAGGTCAATGTGAACATAAAAGGACATAAAGATGAATATTTCATCTCAGGCAAACTGGATGTGCATTACCTCTGCTTTTAACCTCAATGCATCCCTGATTGCTGGGGCATATTTGTGGAAGACGATGCCGTTGAAATGCTGGCTGTTTGGTGGTACGGTCGCCAGCTTCTGCAAGAGTTCCTTCAAAAAATGGACCGAGTTGTCTCGCATGGACAAGTCATCAATCTGAATCCGGAAAAAAAAGGAAAACACGCCAACAAATTCAGTTCAAACTTCATTCCAGTAAGTCGCAGGCTTTCTCTTCCAATAAACCAGTTCAGCGTTCCAGACAAAAAAAAGCACGATCATTTGAGAACAAACAACCTGTCACCACACTAGTTTGAGCATGCTGTGTAATCCCATTCATGACCAAGCTGAGTGGGCGGCACCATTGAAACACCGAACCGGCTTATTGATGAGATGTTGAAACTCAAGTGGAGAAGGTGATCAATTTCCCTTGTCTGTAAACTTATGTTCTCCCCGAATCTTGAACACAGGCTGGCCAAATATGTAGTAATTACTGAAAAGATGTACATATACAAATAGGATTGAAAATATTCTCCATGGAAGCAATTTTACATGTGTAAGGCATTTGGGTATGTATAACTACATATCTGAAATGTTTGCAGGTCGTTGATATGGTCCATTTTTCAACCACGGGTACTTCAGTTTCCTCCGTCTTTGTCCCAGAACACCAACCCACCTTCATTATCATGTAGAAACAGTTGTATATGATTGGCGTCACAAAGGCCATGTTGATCGTCTCCATGGCAACCAGCCGCTCATTGGCCAGTTTGAATCCGGCCAGTCGGTAGGCGTAGTCAGGCTCCTCCACATGCTTTCGATCCCAGGAGTTCAACTGCTTCATCAGACGGGCGACCTCCCCCAGAGTTGGGTCATTCTGCGCCATCGCGGCAAAGACTTCACACAGAGCAGCTCTGGACTGCCGGAAAGTCAGGCGGTAGAACAGCAACGACAGGGGTCTGTAGTGAGTCCAGAAAAGTTAGGGTGTCTTAACACATGCCAAATGCACCTCTGGATATTCAAATACAAAGGAGGTTTTGTATTTTAAATACTCTTCACATTCAGGTGAAAAATATTCAGAGCTGATTAAACTAAAGTCATGATCTTAACAGTGCAGTCAGGACATATTTCAACGAACTAAACAATTTTCATTTTGTGAATAATGATCTCTATCTTTGATAACTTTCCCAAATGCTGAAATCTGATCCAATGCGTGCCCAATACATCTGACAACATAAGTTGTATTGATGTCATCAATGCAATCCAACTCTTGATTAAAAAAAAATTTATTGAAAATGTTGTAAGTGAAAATGGCTCCCTCAAGTTCCACTGTTCACAATTAGGTGCAAGAACAACAAATAAGTCTGATTTGCGCCGGCATAAATATTCAGACTGATTTGGCCCTGTGTTTTTGTGGAGGCAAAAGGCTGTCCTGATGCACCAGGCAGTTTCTCTTGTCCATTCTGAAGACAAAACTAGTTGTGGACCAGCCTCAACTCACCCTAAGAAATCTGAAGGATTCCGACAAAGCTTGATGACATTCCTGACTGTATGCAGGATGTCCAGTTCAGTTGTCTGTCAGAAAAAAAAGTTTAAAAAACTCAAATGCAGTTTTCCCGAGAGCCAAAAAATGGATCTCTAACAGATGCAAATGGATCTCTAACAGAAAAGTATACACTTAGGACTTATTTTCACATTTGTAACTACGGAAGGATGTCAAACAGGGCAGTCCCATAAAGCACATGATTAAAAGGAGTGCTATTAAAAATCAAATTACTTTCAATAAATTTCTGTCATAGCAACTTATGATTTTAATCAGTTTTCCAGAAATGCACATCAAAAAATCAGCTGAAAGAAGGAAAGAATATTCCCTCGAGAGACTACAACATTTCATTGGAAAACAAGTTGGCAAGCTCTTAGTGAGTTTCCAAAAATACGACCCTAATAATAATTACCGAAAATGGGTCACTTGGGAGACATTCCCATAAGAACATGCACAAACTTTACTGTCCCATAATTAAATATTCCCTAATCTGATCTGAACCAAGCTTTGTATGTTTTCAATTAAGACCCTTAACTATCATCTCTCAAAATTTGGACAATAAAATTCGGCCTCCTCCTGGTAGTTGAGGCATTAGGGACCATTGGACATTGAAATGTCTCCCTAATGACCGATGTCTCCCTAAGGTCGAAAAATTTACCACAAAATGTCTCCCTAACGACCCATTTGTAAGAATATCTAAACTGATCACAAGACGTGACCTTGAGCATTCACGCAACTACCTCAGAGAAACAAAACAGCGCATTCTCACTTTCAAGCCTACCTCATGTTTTTCACTGGTTCTCCTCAAGAATGGCAGGAGAAGGCTAACCAACACGGTACTCTGCTCAGGATCACTGATGTACAGGCTTATCCTGCCATGAAATGACACAGACAAAAACGGGCAAGTTCTCAAAATAACATGCAAGTGACGATTCAGACATCCTGAACAACTGTATCACACTCTTGACTCTTCTTAATTAGCTCCTGTGAGAATTTGACATGAGTCGAGATAGGTCACTTCATGATGAGACAACAGTTTGATGCCAGTTTTGAGATCAGGCAAGAAATATTTACTAAACTTGAAAGTTATCCACCCCACAAAAAAACTCTCTTCAACTCTGCAAATAATCAACATATGTGCTTTCACACTTTCCACCAAATGAACTATTCCTGCATTCCTAACATTAATATTTTCATAATACTCATTTCTTCATGAGCTGTTTAACTACTGACTTTGACAAGATGTTGAGGTCCTTCATAGGCAGGCCTCTCCTGTCTTCCTTCGTGTGAGTGCACCGATGGACGGAGGAGCTGAGGTACTGCAAGATGGCTGGTACATGGGGAAAGAGCAACTTAGTCCCAAAGCTGGGTGGATCTGGAACGGAAAATCAGACGGAAGTCTAGCGTTCATGTGCTGGGCTGAACTGCTTTAAATTACTCTGAACATCTCGGCAGAGAAATTGCGGCATAGATTTCACACTGTGGATGAAGTAAATGCTTGAAGGTGCACGGATATTTCTACAGTCATTTTGCCTCTGAAGATAACACGGTCCTTGCTGTGTTGAATGAAGCGTTCCCACTGTGCTACTTGAGGTTAAAATCCTTATGATAATATCCTATTATCTTGTGCCTGTGGAATAATCCTAGGGTTCAGTCAATCACTGACTCACAAGAACTTATCAATATGCAATGAATAACATCACATATCTCCTTTAAATTATGTCTTTTGGTTACCAATGACTGGTCCATGTATATTGATATGAATTAATTGGAATACCAGACAGGGAAAAATAAAATTGTAAAAATTAACACTATAAAATTGGCAAACCATGAAACAAAACTTTGATCACTAACAGATCAAACAGGTGAAAGTTCACAGAGATCCATGTCTATCCCCAGTACCTGCAAACTGTTTGCTCTCTATCGCAACGTCAATGAGGTCATTGACCTCCAGGTCATCAACCTCTTCTCCGTCTTCCATCCCTGACTCCTCCTCCAGGAGGAGGTGTTCCACAATCTCCATCACCACGTTGACGACCGAGGCAGAGACCGTGGATGCTGAGAGGAGTGAGGTGACGCTCGGGAGGATGGTGCAACTTGGTTTGGTGGGGTGATGCTTGGCCAAGAGTGGGTGGAATCTTGACAGTCAAAAAAAAACCACTCCCTTTATTTTTTAACCATTCAAAAACCTCCAAAAATAATGTGAATGTAGTTTAATAATACCACAGCCATTGTCAGATATTGTGGCTACTAACTAAAAAACTAAAATGTTATCATTCTCCCAAACCATATCCGTGCTATGTGAAACTTACTTTGGAAAAACTACAATGGAGTTCTCACTAAGGTATCACACACTCAAAAGCATACATTTTTCTGACATTTGACAATTTTCTTTGTGTATGATTAATTAAGACGCTACTAGTTTACAGATGAAAATGTATGGAACTAAAGAGAAAATCCCAAACGGAGATCCACAGTGGGAGACAAATTGCACTCAAGTTTCTACAACTGAACCTTCTGAAATGAATTCCGCACCTGGAATATTTGCTCCAGACAAAAATCAGTTTCAGCAGAGGGGTTGGACTTGCAAGACACTCATTGGCCAAGCTGTCAATCTGAGGCCACACAGCCGCCTCAAAGATACAGTCGATCTCACTAGCCGAGAGAGGATGATGCTCAAAGACACTAAAGAATTCAGCCAATCGCAGGAGGGCTAGCTGACGAAGTCTCTTCAGCTGGCCAACCGCGTAGGTCTGAATCTGTAAGAGTAGGATACCAAACAAATTTGTTTATGTTTATTTGCACTGTTAACCCCTTCGCACCGGGTTGTGGATAGAGCCGCCGTAAAAATTGAGATCCTCAGCCCACTTTTCAGCTATTATTCTCGGCCCACGCTCTAGCGAACACGGTGAAAGAAGGCAGACCCTGGCTCTTGTGTATATGGTAATTGGACTTTGTAGGTAGCCCAGAAATGAAAAGACCAAATTTGAATCATAATCACCAGCTTCACAACAGTCCCCACTTTGAAAAGAGGCAATGGGAATGTGGAAGCTTGAGTAGAGCCGCATGCCACCGAACAATCAGCCTTTTCACCGTGTAATTCTAAGCGTGCAGAGCACGCTGGGCCACAAACCGAGAATTTGTGGTTTGGCAGGTGGCCTTCATGGCCAAGCGAGGCTGGAATTCTTGGAGTCGGCTTTTGGGAAGAAATTCCCGTTGTCAAGGGGTTAACCTATAAAAAAAATTACTTTTACAAATGTAAACTCATAAACCTCTTCAGACTATCCAAAATCATGCCTCTGTGCTATTTAAGTAAGAAGCATAAGGGTTGTACTTATATCAAACAGTGACTGAGGAAACTTGGGACATACTAACCATTACAAAACGTGCAACAGACAGCAGATGCTACCGATATTGTGGACAATATTTCTCACCAGCTAATGATCACGGGCAATGTGTATCCTCTGACAGACTGATACCTTAACCATGGGCAGATTTATAAAATTAATCACAGGCATCAAACTTACATAGCACAGGAACATTCTCACCCAAAAAGCTGGTCACCAACTGATATTTCATGCGAGGTATCTGACTTGTGACTGGTTTCTGCAAAACTTTGCTTGAAATGAAAATGCGCTCAGTGACATTTTCTGCTGGACTGGATCCCTGTTCTGGATTGACCAATCTGAAAGTTGGCTCCAACTATGATCGTGCTCTGATGGCCTTCAGGTAGAGTTTTTACTTGACAGTTTAGTTTCACTTCATGTTTCTATGTTTTCTTGGCCCACCTGGCTCCGCTGGTCAAGCAGCTTGGCGTAGCTGGCCAGCAGGGTTGTAACAAGATGGAGGATGCTGGTGGCAAACGGTGCTATTCGGTGACCCAACTTGCTGAAGATGACTCCGATAGTGTCCAGCATACTAAAAAAGGCAATGGCAAAATCACAGGCAAATATCAAACTGTGAATTTTTGTATTCAATGCAAAATCACTGATATTGTCATTCTAGCTTTTATCAATGTTTAAATGTAGATTTTTGGAAAAAAAAACAGCAAAAACAACAAACAAACAATACATTCTGCAAAAAAACGTGTGAAATGAATACATATTTGCCACTGACATCTCAAATTCATTTTGCACTGTGCTAGAAGTATGAACCCAATGGAAAGGCCACTCCCAAATGATTCCCCTACTCACGTCCTCTACTCACCTTTGCTGCTTCTTCAAGGGGATCACAGTGGAGGGGCTTAAGGAATCCAGATACTCAGTCATCGTGGTGTAGCAATCATCTTCGATAGGCATGAGAAAAAAAAAACGCGTTTTGTAGTTGTGGGCACTCCACACCTGCAGAACAGTATTTATACAGGAACACAAAAAGGCCTCCCAATCTGATCTAAAAATTACCTCACAGAAGAAAACTCTCCCTTTAACACAGTGCCAGCCACGGCACATGTACCCACATTACATTTGCTTATAGTTCTCGGAAACACGTTACAATATTGTGTGGACCAAAAGACTTGAGGAGGCACACCAAAGCTCCTAAACTTTGATCCAAATTTTCCTTACAGTACCAGATGATTTCAGTCATGAACTGGGTTGACAAGTGAGTAAAAAAAAATCTATAAGTCCAAAATTAGTATCTTTGACTCGGTAGAAAATGCTGGTTGGAGAAGTTCCTCTTGTGTGTCCCGTGCATCTGTAGTTGTCACATGTTAAGATTCAGTAGTGCGGTAAAAATCAAGAATATCCAACAGATAAAACTATGCAAAGCATTTTTAAAATCAACCATATTCTAGAAAAGAATCCACAAACGAGACTCCTAGTACCTTTCAGGACTTGTCGGCACGGCTCCAGGACAAGGTCCAGGAACACACTCAACTCATTGGATGAGGAGCCGGCGATGAAACGCAGGATGGTGGACCGGCGAACAGCACCCCCACTCTTGCCCTGGGTGCCAGGCCCTGTCTTGCTCATCATCTTTCCGTAAAGAAGCCTACAAAGCAGGATATGTGGATCAGCAAAGACAGCAGATTCATTCACTGTTCTTCTGAAAATCTAAGAAAGACTGTTAAAGAGATCCTTCTAAGATGTAACCACAGAGAGATTTCGACGTTTGTGCATGCAAATCGGAAATCAATTTTTTTGTATTTCATAAACATCTGGCCTTCACTGGCAAATTACTGTTGCAACTCTTTCAAAAGCAGGTTCGCTTGAGAGGGATTCGATCCCAGAACCACCTGCTGTTTGATGCAGACATCTTTACCATGCTACCTTCAATTCGACTCATGACTTCTTCATCTCACCTCAGCAGAATGGGCAACAGTCCCTCCCTGTGATTGGCTGCCACTACTCCAGTCGTTTCATCAATGCTGAACTGGACGAGCGTCTCACGGAACTTGTTGTCCTCCATGAGTGCATCTAGACTGTCCCGGTAGGGGGTCAGGTATGGGTGGTTGTAGGTCATCAGGCAGGACAAGACCACTTTCTGGATGTCTGGGAAATTATTTGACAGTAACTGGAATAAAAAGAGAATAAAAATCACTATTTATTGTTGGAATTCAATTCAAGATAATACCAAGGTTATTTCTGATTGTCTCAGTAAAAAGTACACGCTGCAATTAAAACTATATAAAGTTAGCCAAAGTTAACAAAGGGAAACAGAAAAATATGAAAAATATCCAGAAACCTGTAGGTTTCAGTAAAAACAAGACTAGTTTTTGTCAGCTTTATGCTTTTAAAAGTAAAAGCAACTCCACAACTTTATTGAAGCACAGAATGCACTATTCTCCATTATCTGTCACATTAGTAGCTGCCTTGGGATATTACTGTAAATCAAATTCAATTTTTCCTTTTCTAACTAGTAATAACTTATTCCCTCAATAAGTCAGAGGCCTATAAGAGATGGTACACAGCCGTTTATATCAACTAAAACTTGAGATATCCCTGGTTGTCAGCACCTTTAACAAAGTCAGAAGTAAGAAAAAACGGTTAAATGAAACCAGCTTGGGATTCTTTTGTAATCAAACCATTGGTTTACTTAAAATTTGATCTGACTTGTAAGCTTTAATGTCAAGCGGAAAATACTTACATCAAAGTACAGCTTTCGTAGCTGAGGTTCTTTATACATCGATTTGGGATCTTTGAATCGGCTGAAGAGCTGAAGGTGGGTTACCAATGCCCTAAATGAAAAGAAAAAGCAAAACAAAGGATGACGGAAACATTCAACTCTGAACCCATCTGGGAGATATGGTGACTTATCCACTTAGTTCCAAGTTTCAGTCGCAAGACGTGTGAACGGTGGAAAAACAATCAGTCAATCCGTTAGATTACGAGTTTAAAGAGGCCTAAAAATGGTCTTAAAGGTCAGGCTGACATAGTTTGGTGGAAGAGCTGACATCAAGCAAAAGGACGACTGACTAAATCACAGGATTTACAACTTATTCTTTTTTGCTTTTCTTCGAAGTAGACTTAAGTTTAAAATGTTTACCTAGACACAGAGCCTTTGGCCTTATTCTGTTTCGTCCTCTTTCCAACAAGTTTCGGAGTTCGTTCAGTGTCCTCCTTTTCCTCCCCATCCTGACTCTCTGCCCACAGATCTTCCTCGGTTTCCCCACTGTCCTCAGTCTGATCCACGCTGACATCCTGGCAAGTCCTCACTCTGATGTCCTGGGTCGGGGCATTGTTGACATTTGATGGGTGGTACTCATTTCTGAGAGAAAAAAAAAGATGGGCAATCCTTTAACATCAGGGCTACCTCTGTTCTAATGACATTTTTATGAGAACATTTTTGGAATTTCTCCAAGTCCAAAGCCATAAGTTTAACTCAAGACATGCCTTGGTTTACTTAAGGGTTGACAGTATTGTTTGACAGGCAAACAATTCTAAGCTTAATCAACAAGGACAGGATTAACAACTTTTGCACTTGAAATGGCACCATACTCAATAAATCGGAAGACTAGAGGTACAAGCTCCCGCGACCGGCCCTCAGCCCGATCGGCAAACAGTGCCATCGCCTTCCACATCAGCTGCCGGACATTCCAGTGGTCTGGCCGATCGGCACCCGTGACATTCTCGACCTGCATCTTCCTGAACAACGCCGCCAGATCGGGCACATTTGGACTCAGATCTTCCAAAGAATCATTCAGGCCCGGGTTTGTTGTCGTCTTTGTTTGTGAGGTCTCGAGTAACGTAGCCACTTTCAGCAAGTGGTCGCTGTAGACAGACCAGAAGCTTTTCTTGTCCATGCCATAAGCATGAGATCTGAAAAGAGTTACCAAAAAAATAGAGTGAACAATTATTTCAATTCAAGGAAGAGCAGAACTTATTCATTTTTAAAGAAAACAGAGTGTACTCACTTTATAAGTTCCATGATGGGCTGCCATAGCAACTGAAAGTTTATGTACAGCAATCCAATGAGATACCTCAAGGCAACCTGGAGACGCAGAAAAAGCATACAAACACCACTGAAACATTTACATGATGATGATGTCATTCTTTGTGTAACACAACAGGTATGTCCATTGAAGTCTGTCCACTGCGGCCACATGTCCACTGTGGTCATTTGTCCACTTGTTGATTATTGATTACATGTATCTCACAGAGTGGACACCACAAGCAGTCTAGGACAACCTTAAAACTGTGCCTATCTGCCTCTAGCAGAAGCACCCCCTCATCAGTTGAAAGAGCAATGTTTGTGGGGAGTGTTCATTTTGTTGGTAGCGACGTGACCATAACACTCACAGTGCGTAGTCGCTTTTGAACCGGTGAAGTGCAGTTCCCACCAAAGGAGCTGCCGTAGCTAGGAAAATTGCACCCTCTCCTGGTCCAGCTTGGGGTTCATAGTGTCCACCTGTTTATAATGTTCCCCTGTCCATTGTGACCACACGTACCCTTCAAAAGTGCACTTAAAAGTTTAAGTACAGCCTAAAACCTACCTCTTTGTAGTTTCCAATGGGTACATTTGGCTGCACGGCATCGTAGCTCAACTTCTGCAGTAGCTTCTGCTTTTCTCGGTAGTCTTCAACCGTCGCAGGCACTAGCTCCGCCTCAAGGCAAAGCTGGAACACACAAACCTGACGAGTGGGCTGTTGGCGAAATGGCAGATGCCAGTGACAATTTCAACGTTCACAATGGGTTGGTACTAACGTGCCTTATAAATATGGTTATTATTTACTATTGAAGGAGAAACAGAAAAATGGTGACATTATTCAGATGTTATGTCTAAAACTGATTTTAGCATCGTTACGAACTTCTGACTGCGTTGGCTCGACAATAGTTATTTCTACTCCTCCAACTTACCAAATCTGGAATGCTAGGGAGTTCAACTGGGAAGTGAGATAAAATCCTCAGGGTCAACATCCGAACCTGCATAAAAATGAAACCAACCTCTTAATGGAAGAAAAGTTATTTTTTCCCCACTCAATATGGATACGAGTGAGTAGCAGAGAAATTCATTTCACCTTGACAAAAAAAATGAGTGAAGAAGAAAAAACACGGAAGCGGAACACTGAGAACTGAGCCAACCATCCCTACATTAGGGTCTCTCAAATTAGTCTTGTTTTTTGTTTACATAAAGAAAAACACTGCCTTAATTCCCTAGAAACAGGCATGAAATTGCCTCCTGACAAGCATTCACAGTGCACTCTTACAAAAGGAATTAAAGCGCTCAACATTAACCCTAACCTCCCCCCATGCACGTGAAATCATATTGAAATTGGAGGATTGAGGACTGTTAGGATTAACAAAACTTGCCACTCCAGCCCAGTGTCATGGAAAGCTAGTGAGGTTGTATATTTTCAATTTGTCAAAATTAGTGAAACCTGGATGTGAGTGTGGATAAAATTTCAGGAAGGATGAATGTTGTAGAGTTTTTTCATTTATCATAAATTCCCATGAGCCTATAAATTTCACGAATTTCTTTAAACTGCAAAGAATGTGCCAATGACTGACTGTAAACAAATGGACAATTTCAGACGATTTCTGGAAAAAGCGTCCCATGGAATTAGAATTAATGATACACATCAAAGAAAGAATGTCAGGGCAAACCTCTGCCCATTTCCCAAGCCAACAACTATCTCTCCATTTACATTTGATAATACCTTCTTGTAAGGAGCAGATAGATTGGGTTGCAGCGCTGGGAAGATGAGCTGGAGTGTCTCTGCACAGAGAACACTGTCCTCCCTGCCTCTGACGAGCTGTGTGATGTACAGGTCTCCTATCAGAAGAACATGTGCAGATGTGGGGGTTGCTCTGCGAGGAAAGAGGACATTAAATGATACCTTAAAAAACATGAACACCATCTACCACATCGTGATGGGAGGTAATCTTTCCATCAATCAATCAATCAATCAATCAATCAATTCAAATCAATCAATTCAAATCAATTCAAATCAAATCAAATCAATCAATCAATCATCAGTCTTTTCTTTATTTACCACCACAAAGACAGGATAAATACACATCAATAAGATTAATTATATAATTTGGGTGGAGGGGGTCACTAAAAAGCAACGCTTGTCAAGAAGTGGACGATTTCTTGAAAAAGCGTCCCATGGAATTAGAATGAATGATATCAAAGAAAGAATGTCAAGCCAAACCGTCCGAAACCACATGACCAGACACAAGACAACTCGCATGTGACAGGGCGGAAAATGACAGAGAAATGCTTTTTCTGCAGTCCGTTTGTGACTTGGATTCAGAGGGAAGGTCTTGTGTTGGTCTTGTGGGGTCTCAACTACAACATGGCAAGATACGTCAGTTTACGCTATAGCAATCATATGCAACAAGTCACTTTGTGGTGCAACCAATGAAATGTATCCCCTATCAATTGGTAGAAAATGTTGAACAGAAAGCCGAACTATGTTTGATTTCAAAATTTGATTTCGATATTCCGAGTTCCCTGTTTTGTCGTTTGTAAAACTATGACAAAACTTAAGCCTATCAAACATTAGACACATTATTTTATTATAGGGTGCCATATTTAATCAATGCTTGGCCTAGCTTTCTTTAACAAAAGAAATAACTACCTCAGTATATTCCAAACAAAGTGTTCCTGTATTAAAGCTGGTGTTGGTTCACTCTGGCCACACTGCAGCAGTGTACACACAGCAGTGGAAAGCAGATACAACAGCATATCTGTAAATGAAAATGTGAACGTGTCTGAGTAATAGATGATTCGGCCAAGAAAGTTTGTCTCAAAAGGCATCTGAACCCGAGACTTCCAGTTAAGCACTTGATACAAATTTACAGAGGCAAAAGTTGACTATCGCATACCTTTGACAGTGTCATCTTTCTGGCTTTCGGCAACATCCCATAATGTCGTTATCAGGCCCTTCAACTTGGCAATAACTTTTTCATTATCAAGAGGTCTGTCAAAAATAAGAACAAACATTTTAAAAATCAACTTTGGCGGAATTTAACAGACGTGTTTGGGCATTATAGCAATTTGTCTGGGATGACAGAAAGTCAGTCTTACCTGACATTTGGTAGACACACGAGGGCAGCCCAAAGCACGGACACCATGTTGTCCTGACCCAATGAGTCGGGGTTGCAGTCAAGGAGAGACAGGAGGTATTCTGGGAAGCTACTTAGCTGCCTCTTACTCTTTTTGCTTTTGGATTGGCTGTAAAGATGACAAATCAGAATCAACACAAGAAGTACTCTTCACTGCTATATTTGTAAAATGTAAACATTCACCTGTTGATATCCTCTTCCAAATGGGCAGTTGGAAATAACATAGTCTCTTTTTATATTTTGAAGTAGCAAATCTGCCGTTTCAAGTATTAACCTTTCTTACCTACTGTTACAGGGAAAATATCAATATAAAAAAGTAGACGTTACAGCATGACTATCACTGAGAAAATTGTGTTAGAAATGCCAACTCAATGCAACCCAAATCAACCAACTACAATGCTCATCCCAGCTTACCCTACTTGTGTAACTCATCTTATCTCAGCGGGGTCCGACCCAACCAAAATCCATTCAATCAGTCAAACCAATCAAGACTTCATCCAATCCTAGCCAAGCCCAGCCTAACACAACTACTGTGTAACCAAACTTAAGGGAACAAGGCCTGCTGCAAATCCAGCAAGCAAATATATTTGACAAACCATAATGGTCCACAACTTCTTTCGAAGCTACTAACGCACTCACTCCAGCCTAGTTCCTGCAGGGAATGTTGCCCACCTTTTATAAACGTCAAGGCTGAAATCTAAGATGTACAGTGCATGACTCTCCAGGACTGACCCATCGGTTATTGGAGACTGTTTATGGAGTACCAGGCTACAAAGTGTGTACAAGATGGCTTGATTGGATGAGGGAGTCTTGCGGCTGATCCCAGCATGGCAGAAATGCAGTAACGGATGCAATACATCCTGCATAGTATGGCAAGAAACAGTAGTCAAGTAATTTTGTTGATAACACAATCCAACATCCCCAATGGGGGAAATTTCCAAATGTATGAACGGCATGTGGACGAACAGTAGTCAAGTAATTTTGTTGATAACACAATCCAACATTCCCAATGGGGGAAATTTCCAAACGTATGAACGGCATGTGGACGAACTTTAAGGGAGACCACAGGATGCGAGGTTGCCAGTTTCAGCAAACTCTTGATTTCTAAACCCAAAAGGTAGAATAACACCGTGTCTTCAATTAAAAAAAAAAAAGAATTTCCAGAGTTTTTCAATTAGCCCCCCCAAAATTATGACACCCACCTTTTCAAATGAGCACATGGAAAAAAGCTGCTGGCTGAATCCTAAAACCTGGGACTGTGAGTAGCTGCTTCCAAACACCTAAGAGGTAGAAATGGACAATAAACAGATACGGCCTGAGACAAAATGTGGCGGCATTTCTACGTCACCCTGCACTGTCTCCAACAAAATTATTATAGCTGTGGCAGATTCCTTGTACCTCTTATAGTCTAGAGATACTAATGCCACTGATCGATGGTCTTCACATTATCCTTGAATTCATCTCACTCAAATATAAAGCCAGGGTCGGCAGTCCAATTGGACACCATGGACTGTCATCAAAACATGCACATGATTAACTAGGGGCCCATTTGTTTCATGCAGATCTGGATCACGACCACAGATCCCATACCGGTTCACTGATGTCACAATCCACCTGATGGACAGAGCGAACCAGCTTTGGGATCACTGATCGAGATCCAGACCTGTGTGAAACAAACAGGGCACTCCACTGCTCTCATAGGCAGCTGTGTTACTACTGGGAGGGGAGAAGCAAACATGGTAACATGCCCTGCTCAAAGACACAAGATACCTAACATTTTCATCGTGTGAATAGAAAACAGACATCCATCTAATAGATAAAGTACTGGGATAATAATTCTTAGCTCAAGAACAGTTCTCTCAAACTCCAACTGCTCCAACAATTGTACTTATTCTTGTGTGTAAACTGTGTTTAATACTCACTGAGCTAATCAGACAGGAGATGATGTCATTGCTAAGGTCACACTGGGTGGCACTGAGAAGAGTGGCGGCCAGATCTAAGAGAGTGTCTCCGCACTGTCCTGGTAGTAGGTCGCCCGCAAGCAACTTTAAAGTCACCTGACATAGCAACATAGAAAGCACTTAGAAACAACATGAAAGCTGATTGAGAGAGACGTCAGTGTGTACAAGCAGGATACATATCGTCAGCTGATGTTAAGGGCTTATTGCTTATTAGTCAATTAACTTCCCAAGATAATTTCCTTTCTTGTCTGGCAAGGGCATAAGGGAACACAGCAGACATAGCTGACGAGACCACTGACCTGACTCACAGCTCCACTTGAGTCTGGTTGCTGTACTAGGTAGCCGCCGTGGTACCCGGCCCACTGACTGATTAGAATCAGGAGTCCACGGAGTTGATGTGCGATTTGTGCTTTCCTTTCATTGTCTCCCTCAGACAGAAAAAGACTGTGCATTGAAGACACTGAACTCTGAGAAAGGGTAAACAAATTGACAACACTATTTAATCGGTGGTATCGTTTGAGATGTTCTCATGCCTGTTAAGCAAGATTTCGTCACATTTTCTTAAATGACTACTTTTCAAATTTTCCCAGTTTACATGAATACGTCACACAGCAATCCAGAAGTGGCTTCACACGACAGGATGTGAGCACACCTGTCATTCATGGCATTTAAAGAGTGGAAAGAGGCATGCCCGATATTTCTAAGAAGGTCAGAAGTAAGCGTAAGTGTGCTTCTAGACATGTCAGCCAACTTGAAGAAATTGAAAGCATATTCTCTCCAACTGAAAGTATAAATAGTTCTGGGGAAGTGTGATGTTGGGCAATTTTCCAGGTCAACTTATTTTGCATGCAAAGTACTATTTCCTCAAACAGTATTGAAACAGTACCTGAAGCACACTGCATATGATGCCAGCATGCTCTGGTGACATCCAACCAGCCATGAATTCAAACGCAGCTTGCAGAGACTCTAGGACAAGTTGCCATGGCAACTGGTGCAACAAATCTTCCTTTGACGGGACGGGACCCAGTTTACTCAACAGTATAGGGAGGACCTACCATAACACAGAAATTTCTGTTCAAAACTTTGCAAAAAGAAATGGACATATTTTTGAACACCAAGGATCTATTTTTTACATTGCAGTGGAAGTTAAACAGAAAAGTCGAAATTCTTCAAGTGAAATCTGAACAAAATTTTGGGCACTTTCACAACCGCACAAGTGCTTCAAACTCAACAAAGACTTGCATGCTTAACCTGAAGTGAAAGTAATGCATTTTGAGATCTCTATTAGCGCTGGCTTTCCAATCTTCAAAGGTCTAAACTTGACACATGTTGTAAAATAGGTGTAGAAAAAACTTCACTTTATGACAAACCAACAGACACATGAATGAGAAAAAAGCTTCTGCATATTCGTTATTGACTAAAGTGACCTGAAAAGCTTAAAGATAAAGAATATACATGAAACTTATACCTTTTACCATTTTAGTTCATTGAATTGGCAGAAATTGTCAATTTTTAATTTTGAGAGAAAAATGTAGGAAAAGAAAAAAATCTTCATACAAGATGACACTGCTACCTTTTCCGTGCAAGAGTGGAACTGTTTCTGCACTCCCTTGATCATGTCAAAGAATAATCTTCCAAGGCCTCTTGTTTGCTGTTAAAAATGTAAACAAATAATGCTGTTTAAGATAAGATTACACTGTCAAGCTTCCTTAAGCTTTGGATAAACTTTGTCTTAATGTTGTTTTTCAGTGACAGAAAAGAAACAATTTTTGCAGAAGCTTACACCAGGATTATCGCTCAGGCTAGCAAGCATTATGTCGAACAAGTCATCGTGGTCTTTGACCTTCCTCATGAGAAAGGCAAAGCTCTCGGCGGCGAAGTTGCGGATGTGATCCCTCTGATGGTCACCCAGGAGTGGGGAGTACAGCCTGTAGAGGAGATTCAATGCCAACAGGGGATTACACTTAGAACGGATTGAAGATGCCATCAAGTACAATCAATATTAGATGGGTACCCCTCGGGTTTAGTAAGTCTTCTGGCTGGTAAAAGTCTGAAACATATATAAATATCCCATTGAGAACATTGATTGTTCCAAATGGGATGCTCTAATGCTTCAGTTGGGAACCACTTCCCAATAAGCCTTTTGCAAGTTAAATTTGAATAAAATCTGGTACAATGAGTTCTTTAAATTCACGTGAACACAACAATTGGCATTCTCCATACTAAAGCCACTGTTGCTATACCTCATGATTCAGGGCAAGCTTTTCTCTTAGTTACATAAGAGACACCTTGCAACAATACACTGTTCTCAATGGAAAAGAAGGGCACAAAGGAACCAGTCCATTCCAGAGATGGTGGTTGCTTAGCAAAAGCTTGCCCCGAATCACAAGGTATAGCAACAGTGTCTTTAGTCTGGGGAATTCCAATTGTTATGTTTATGAGCAATCTGATAACTCAGTGTACCAGATTTTATTCAAATTTAATTCACAAATGGCTTATTGGAAACAGCCAGGAAACACCCAATCTTACGTATCTTCACAGATGCATCTGTGAGATCCATGTTGCACTGGGCAGTCAAAAGCAGTAGACTAAAACTGCCAGCTCTGATGGCAGCTATTCTGACTGAAAAATGTCACTATTAGATCCCATGGTAGCTGACAGGCTCCAAGGTCATCTGGGCTTGGACGATTGCTGACTAGTTGGTACAATCAGGCTTGTCACTATGACAACAGTTGCATGTGAGAAGGATTTCCAGCTCAAACACCCTGTAGAGTTAGGGTTTGGGGCACATTTGTATACGCCAAGGTACGCTAAATTGTAAACACTTCCAACGCAGTGAGCCAAATTCAACATCAAAAGGTGAGCAACACAGCTGGAATACCTGAAGACATCTTGGATGTCTCTGACGAGGTAACGCCAGAGGAACTTGAAGAGGTACCCGAAGGCTCGGAAGGCATTCTCCAGGAGGTCCGTGTCCTGGGTGTTCAGCAGGGCCACGATGATATGAAAGAACTCCTCAAAGTGTGGGTAGAAGTCTGTCTGCAGATCCCGGGCTAGTTGGACAAGCAAGCTGGAAAAGAGATCAAATTTATTAAAATACTTAGAAGTATGGAATCTGCAAAAATCTCGACCCTTAGTGAGAAAACTACAAGACGTTCATGTTGCCAAGGGATGCGGTGGCCATGTAAATAAACTTGTCCAGCACAGACCTTCATCATGATGCAGCCATGTTCATCTTATTCCCTGTTGACCCACTGGCAACAGTAATACAACTTCACATAGTGATTAAAAAGGGAACAGACTAATTTCCTTCCAGCCTCAGTTTGGTTTACATGGTAGAAAAGCAAGACGGCTGCCCCATGATGGAGGCGTATTGCCTGGAACCAATTCAAGATGAGAACAATGAAAATGGCTTCCAGACGGGCTCTCATTCCTCAAAGTGCTATGACAACTCAAATTGTATTTGAAATCCAGTCGTTTACATACTGGTGTACAGTGACACCAGCCTGCAGCAAAGAATGTTTTATCTTAAAAAACCCTACAAATGCCTTTGATAGCTTTCAATTTAGTGCTTAAAAATACAAAAACAAATGAGGACCAATTTCCCGTGTTTCTCTGGTGAGCATTTTATAATTGCTCCAAACAAGTCCAATAGATCTGGAGATCTTGTTCATCTGTAGAATGAATGCAGAAAACCCATTTCTGCTCAAACACAATGCAACTATTACTGACTCCAATAGCGGCTGGTAGGCAAGGCTACCCTTCTTCTGCAGGTGTTTCTTGAGAGCAGAAATGATCTCGTCTTCGTGGTGCACTAGCTGGGCAAAACTGTCCACCTGTCCAGAGATATCACTGGTGAAATCACCTGAGAAAAATGAAAAACCAAATCTGAAATGAATACAATGGAAAGCATTGTTGCTGATGATAACTTTCAGTGGTTGTCACAAATGAAGTGGTCTTTGGCTATCCATAGATACCCTTCATTAGTCCCGGGTGCACGAAATTCAACAGCTATTCCATACTGTTACATTTAAACCTGAACACCAGTGACAGATTGCCCTGTGTAAGTTGATGGGGTCAAGGCAGGTGTACTGCACTGCATAATGCCACAGAATCCACCAGCACATTTTGATGCATTCAGCGGGGTTCTCATTTCAGCTATGTTGCATTCTCTGGCATTCTAGGGAGTCAGGAGAAACCCTGACGGGGTTAGGGTTTACCAAAGCTTGCTGGATGTTTAGTCATACAAGGTAACAACTTGCTGATTGCTTGGAATAACTGCAGTGTTTATTCTTGTTGTCATTTGTTGTACAATATTATAATGCACCTTCAATCCTTCTATTTAAATAAATACACTCGGAATCATTTGATGCGTTCAATCACTAATCACACCAACATTGTCCACCAAAGTTCTGCACAGATGAAGATATTGCATCAAGAACAACTTTCTATTCAACATTCCCATCTCAAAGCACTGTACAGACAACAATACTGCTTGGCGATTAGTGAATTTCGGTAAATTGATTAATCACACACGAACTAATCACGATTAATCGATTAATCGCCCGGCGGTAGACAACACATCAAAAAATGCAAGACTGCAAAAGGCCAGAAGAAAACCCCCCAAAAATTCTCTATAAACACATTTTCAAAAATAGATCTCAACACTTGATAACATCAAAAGATTGACAGTATGTAATCTGTCACTGTAACAAGCAGTCCTATGTACGCGACAGTCCATTTAATATGGGGATATGGTCCTGACCAGACAGAGTGTGAGGAACATGACAGGATGCTCCCCACATCCTAGACTCTTTCAGGCCAACTAAAAGTGGCACATATTTGCTCACCAAAATCCTGGGTACAATTCAGATCGATCCACTTGGCCAGGCCAGCCGCAAAGAAGGAATCTGCATCCTGTAAATGAAAACCACATTAATTACAAGACTAATGTCCTTTTGGAAATATTGAGAACTCGGTATAAAATAAGCATGGCGATTCAGACAAGGTAGCACGGAATCCCTTTGACAAGGTAGCATGGAATCCCTTTGACAAGGTAGCGCGGAATCCCTTGACAAGGTAGCACGGAATCCCTTTGACAAGGTAGCACGGAATCCCTTTGACAAGGTAGCACGGAATCCCTTTGACAAGGTAGCACGGAATCCCTTTTTAAAAGTATGCGAATAAGTTATTTAATTTGCATAATGCAACAAGGCACGACGGCAAAGATAAACATGTTTAGTTGGAGATAAAGTTAAGACAAAAAAATGCAATATCAAAATAACAGCAACAAGAAGCATCTTTGTTAATTTAATGATTACAAATTCTTACCTCTGGCTGCTGTTCTGTTCGTCCTCCTTTACGGATCACATCGATGTTGATATTGGATATCCGCTCAGAAAATGTTTGGAACTGCAACAAAAGACACATCACGTTTACAGATGAATCTAGAGACCAAGAAAATGCTATCTCTTGCCGAGTTCCATTTGACTGCAAATGATTGTGATAGAACAATTACGAGTTGGCGCATACGAGTTGGCCACTATTCCCATTAGTTAGATTACCAAAGCAGTACACTGGGAACATGACCTTGAACATTTCTCAGCTTCTCTCCATAAAGACAGGTACAAAGTACAAATAGAGCAGTGAAATTCTCTTCAAAATTTCTCAATAGGGAAGGGTAGCAAAAATGGTCACCCAGCATCCCTTGCAATTCACTTGGTCATGTTGCTGTGAAGGTAATGGCATTTTCAAATGGGACAAATAATGAACAGATCTTGAAAATGAATTTGGTTGATGTCCGACCACTTTTTACTACACATTAGTGTGGGGCCCAGGGTACAAGGCAGTCTAGTACTTTGGGCTCCATTTATGGAGTCAAGTGCGCCATAGAATTGTAAGATGTTGGTCACCTTGACACACTCGGCACCTACCAACCCAGCACCTCGTCAGCTCAGCACCTTTCAAACTCGGCACCTAGTAGACGCCCAGCCAACTCAGCACCCAGCCAACTTGGCACCTAAATTAACCTCTGGTCAGCATTTTCCAACTCATCACCTGACCGACTCTGCTCCTGACTGACTCGGCACTGGCGCCTGCAACCAACTGGTACTAATTCCGTACATGTATGTGTGCTTAGTAAATGTAACATCCTTAATTTTGGTCGTTTTGGATTTTGGTACCCAATTACTGGAACAAAACTGACAAAAAAAATTCACGGAAAACGAAACTTGAAATAAAAGTATGATATTAAATTTGAAAAGAAAAGAAAGAAAAAAAACCCTTGCCTTATCCGTGACGGCTTTTGATGGAAGTTGCCCCCGTATCCCCAGCCCCAGGACCCGACCCACAAGCTGAGCGGCTACTAAGCTCTGACAAAAATGTTCTCAGTTCCAGATCACTTCATTCAGTTCAGGATCGGCTCGAAAACTTCACGCATTAAAAAATACCTACACAAGAAAATCATTTTTGTTTCACTAAAACCATCTTATCAAGCAGATTTTCCAATGAAGCATTATTTGCTGAGTTATAGAAATTCAGTCAGTGTGACAAACTTTCAAAGTCTCCAAATGTCTAAATCTTTAAGAGAGACCTTGTGTAAATGATTAGGTAGATGCACGCACACGTCAACTTTTCTGAAATATGTCAACAGCTGTTACGTGTTGTTCCCATGTTAATAGTGATTGGATGCCTTTCAGACTTTTACTGTATGACAAAATTACACTTATTGAACAAATATCAATATCCGAATTAAAATACAATGATCACTACCACTTCTATTTGTAACAGCCATCGACATATTTCAGGAAAGTAGACGCCTGCTCAGTGGCGCATGACCCTTGAACCTTTAGTGACATACAGTGGAAGTGCGGCAGAATGCAAGCAACATCGCTCCGGAAATTTTCTTGACAAGGAAACAGCAAAAGTACAAAAATTAATTTTGGGGATATGAACCTTCTCAATATACACCGTACTGAATGTCAAGCTCTGAAAAACGTTCTCAGGGGACCCTACCATCCCCAGCAAAGGGGTACTCTCCACACAAAACTTATGGTCTTGTGTGGCTCACTATACTGCAGGTAGTCCAGTATATGAGCCATATACTGACCAAAATGTAATTATACATCAGTACTCTTAATTATCTTATTGTCGAGCTTTCAGTACCTGGCCTGGTAGCTCTACTAAGTGGAGCGTTAGTATTTTCTTTTTCGATTTTGGACAGGGTCAGTCATATTAATGCTTACATGTACATATGGTAAAGTGACAACGGTTCTCAAAAATTCCAAAGACTCACCAAAAATACCTTTTTCACCACCTACTGGCATTCTTAAATGCCAAAGGAAAACTTTTGGGGCTTAAGTGATACAATGTATTTCCGACTTCCAAATCTGTCAAAATCCGACCGTTTTTGCTCAACACAAACTTTACGCCGCCTCCTTCCATTCAAATAGGCGTGCCTTGATTTTGCTGACGCAATAACTCTACCAGTCCTCATATGGGGTCATGCTTTTTAGCATCAACAGGCGTCAACAAAGCGTCAACTAAATATTCAAGCATTTTTATATACATATTTTATATTTACAATATTAGTAAGGCTTCTGCATATCACATTCAACGTATCATATTACTGAAAATAATACTTGAAGGTGGAAATTTTAGCGACAATTTCGGGCCTGCTCGTGCAGGCTGACCGGCCGCCATCTTGTTTTTGCATGGACGGTAGAGTAAAGAAAGATGGCGGCCTCCATACATCGCGTAAAACGTTTTGTTTTTCTGCGTGAATCTGGAAGCAAATTCGGTGTTTCTTTTACAAAGTGGCAGGTCTTAGAGTCTCTAAATTTAAATAAAACTACTTTCAAATCCTTAGAGGGTATTTTAAAGTTGTTGACACTTTGTTGGTGCTAGTGGTATGTGTTGACACTTGTTGACGCTAAATAGCATGACCGCTCATATGACCCACACACTCATGCCTAGGCCTAATAGAGACCGAAAGTAAAAGGTCATGCAGTGAGCTTCTGGAACCCTCGCGCAGTCCTCCTACGGGATTTTACCTTGGGCCGTCCTATCACGTTCGACAATTTCTGGAAGAATAATTTCTGACTGAAACCACCTCATGAAACACTCATGTTGGAATTTTACCTTTGTCTTCTTCAAGTAATATTTAGGAAAAGTCACACGCAGGTAGGTAAAAAAATGAATTTTCTTAACGACTTTTCACTTCCGGCGATATCATACCTAGGTCTCCATGTTCATGCACGTTTGTTTTCACTGCCTGTGCTTATGTGCATGAATATGATTGTGCAACGTTGCAAAGATTTGCCGACTTGCAGTCGATGGGTTCCAGATTCCGTTGAGTTGACATCACACAGTTGTTGTCAGCAAAGGTTAGATAAAAGATTGGAATCTTTCGTAATTGAAGGAGAATGTTGCTTTCAGTTTATTACTTATAAATTATAAGACTATATAAAATATTTTTATCTGTTTTTTATTTCGGCTTTTACTGACAGACTACCATAAAATTTCAAACCGTAAACGTTCATCTACGTACGAGACTGCCACATTGCACTGTTCTTCATGCATTTTAGATTTTTGGAAGTGATGGGTCGATTTTTGGCAGGATATTTCTCTTTTAGGTCAGGTGATTTTTCAGTTTCTATAAATTGATATACTAGCAAATATTTTCCAAAGTCCCTTTTCCGAGTTGGATTTTTTAAGAAGTAACTGAACGAAAAAATATTACAAATTCTAAAATCTTTGCACGTTATTTTTCCTATCCAAGGGTTCCGGAAGCACACCATCACGGTTCAACTCTCAGGCTCTATTAAGGGACTAGCGTAGCTCTATGGAGTGGAGAGTTAGTATTCCTCTTTTCATGATTTTGGACGGGATCATCATACAAACGCTCCATGCCTGTACATATAGTAAGGTGAAAACGGTTCTCAAAAATTCCAAGAAGTCTTGTGCCCAAACCACGTATGCGCCACTCATGCGTGTTTCTGAGAGGACCATGTTTTACCCATAGAGTTATTGCATCTTCTACATCTGGATCCGCGCATTTGAAAGGAGCAGGCGACGAAAAGTTTAAGTGCTGTGTGTCTGTTGAGCAAAAACAGTCGGATTTACGGAAGCCAGTAGGTGGTGATAGAGCAGAGTTGCTGACTCGAGTCAAGTGACTTGGACTCGAGTCAGACTTGAGTCGCTATTTTTGTGACTTGTGACTTGACTTGTGAATGCCAGCTTTGACTTGTGACTTGACTTTGACTTGCAAAAAATGACTTGTTACCGACCCAAGTCAGACGCTACTTGACCGGCTTGACGCCTGGTTCTTTTTGCTGATTACAACTGAACAAAATAATGTGCAGCTTGACTTGTACTTGGACAAAGAGACTTGTGACTTGACTTGTGACTGGACCTAATGACTTGTGACTTGACTTGGACTTGCATATAATGACTTGTGACTTAATAGAAAGTAGGTTTGTGGTAGCACCATGGACGTATCTCTTTTGTGAGTATTTGCGGTTCTGAAAAGACATCTAAACTGCTGCCAAAGTTTTGGAAGAGTCCATTGGTACATGAAGTATCTTATCGCTCAGTCCGTTTATTACATGTCTTGACATGGAACAGCCGCTGAGACGATGAGGGACCTAATGCTCAACGACCTTATTTTAAAGATGGCGACTGTGAGAGTGAGCCTGTTAGATTGAATGGATAAAGGAAAAAAGACTGGAAAATACCTGAATAACGTGAGTGAAATCCTTCAATAAATGGTATTTAGAAAACGGAAAGGTCAAGAATCATGTTCGTATGCAAAAGAAATTGCGCCCACGATTATAAGTGGGTGAGCCAAAAATGTTCAGTACGCCGACACGAAATTGCGCGTACGGATGTGTGGCTAAGGATGAATCGGGAGTGATCCGTGCCATCCACACTAGTGGGGCTAGACTATACTGTCAGTCGTGTCAACTCACTTTTCAATTTACATTTTAAGGTTAACTCATTATCAACATTTCTCCAAATCAAAAAGGAAAACTACCTTATATGTGTTTGTACTTCTGTGGTATGAAGATTTCGTTTTCATCTTGGCTTTATTCAGTAAGAGAGGATAACCCAATCCTAACGCCAGCCACACCGTGCTCGTACATGTACATGTACTAAGCTTGAAGTCAGTGAGTGTCACATGTCGTGTATGTTCATGTTACGTGCACATTGCACACGGGTACGAACACGCGAAAAACATAAATGGCGCCCTCTTTGCTCCAATTGTGGCAAGAAGTTACCTGACTATGACAAACCGATCACTTAGATTTAATAAACGCGATCAGGGTGTCACGCCACCGGCTCTTAAAAGTCGGAACCCTTTGAGGAAAATGTGTGAAATGGTGCTACTCGAGTCAGGGAACTAGTACCCTGACATTAAAAAAAAAACAGGAAAATCGCCAATATGGCAGACGACGAGGAGCAAGTTTCTTCTGATGATCAAGACCCAGATTTGACAGATTTTCATTCTTATGTGCCTAGAAAAAGTTACCGATCGATACCAGATAGCTACAGGTAATATAAAAGTCTTAGAAATAAGTTGTGTCAATAAGTTAGGGAAGCTAATAAAGTTTTGAATTATTTTTTTCTGTGTTATTTTTAATGTTATCTCATATTCGGATATTATCTAGAAGAGGATGTCGTAAGAAATGCATCTTGGTCAGACCATTTTTGGAGGCGTTAAAAACAGTGTCAAAATGACTGCAAAGAGTTGCTCTATGAAGTTCTCAATGCTCAGCTTCTGAAAAAATGCACCGTGGTGATATCAGAAAAAAATGTCGAGGGGGAGGATTCTGCCCCCTCCCCTAGCTCTTTTTGGGTTAGGCAATAAAAAGAATAGGTATTTATGTGCACTCATTTCATATTTATATTTACTTATTTTTGTTGACTGTTTCGTCCTTTATCAGTTACCGGCTGACCCACGACATCAGCCTTGACAACTTTCAGAGCCAGGATCTGTTTGACACACAGAATGACCTGGGAACGCAGGGTGACTGGAGCTATGCGACCGACAATAAGCCTGCGAAAGCAGAGAGTGAGTCCAACAGGTGTTCAGAACACCGACATTCAGCATCACAAAGTGGCTGAGACAAATTCACCATGCACGTTGTCTGGGACTGACCCAATGAACCCTGTGCAAAGCGAGCATCCTAACAATGCTTGGAGTGACTTTTTTTGTCTTTGGATGTCGGTTCCTCTCCTTTTCTCTCTTTTGTGCTCTCACTCGGTTTCCTCATTCTTTCTTTTTCCATTCTGCTCTGGTGGTGTCATTGAAGTGACGTGAACCTGTTTTGTGCTAACTTTTGCAGCAAAGCCCACCAAAGAAAGGCACGACTCCAATGGCAGCACCGACAAGCTTCTGAATGAGGACATGATCAAGCTGGACCTCTCAGACAGCAACGTCCTCTCAGAGCGGCTGAGCGGCGACGCTGCCACCACCACCCTCCTGAACATCATAGAGGCTGAGACTCTTCGACGAAACAGCCAAACAACCATCAAGGTGAGGTGCAGTGTTGTCATTGCTTGCACCAACAAACTAGTCAGAACGAATCATTTTTTACAACAGGGTTTTACCCTACACTGTTCAGATGTGAGGTTTAGATGTGACTTACTTGATGCAAGCAACTTGCTTGAGGACATCATGTATCTCCTTTGTACTTCTCCCTTTTAAAAACATCTAGACCGATGATTCTGACAGTGGCAGAAAAGTTCTACGCCAGAAGAGAAAAACCAAGAGGAAAGGACGGAAGTTACCTCAGATGCCACCAGCTAAACCAGGTTACTGCAGCCCCCTTCCCACCCTTGAGTCTGCAACACCTGTCATTGACCTTTGTTTGCACTCAAGTAGAACAGTTTTAAGGTCAACGTTTTTATGTCAGCCACACTGTAGCATTCATGTTGCTGGGACTCACTGGGGGTATAAAGTCTACTCAAAAATGCTGTGACTTATGTTCAGTATTCACCCTCCCTTTTCATACTGTTTGCACTGCCCTCATGGGGCAAAGAGAAACAAGCCTGCAGAGAAGTATGGTCTTCTTAAACGTTTTCAGTTGTTGCAATCCTTAAATTGGCCATCAAGGACTACCAAACTGGCTCTACCTTGAAATTGATTGCTGGAACCTGTGAATTTATCTGTGGTCACTGCTACTCCAGGTAACCTTCAGATGGAGCTGCTACAGGCCGACCGCCGCCCAGCCAACTCCACTAGCTCCGCCCGCTCCTCCACCCCGTCCCCGGACCACCCTGACGTCTCGCTCAGCTCCGTCCCACCCAGCCCCTCCGACGACAACACCTCGGCACTGCCGGACACGCCTGTGGAGCCCTACGCCCTGCGGCTGCCCCAGCCCCAGCCCCAGCGTCCCACCCGGCTGGAGTTCAACACCACCAGTGCCCACTACACGCCCTTCCTGACCAACACCAACATGCTGCTGCAGGAGGACTCCAGTCCTGAGGAACGGCAGCGGAGACGGCTACGACTGAAGATGGAGAACATGAGCAAGGAAGAGCCGGGGGATAAGTCCGGAGGTACGGCCCGTTAGAAGTATTGGGGGAGGCCTTTGTGTGGTCTAGTAACCACTGGCTACATGTTGTGACCTTAGGAAAGTCAGTTTATCCCTACTCACCGCTTTCTACCCAGGAGTGTAAAAGTGGTGCTTGCGGGGGTGGAAATGGTGGTTGTCTTCTGATTATCTGTTTGTGCATGAAATGGTAGCATTGAATTATATACTCGCCTAGGAAATGATGTTTGGAAATGTTTATGGGTGCAGTGATCAGGAGTTTTTGGTAAAATAATCAGCTCTTCAATCTACATTTAGTTTCTGGGATTGGTGCACTTCCTAAATAATCCCCTTATTGTTATCAGTAAAAAATGTAAACTACGTCTATTGCTTTTGTTTAGTTTTACATGTAAACATCTTCTCTGAGATGCAAAAACACAATTTATACTTTGCTGAAGTGTTTATTTTAAAAAAAATTGTCAGATTGTTGTTTTTTTTTTCAGATGAAGAAAAGTCATGCTTTCAGCCAGCAATGCTGGTCATCAATGGAGAAATCAAACAGCAAACGCACATCGCCGTCTTCCGTTTCCTGCCTCGGCACGAGGACGAGCTGCCACTGGAGGTCAGTGACCCCATCTTTGTGGAGTTCAAGTGCGAGGACCTGTGGTATGAGGGCATTAACCTGAAGACAGGAGAGGAGGGCTGTTTCCCGAGCCGATACGTGCGGGATTTCACCGCTGATACGGAGAGTATACCCGGTAAAGGCTTTTCACTCTCGTAGTGTGTTTACAGAAATTGACAACATCTGTAAGAACGTGATCAAATGTGAATTTGACCGTACTGTCAAAGCATATTTGACTTTACCCATCTTCATGCTTGAAAACTATCTAGGGTTTTTATGACTTTGTTGGATTAAGTTAGACTTGATTTGTTTTCATTTGGACTCGCATGACTCAAGAAACAAAAAGACTCGCCACTTGACTTGATCTACAAAAAAATGACTTGTGACTTGACTTAGGGATAATTGATTTGTGGCAAAATGACTTACGACTCGATCAGATGAAAACTTACCTTGTTCGAATGCTGGAGTGAGGAAATTAAAACTTGGTTTCTGTTATTCTGCAAGAGTTTGCTGAACCTTTAAAGTTTAACGTTCAAAGATTAAGCAATCAGGTTTCTACAGAACTAGTGGCTTTGGGAGATTTTAGAGAAGTTTTTGCATAAAATGCCCAGGAAGTAGAGTTCAGGCGCCTTTCCATACGTACGTTTTTGGGTGCGTTGGGTATACAATGCATTGTACTTGTATGGACAGAAAAATAGACTCCATTAACATAACACAGATGTGCGTTGGGTTCATTTGTGATGGATACGCAGCTCTTGGCGCAAGAGTTGACGCGCATATGGAAAGACACCTTTAAGAGGACGGTTAAAGTTAAAGTTTAAAAGTAAATTAGCACACTGTAAGGGTTTTGAATAAAGTGTTTATGACAAATTGAATCATAGTGAATTTTTTTAAATGACTTATTGCTTCTTAATTCTTATTTGACCACAAAGTAAATTTTCTTCTAATCCTTTTCAACTGATTGGCAGGGTTCCGTGGCCGGAAAGTACATATAAACCGGTACAACGCCAAGTTTCTAGGCTCTGTAGAGGTAGCATTTCACAAAGGCAACGACGTTTTATGCCGTGCTATGCAAAAGGTAAGCTATGTGTTCTTTGACATCGCTTTGTCAAACTGCAGATTCGTCATTGTAATGACCAATTGTAAATTCAGTCATATCCAAAAATTTTCAGCCTCCCAACTTCCCCCCAAACAGTTGGTCAAGAGCTCCTTCTAGAAGATGGGTCCTGGAGATCATTAGTTCATAAATAAAAGCACTGTTGCCACAGAATACATCTAATTTCTTTAGCTCAAGTCCTATGGTGCAATGATGGCCATGCATCGCTGTTTTTTCATGGAAATGTTTCATTCAGTTGGTGTTCATTCTTCTCTTTTCAAGGTTGTGACAGCTAGAAGACTTACTGTAGATATCCACCCACCGACGCTGTGTGTCCTGGAGATTAGCGATATAGGAGTCAAGATGATCGACAAGGCAAAACCACAGAAGGCCAAAGAGGTGAGGAACTTCAGTCACTAAATAGTTTCAACACCAAAAAATCCACAATGTGAACTGTTTAAAATGAAAACAGGAATAATTGATTTCAGATGGAACCTAATGACTTAAGAATGGATAGAACTTGAAGCTAAGCATGGTTGAAGTACTAAATTAGGTTAGGCTTGCAGTTGCACCATGTACAAGGAAGAATCTCTATGAGTGTGTGGTTCTGAGAAGAACCGATGGTGAACACTCGACGTTCTGAACAGTATGCTCTGCTCGTCTTTAGGAGGGTCACTTTCAAATGATTTGACATGGGCCCTTTTGTAGCTGTTAGTGAGCTAATTCAGCGTTTGATCAGAATGAAGCTTGTCTGGAGGTTGTTTGAGGACAGTATGCATCAAGTTGGCCTGTCTGGGCAGCCGCACACACACTGGACATGGCTGAGCTGGTGTGCTTTGTTCGTGAGTGACCTTGCCATTTTGAAATCCCAAACTGGTTCACTGCGGCATCATGTTGTATTAGATGGTAATTTGACAATTAGTTGGGAAGTTCAAAACACCTCTGGGTTCGCCATGGGCACCGATGTACTTCCATAGTATGTGCAGATTTATTACAAACTGGAACTCGGTGTGACTGTTTGAAGCAAACTGCCTCTTGGCCATACTTTCTGCTCAGGGTCTCCGTGAAATGAATTACGCTGATTAAAGTAGGCCGCAGAACTGTGACCTGTCCAACTCTAATACACTGTAGCACTTTGTACATTGAGCCCTGACGGCCCTCAAAATTCTAACCTTTGCAGAGTGTTTGACATTGTTTCCCGTGCCCAATTTTGGCCCATCTAGAAGAAAGACTCTGTCCTCAAGAAGGTCGAGAAGCTTCTGGGATCCAAGCAGAACAAGGGTCACAACTACTTCTTCTCCCTCAAGAACATCTCCTTCTGTGGCTACCACCCGTCAAGTAACAGGTGAGCACAGACATTGTCGTCAGCTGTGACTTTGGCACTGGCTTTGTGCATGAGCCATTGAGGGCGCTGTTCTTCCCATTCACAAGAGAAGTATGGGAGTATCCTGGACGCCTACATGGTGATGTATGTTAAGCCAATTTTTGGCTTGTCTCCTCAAAACCCGGTGTTCTTTGATCGTGGTGTAAAACGATCATGGTGTGGCCAATCACAATGCGCGCGAGATCTGCGGACCAAATGTGCGTTTGAAAAGGATTAAGAGATTTCACATGTTGTGATTGGCCAACGCATTGCAAAGTCTTGGTGGTGCACTATTGTGAATCTGCCCGTATTAATTCTATGTTTATAAAGATGAAGAAAGAAATGTCACCTAGTCAGTTTCCTATATAATTTCCTTCACGATTTATGATTAAAAAAAAAGCTGTATCCTCTCTGAGTGATCCCTGTTCACCACTTCCCAGGTTGTATCGTGTTATTGGAGCGTGATCCCTGGTGTTTCAGGTTTAATGGCTTCTGGCTAGTGCCCCCGAAACAAAGATATTGACAAATGGGAAGAGCCACCAAACCAACATGGGGCTGGAGAGCTCAGTTGGTAGAGCACCGGTATTGTATTCTGGAGGCCGCAGGTTCAAATCCCGCTCCAGTCAATTTCTTTGTTCATCATTATAATCATGTATAAGCACCTAGTCAGTTTCCCGATATAGTTTGCTTCATGATTTGTATTAATTTTCATTATACCAATACAACTTATTAACATGAAATTCATTTTCTAGGGTGGAATGCTCATATTTGTTTTATTGGGAAATGAAAATATTTGTGTACACAGTGGGATTAATAGTAAGTTACTGCTTTCTGTTTCAGGTATTTTGCGTTTATAACAAAGCACCCTTCAGATGGCCGGTATGCCTGTCATGTCTTCGTCATGGAGGATGGCCTGTCAGCCAAGCCAGTGGCAGAGGCCATGGGGTAGGTAGTTTGGAGTGGTTTGGTGGCGAGCCAACTCAGAGTTGAATTGTGCATGTGACAAATCTGGGTGGTGGGGCAGTGGGAAGATGAGGTTAGCAGAAAGGTTGCCGGTCAAGTTTTGAGTTGAACCTTTAAAAGATATATTTGAAACCCACGCAGTTCTCCCCCTACATTGATGCATACTGATATCATTGTGGATTCCCCAAAGCCTGTGAAGTCTGGCATTCTTGCATTCGGGATGTCTTTATTCTCTCTCTTCAGGGCTGCCTTCAGGAGGTTTTACTCAGAGTTCCTAGACTTCACCAATCCCACTGAGGACATCTACATGGAGTAGGCTGGTCCTAATGTATGATCCAGGCAAGACGTGTCTCCCTTTACGCAGATAAGACCTATCAAGCTTTATACAGCAGGGTCCAATTTCATGGCCTTGTTAAGCACACGATTTTACGCTTACAGAGGCTTGGTGTTCTTCATGAAGTCTGTAAGCAGTAAGTGTGGCAAAAGACACACTTACCATGGGGGACAAAGCTGCTTAACACAGTGACAGAACAGTGGAAACCTCTCTACTCATGCACCTGTAAGTGCAACCACACCAAACATTGCCATGCAATATTGCCTACGGTAAGCAAACTTTCCTGCTATAGTAAGCATAATTTTCCTGCTAACTATTTCGCAGCGCCATGAAATAGGGCCCAGGTAGCAACTCCAGCTGAACTATTTTATGGCCTTGCTGAGCTATCAATTTTCTTTCAGGAATAGAGGCATCTTGCAGAGCTCGCTAGCGCAGCAAAGAGCATGCTGACTTGCCCGACAGAATTTGCTTGGAGTAGTTATTGCGCAGTGTACATTTGTGAGGGTGCCAGCTTAAGGATCCATAAGGCCTGAATTGCCAGTCAGGCAGCCAGGTTTTGTTCACTAAGGTTTAATTCAACCACATGTGTGGTTTTTTGTTGCTGGAACGTTGCGTCAGTAGGTGTAAATTTGAGGATCAGGTTCTGCTCTTTGCCAGCCCGATGTGTTGTGCACTATATTCAGTGCTTGTGGGAAAAAATATTCATAGAGTTGCTCAGGTGGGACTCGAACCAGTGATCCTCTGTTTCCAAGTTCAGCCCCATTAATAACCGGTCAACCACTGAGCTTGCTGTGGTTAGCTGGCTGGTTCAGATGCAGTGTTGCAGTGGGTATGGTCGTATATTGATCGCTGTTGAGCTGGCAAATGGTCAAAGTGAAATGTTCAGCTTTGCTTGGTTGGAAATTTCTTGCCACTTCAGAAGATTTCAACAGGGTAAGTTCAGTGTTGGAAATAGTCAAGAGAAATCTAACAGAAGGCAAGTTTCTGTACCTACAATCAAGAGTATTTATGTACTGTTCCAGGATTTAGATTAGTAAACGTCGATTGATCGGAGGGTCTTTTCTTGCTGCATAATGAAGTCTTTTATGCTGCCAGCTGCTTAAAAAACTGTGTCTCCTCTTAAAAATCAAATATGAAATCAGCCACCAAGAACAAGTGAAAATGTCATGCAATAAAAGTCTTTCTGGAAAGCCAACTTTCATGTTCTGAAGACAAATGCAGCATACTTTTGAAAACGTGAAACATCTCGGTGCCAACACTTCCTCACAAAGGAGATTTTCCACTCGTACCCCCATACATAATTCCCTGACTCGGTTGTTGGAAGTTTATGGGTATAAACTGACACTTGACAAGGTTCCAGGCTTATGATTCTAAGATTTGAGCTCAGTAGACGTTTTTCATGGTAGCCATCTTGCGGTACAGGGTTTTTGTCCCACAGGGAACCCTCCTTTGTGCATATCCAGTGGAACAAAATTACTGGCCTGCAAGATGGCAACCATGCAAACCCTCTATAGTCCGTCACACCCCAGTACATCCCCCTCCACTATCCTTATTGGAGCCCATGGACACAGAATTCTATACATAATATATCAAACGGAGTGGCTTCCTGTTGGAATATTTGAACTGACAACAATACTTTCACTGTTTAGATTCCTATTAATGAACTTGAATACGTGTGTAGTGTAGATAACACACTCTTTAAAGAACGTGACTATAGTGTAGATAGTGTGTTGAGTAAAGAATCAATGTTAAAGGACCTACTAGTTGTCAGTCAATTTGGATTAAAATTTGAGAAGTTTATGCCATCAGGTTTTCATCAGGTCAGGGTAACCGTTACCTCCATTGTCAGCGCACATCTTTTCAAACATTTCAGTAAACCTGTTTAACAGGATCAACTAATCGTCAATTCATGACAAGGGCGCAGCACTTATGAGGTGTAATTGTGTTTTCAGTTTCATTCCAAAAATCCATCTCTCGGTTTTGAAGTTGCCTTCAAAACTTTGGGTGAGAGGATTTGGATTGGTTTTCCCACAGTGAACTAAGCAAAAGATAGCCTGTGGTGTTTCTATGAAGAAGAGCATCATTTTCAAACGTTGACATTCCATCCATTCTTTGTGATTCACTAGTCAGGAATTTTTGGAAATTGACTCGTAAAAAAAAACGTAATTTCACGTCCACTTGGTAAAAACCCTCTGTGAATAATTATATATAAAATGTACATGTATCTTCATTGTAAACTAACAGTGTAAATCCAACGATGTTTCTATTCAGTGTAAATAGGAGACCTAACAACTCAACTTTGCCATCCTGATCGGATGCTAAGTTTGTTTTCAAATTGCAGCTTAAAAGTTTTCTTCATTACTTCAGTATGAACAAAATTCACTTATTCAATGAACTACAGTAAAAGCTCAATTTTGGTTCATGTTCCTGTTACATTTTTTGTCACCTTGGGCTACTTTTTTTTCTGGAATGCTTTTGTCACAAAGAAATTAAAATAGAAGAGGCTTGTTAAAAGTATGAACAGTTGATGCTACAACTCTGCAGCCATAACTAATGTGCGCCTGGCACGTCAATTCATTGCAAAGTCAGATTTGTGTAGAAATTGGGCACCGGTGACATTCTGCCAGTTGGTTGCCGAAAGGCTTAAAAAGCCACCCAAGATTTGTTTCTCGATTTTATTTCCACGTTATTGATCAGTGTAGAATCAAATTTTGAAAACTCACCTGATTTTCCAAACTGAAGGAGCTTTGAACAATACAGAGCATTTACTTTGAAAGTCGACTTCAGGTGACCATACTGTACAGTGTTGTGGTATTACACAATTAACAGGGCAAATACATGTACATCTCATGCACAAAGCTGAATTAAAGTGTGTTTTTTCATATTTGCTTGGTTTTAAAAGGCATTACCTTGCCATCTTTATGGTAATTGTTCGAAATCCATTACCTGCTGCAGGGTATTTTGTTTTTTTATTCTCTGATATTTTGCAAATAATTTACTAAATTTGTTTTCTATGCATGCATATGTTGTTTATTTTCTGAAATGTAGAAACTTTGTCTTTCAAACTAAAAAAGGTCTCTGATAGTTTTAACAGTACAGGAAAACTTATTTTTTGATAGATTCACCTATTTTCTGCTTAAGTTTTCATTCCATTTATCAAGTATTTAGTTAATTTATCTGATTTGTGTGCAGGATATAACTCCGCCCTATTTTACCCCCCGTGTGTGAATTCATTTTATTCATGTATTCAAACTCCGCCCTTTATGTATATAAAAAACATTCTTGTGTGCAGCTCATTTATTCATGTTTTATTCATTAATGAATGAATTAGTTTACTAATAGTGAAATACAGGGTAGTTTCATCAGTGTACATTTTCTTTGTTCATTGTTGTTTTTTTATATTTTTTTTTCTCTGATAACCTGGGAAACTGGAGATTTTTTAGAAAAACCTTGAATTGGAAAGACAAAAGAAAGGGAAAGTGTGAACACGAAGATACAACAATGACTTTCTTCAAATTTAGATTTCATTCAATTTGAATGAATTGATGACTTTTATCGACTGAAATGTTCTCTTGGTTTTCATTTTTTTTTTCAAGGGAAAGTGACTTTTTGTCAAGATTCTATATGTATTCTTTATTTGAGAGGAAAAGTGACAAATAGCTTGGCAAGCTTATTTTTAACAAATCTGTTATATTTTTATCCTTTAGTAAGTTAACTGTGTGTGTTATTTATGCTTTTAGCATCTAAAACCTTGATAGTTGTGTGAGTAACTTTTATTGAATAGAAACAGGCATGCTCGGATGGATTGTAGTAGAGATGTGTACAGGAAAAGGCAGCTGTTGTAAAATCTAAGCTTTGGTTTGGTATTATTTTCGACCAGACCTTGATAGATATCACTCAGAACAATGTTCAGATTGTACAGTTACTCAAACAAAATAAAACTTTATTTCAATCAAATATAAATCTGAAGTCATATATACACACAGTACATATTACTTTAAGTATTTGAGCAGTACTTCAGAGATCTGAGGGTGGCATGTCATTCTTTCAAAATGTTTTGTCTCTATAGTCAGAATCTCAAGTAGGAATTCAACGATCTGGTCCATATAGTTTATCTGCTATTAACAAGTTTATTGTTTTCAGAGAATGTTATGTTCTTTAAGAGAAAGGTGTCCCTACAACTCCACAAACATTCTCTCAACTGCAACTTTGCGGTGGGTCAAATCACTCCAGAACTCTGTGATTTTCAAGCACAACACTTGACCATGGCAGTTTATTGCTTGCATTCCAATTTTCAGGATGGAATGAGGCACTGATTAACAACTTAGACTTGGAAAATGTAATAAATATATATAGGAAGCATTACTTGTATTTTGGAGTTCTGTTGTCATTTGTTTTACAAAAACACACACTTTGTTCTGCCTAAGCAGTCAAGTGAAGTGCAGTGTCAAATATGTTTGTGAAAAAACTTCCCGGGATTAATTTAGTTTCTATATGAGGGACTTTTTTTTATGGTGGACATATAAATGGGACGGAATGCTCAATGGAATACATCTATGAAGAAATCTAAAAAGTACACATCAGTAACAAATACATACAACTGTGTCTCTGGCTTACGATTCAAACTGTATTTACATGGAAAACTGAAGGTAATCAAAGGCAGATGGAAATTGGTTTATAAACTTTTTTATTTGCTTCGGAACAGCTAAATCTTTACAATTTGAAAGCAATATTCAAAAGCATTTAATACAATACGATGATAATTATGATAAAATTGTTTTAAAATTGAACACAAAATGCTTGTGCATTATGGAAAAAAAATTAAGGTTATGGACGGATTCAACATTTAGAGAATGAATGAACAAAGACAGCAAGTCTGCAAAGATTGACCACATCAATCCTCGGTTAAATAAGGGAGTCCATGCAAGAGATATAGAAATTAACAAAAAACTACCTCAGAATTGCAATAGATGAACCTCTCAAAAAGGCACACACAGTTGGTGACGATCTGAAAAACCAAGCAGCATGTAGTTGATGATCCTGCACTTGTTCAGTACTTGTATTTTTCTTTGCTTAGTAGTCCAGGGCGCAGATGAGTGCCACGCCTCGCTTGATCCAGTGGAACTGTGGCTTGTCTGAGGGTATCTCCACGGGTAACACGTAGTTGGTGGAGTGACCCGTTGTGGACAAGGCACCTGTGGGACAGGATAGTATCTTTGTAAAAGCCCACATGCTCACACAAATACTGACTCAATGTTTGACCTATAATGTACTGCCGCGTCGTCCTCGCGAACGTCAACAGAATTGATACTCTGAAGGTGATGAAAGCTCCCCTATCGAATCTCATTTTTAAAATCAAATTTCATTCCTCCGTTGTGCACTTGTGTTTTGTGTACTCTCCCCGAGAGTTCTGACTTGAATCAAGGGCACAGCCAGAAACAAATAGTTTTCAAGGAGGGGGGACCAAATTGTTTTTGGGGGGCCAAAACATTTGGAACTTTTTTATGTAGCCATTTATGGCCTGTCTAAGGGGAGAGGCTACATCTTGAGGTGTTTAAAATTCTGAAGCAAGGGAAATAAAATAAACCATAATTTTTCCTGATTGTACATGACTGTGCAGTATACTTTTCATTTTCTGAAAGCTCTTGATGGCCTGGGGCCATATTCACAGAGGTGTAGAAAATGCTGCCAAGCAAACTCACGTACTAAGCAATGGTCAGATGAAAACTGATCAGAGGAAACAGGTGTAGCGTGGTACTTCGCATGGTAACCTGTTTTTGTTCAAATATTTCTGTGCTTAGCAGTTTCACTATATGTGTTCCTGAGCAAGACACTTTACTACAATTGCCTCTCTCCATCAAGGAGTAGAACGGGTCCCCGGGAGGACAGAGAAGAGACTGCCAACAACTCAAGCGGCCTTCAATGTATGCACCAGACAGAGACAGTTAAGGTGTATCTGGCTCAAGCTGTACTTCCTTCGGAGCAAAATGGTTGACTAACTACGAATATTCAAGCAGATAAGAGTTTGCCCATACCTGCTCTTGTCAGGGTCTTGTAGACGGGGCAGACGTATATCCCTTCCTCGGGCTGTTTACGGTTCTCGGCCGGTATGAATTGCATGACGGGCATGTCTGTGTACAGCTCCTTGGGTCTGGACTCTGTCAGCTGGTGCTCCTCGTAGCCCCATCTGGCGCCCTCTAGGAACAGCCCGCGCACGTAGCAGCCAGTGTCCGGGCGTTGGGTAATCTTCTCAACAGGCTCCCGCATGACCTGCAGCACCAATAATTTCCCTCTTGAATTGATAAAACTTATAGCAGAATCAGGGGTCAACGTCTTGCAGCCACTGAACACTTTCAATGGGTTTGTTGTCACCACAAAAATTTAACCAATATGCATGGGCACGTGCAGGGAAAAAAACTTACAGCAAAATCAAAGCCAATGGTATCGATGGAGACGATGGCCTTGCGGGCATAGTTCTGCAAGGTTCCAGTCAGGAAGGCCTGGGGGAAGAAGAAGCCGGAGATCCAGAAGACGCTCGGGATGCCCTGGTCGATCCACTCCTGGAGGAAATGCATCCTGGCCACTAGGTCGGTCACCCAGGAAGACAGGGGCTTAAGGGAGGGGTAAGCCTGGGTGACAAGAGAGAGAGGGGAGATGAGTATAACGTGAACATGAAGCAGTAGTGAATTCAGTTGTCTACAAGACCTTTAAACAACTTGGAAACCCCAGCTCTATGGCTCATGACATGAGAAGACTTTAATCTCCTCATACTATAAGCGCGGAGAATCTCCCTTTGTCCTGTGCCACAAAGTCAGATTTTCCAAGCTAACCTTTTAACCCCTTCACGGCCGCGACTGTTGGGCTGTGGTATGCCCTGAATGGAGGGCTTTGTCCAGCAGCAGGCCCCATTGAACCAGCAGCTGCATGGTGAATAGACTGTATGTGTGGTATGCACTAATCCTCACACACTGGTGAGGTAGTAGCAGTCCTCCGTAGCGAAGGAGCTAAACAACACTTCAAAATTTGCCACTAAAAATGGTCAGTATTTTCACGTGGTCATCCAATATCCGCCAAATATACCAGAGAGAGCTGCCATGCACAAAGAACAACGTCAAGATGGCAGTAACAATCAATTTTACAAGTTCCAACTCACTCTATTTTGAGTCTGTTTGCTGATGGGCCTCTGCACCTTGCAGCATGGAAGGCTGCTTGATTATCAGTCGATTTAACAGAGCTAATTACAGTGATTCAACAAATTAACCCCCCCCCAAAACTGAGAAATTTCCTGTAGAGCAAATGAGTTTTTCCAAAACAGTGTAACCTGGAAAAATGGAACACTAGAAGAAGACAAGTCTGGGGGAAAATCGCTTGCACAAAAAAAAACTACCTAACTAGGGATCAACTAAGGACAAATCGCGAGGTCTTTCTAAAAAAAATAAGACAGGACAGAAGAAGTGTTTGATCTCCAAAAAAAAGTCAAAAGAAAAAAAAACATTTTTTCAACAACCAAGAACAAATCTAGAAAAAAAATATAAATAATTTACAATCTATTAAGTAACTTCTTAGCCGACAAAAAAAAAATGAAAAGTCAAAGAAAAGCAAAAGAAACCCCAAAATTAGTGGAAATACCTCATACCGTAAACTTGAGACCTGGAAATTCAATTCTTCAGACCAGTAAACCTTAACCTTTTAGTAAAAGACTCTCGATAAATATCAGCAGTACAAAAAAAGGAACAAGGTACTAAGAAAATAACGACCCCAAAAAAAGACCAAACCAGAACCAAACCAAACGCAAAACCCAAAACCGAACACAGTATCAAGAAAAGGCATAAATCAATTACAATCAAACTTCAACAACCAAGTCCACTGCAGGTCCTACACATCTTCAGAACAGACTTTATGTACATGTGAACTCCTTGGCTGCTGACCTGCTTACTGAACAAACACCCTAAGCACGCCTGGTCATAGAGCTGCATGCATATTAAACAAACACTTTACACAGGGGTACACACAATACAGGTTTTTGCTGGGTAAACTGGGAGGTACCACTCCTATATAACTACGTGGACTAACAAAAAAAGAAAGATTAAATTCACCTCTACTACAACAGCATGGGAGGAAAGGAAACTCAACTTATTTGGAAGCCACGAGGGATAACTTCTGAGTGAAGGAGTACACAAACTAAATTCTGGTACAAAAGAAGCACTTGATTCCTTTTGGAAAGAAAGGAATCGAGAGGAGATTCGTGAAGAGTGAGCTGCCTACCTTTCCTGCCCAGAGTTCAGGTACAGAGTTGATGTACATGCTGTTGGACATGGTTTCCAGTTCCTCAGACAGGACTACCAACCCCTTCAAAGCCTTCAGTAACTCCCTCAATGTGCGGTGGATCACCACCAACAGACGATTGTACCTGCGTTTACAATGATTAAAATGACAAGAACCTTTAACCTTTTTCCGATAGGCAGCTTGAAGCGATAGCAAGAATCACCATTACCTTTTTCTGTGTGGCCTCATCCAAAGGAATCTTTTCACGGGTTCGGGGAGCCATTTTGGTCGAGTCAGAGTGGGCGGAGAAAAAAACAAGGAGAGGGAAGAAGTGAGCTGGCGTTCCTTTCTTTACCTGATGACTTCCTGGATCAGAACAGTGTTCATGGACTCCTCGTACATTACTGGGTGCTTCTTGGTTACCATGGCAATATCCACAGGCTGAGGAACTCGCTCGAGGATACTCTTTGCAGTTTCCTCAATCACCTGAATAGATAAAGAGCAGGAGCAGGAAACCAGTGATGCAGAGGACCAGTGAAGTCTCAAAGAAACTGCCATTGTGACATTTTCTATGCACTCTAAAATTTTTTTGGTCATTCAAACTGGAAAAAAACCCCAAAATAATTTGACAAACCTCTTCACGGGACCGCCCGGCCCCCGTGGCTGTCTTGGGCTGCAGGAGAAGGATGCAGGACAGGGTCGAGAAGGTCTCATTCTGGGCGAATGTGATGTTGGCATTGTCGTGGAGACCAAAGATCTCCGGTGTGTCGTTGATAGGAAGGCTCTTGATGTAGGACATGTACCCCTAAGGTTGAGACAATTGCGGCGTCAACATCAAACAGTGGATATTCACAACTGTGATTTATAACTTGGTTTCAGTCCTTGGGCACCAAGCCAAAAACCTTCTACTATCTTTTATCCAGTATCTCAAGAGGAATGGTTGTGTAAATCTAGTAAGGAATGCTGCCAAGCATTACATACAGTGCAATAGCTTCTTGCAACATTTGTTCATGAGCCCATCTGGTACATCACATTATTCACATCATGTCTGTTGAGTTTGGTGAATGCAAGGCAGTATTCATGGGCTTAGTCTAGACTAAGATCAGCAGATAACACAACACCTTACGCATAAGAAACACCTGCTACACAGAAACAAGTAACCCAGCCAGATGGCTACGTGCTGTAACATGTTCCTACTGACCAGTTCTCTGCCTTTAGCTGAGCAGTTACTTTAATAGGCAAGCAACATTTTTCATCCTAGCTGCTCTATGACAGTGGGTCCAGGGAACTTACGTTGTGGTCCATGGCCGTCGGGATTTGTCGGTAGATCCCTGATACCGAGTAGCTGTGCTCCTCTTCCAGCACCACCTTGTTGTAGAAGTCGTTCAGGATGTTCATGAGACAGCGACGATCGCGGTCGTCGGTCACCCGACCGCCGTAGTTGATGTGGCCTGCTGTGTACGTCAGCACCTGAGGAAAACCAAACGAATGACTGCGCTTTAGAATCCCAACTACTTGACTAAATGAAAAAGTAAAAATGAGGCTGGGAATGTAGACATGTTCGTGTGCGTCCAAATTGGCAATTGACGAGGCTGCACAAAGCCAAGCTCTGTGAAAAGGTTGATGAGTAGCCCACACAGGTCATGCTCACATGTGACTGATTTCAACAAAAGAACAACTACTTCAAAAATCCTAATAACAGCCATTTTGATGCCTTTTACTTCCGAATATTAAGTAGATAATTCTTTAATGGCACATTCTTCGTTATTTCCTTGAGTCAAAGAGACAAGATCCGAGACTCTTTGGAGCAAAAAGGACCCCCAAAAGGTCTTCCAATGTAATCAGAGTGTCTCCTGCAAATCCATGGCTGTTAACTTCCTATGAGAAATGACAAATGAATACATATCCAAACAACAACAAAAATCAGAAAACTGAACAGTTCTGCTGGAATTTGGCTTCAATGAGGTTTTTCATACAGAAAGATTATTCGCTCAATCCATGGGCACAACGTCATTTGCAGCTACAGGCCTGACTTGGATTCCTAGGGCCCAATTTCATGGCGCTGCTTACCGCAGAATTCCGCGCTTATGATCTCCATTCTGTGCTAACCACACAAGCAGAAAAATTCTGCACTAACCTTTCAAGCGCAGAATCCTTAGTTATGGAATGTATGCACGCACACAGGCCAAAATTCTGGTCTGGTGGTGCTAACTCGTGAAATACGTAAGCACAGAATTTTCTGCTGCAGTAAGCACCAACTTTTCGCTTGGCGTAAGCAGCGCCATGAAATTGGGCCCAGGACACCATACCTTGAAGGGTATCTCGTCATACTCCATCAGGAACATCTTCAGCTGGCTGATGCAGATGCGCAGGTCACCCGTGGTGAACTCATAGGGGATGTTGAAGCCCAGGGGCCCAAACTTGCGCCTCTCCAAGACCACGCCGTGGAAGAGAGCCAGGGACAACATCAGGCTCTTGAATTCGTGAGTCTAGGGGTCAGGGGTGTGAACAAGGAGAGATTCATGGAACAAACGGGTCACCAGGCTCTGAGCATTTCTGTAATTTTACGGTAAACTGTCATGTTAAATTTCAAAAAATGACAACAGATCAGAATAGGCTGCCAGAGATAGCTTCAGTTTCGCTCACTTTCTTGTTCACACTATCAAACTGGTTTCCTTTAGTTGTAATTTAAGCTAAATCTCTCTCCTTGCTCTGCAAATGGTCTGAAACCTTATTTCAGCACTACACAGCAGATATTCTGGTAAGTAGCAACATGTTTGAATGTTTGATTTGTTTCTTGGGAAAAACTTCCCTCTTACATTTCTACTGTCTCTCAGTATCTCATCGGTAGATTATCTTAAACAATGAGGATTGTAATAGTGAAAGTAGTGATGAAATTGGCAACGTTTCCAAGCCATGTGTATTTCCCATGAATCGTAGTTTTCAACAAAACCAATTTCCTGAAAAAGGAGAGCACTTTGGTTCGTTCATTTTTGCTGGCCGAGAGAGCATCCTTTGGAGGTACCAACCTTGCCTGTGCAGGAATTGAGGAAGTCATCGTTCAGGCTGATGTAGGACTGCATGAGGTTGGCTTTGATGCCCCGGGGTGGCTCGATGGTCATCTTGGAGCTATTCTGGAGAATGGCCACGGGGAACTTGGGGCTGGGCATACTAGTCAGCCAGAGGCGGAAGTCACGATGGACCTGAGGACAAGAGATGACACGTTTCGCTTCTGATTTAACATAATTTGCCTTTTTATCTCTAGCTGTCAAAAACTGCCTGAAGTAAAACTCTCAGCTGAGTCTTGGTCTGTATGACTGGAAAAAGTAGGAAATGTCAGCAGGAATTTCTGCGACACAACAACTCGATCTGACTAAAACCTACAAGGAACTGATTATTCGTACAGAAGTCTTCAGTCCGGGTAAAAGAAAACTGTCATATCATTCCAATGTGCCTACCTCACAACACTCAATAATGGCTTCGTTTATAAAGCTGAATATTCTTCAAGCACTTTCCTACAGATGCCTAGACTGAAACTAGGAATCAAAATTCCTTCTATTTCCCACCAAAATGGACATGTGTGGTTTCTGAGGCAACTAGTAATGGCATGGCGAGCAATCTCAAATAGAGTGCTCAATTTGAAAATTTCACATTGGCAAGAGAAAAAAGCAGGGCCAACTGGCACACTGGTACTTATTAGCATTCCAGATTCCATTAGAATGAAAATATAACTAGCAAGTCCCATGCTACTGTGTATGAAAATTAATGTACCAGCAATCTGAATACTGAACATAACCATGCATAACTACTGTTGCTACCATCAGCATGGAGAACACCCTTGCTATGCACCTGTCATCATCATATGGGTGCTCTGTCAACTTAATTACAGGTGTCATTACAAGGTGTTTCACATCTTGTGGGGCAAAAAGGGGGTACTCTTTTTGATAAAATCAGCCCATTCGCTGACTCATCGACAGGACGGGGAGGAGCAGTGCTCACCTTGTCAGGGTCGATGTTTTCGATGAGTCTCTCCAGCGAGGGCATCCAGCTGGGGGAGAGATGGCAGTTCTGGAAGAAGACCCACTTGCCCCTGTCCATGGCACTCCTCATCATTGCCTCGGCACGAGGACCCTGGGATAGATCAGGAGACCAACAAACAAATGCAGTAGAAATGGAACAGGGCCAATAACTACAACACCGCTGTGGTTCAGTGAAAGTCTCCATACACTTGGCCTTTAGAGTGCTCAATTACTATTTTTCAGATCTCACCTGTTCCTGGCAATCAGTTGATTAATGAGAACGTCTACTCTATTTTAACACTCAATTTTCCAGGCTCATGTAAATAAAGCAGATGTTATTGCTAATCCGCTATAACAAAAGAGCACATGTGTGTCAAGAACTGACACAGTCTTAAACTTGTAATTAAACACTTTCAGTCCATAGGTAAACTCTCAACCATGTAACTTTTCCAGACAACCATGACAAAATTGTAAAAGAATCTTTCAAATGTTTACTTCTTTGTAATCAAACAGAATTCAGCACCTTTATGGACGACGGTGACATGCAAAGACAGTAAATATGATGAGGTTGGCCCAAGATGCTTTCACTTTGTCAAAGCCAGTCAGGAAATTTCTCCCACCTACCTACCTAGGCCCCTACCCCCCCCCAAGAAAAACTTGAGAGTTTCGGCTAGCTTGTTTTTAAAGACATCTTATCACATCCGTCCTCACCTGTCCCTGGCCCAAGGAGATTGAGGACAGCTTCTTAGAGAACCTCATCTCCTCGGCAAACTTGTAGAGGTCGGCAGCTGGGTCGGTACCCTGGGACAAGACGAAGACCAGAGGGGAGGTCGGCGAGGACTCCTTGAAGGCCACAGCCAAGTCAGCTGTTTGGGGTTCGATGAATCGCTGGCCGAGGTGGGTGGCAACAAAGTCCTGGGAAACAAAATGTAACAAGGGGAAAGCATCTCTCAGAACTGAACGCCAGAAGGAGGATGAATGTGTGCATTTCTTTCACAGACCCCCCCCCGACTTTAGAATTTATCAAAGTTGGGTTACATTTTTTGGAAAACACAAAAATGTTCAGAATTTTTTGTGGAAAAAATGGGGAAACATTGAAATTTTGAGGAAAATAATCACAGCATTTATAAAGCAAACAGTATCTTACAGCATCTATCACTCAATGTATTGTATCATGGTGGTGCTTCAATTGTGAGGACAAAAAAAGGAAATGTTGAGATTAAAAAAAAATCAAAATTTAATAGTATGTTAAAAACACCAATTTTTCTGAATTAGGTGTGTACAGTGTTCCAACCAGAGCATAAAAATTGCAACAGGTCATGCCCAGTGCTGAAACTGCACCTCAGACCTTTCCTGCCCTGCATCGAAGTGCACTCTCACTGGCAAAGGAGAGACAGGCGGGTGAGAAGTTTTTCAAATGAGTTCTTGCACACACCCAGCACACTCGAAGACCATACATTCCCACTGGTGGTGGATACTCAGCACGCCCCTTGCCAAACACTCATAACTCATGCGGGCTCACACAGTGAGTTCTCACCAAAAGACCGTCATTCCCATGTAAAAATACACGCTCTGTTTTCCCCACTCAGAGCAGTCTCACCTTATAGATCTTCTATGAGCTTGTCTGTTTCACAGGGATCTAGATCTCGATCAGTGATCCCGTTAGGCAGCTTTTGGTGTCAGTGAACCAATGATGAATCACTGATTGCAATCGGGATTCATGTGAAACAAACAGGCCCTAGGTCAGTTCTCCTCTTTTACCTGCATGGCGTTGGTGACTTTGTCGGCACGAATACACTTCAGGACCAGGATTTTCTGGAAGTCGTCCAAGTCAGTCTGCCACTCCCCGGGGAGGTCCTCCCGATGCGGATCAATGCTATCAAAGATGTGCTGGAAGCCATCCAGGTAACTGGAGAAGGACTCGGCGAAGGTGGCAAACTTGGGCTACATGGGACAAGGGGAGGGAAGATAGCGGCAGATCAGAATTCAGAAATGGAGTGGGTCTATCGGAGGACTAGATCACTCTGTGAGGATAGACCCTACGCTAGACCTGTACATGATGGGTGTGTGGCTTTAATAATATACTCAAGAGTACTGCAACTTCGTGCATGCACTATCGTAGGTGGAATGTTTTTGCTTCATGACAGAGCCTCGGAGCTGTGTGAAGACACAAAGTGACACCTGAAAAAAAGATGAAGTTTTTATTTTAACGAAGGCATCCTCCAAAGGAGAAATGTACTCCGAGCAAAACCCCCACGCTTCGTGCTTTCACCACCGGCTGTAATTCTTTAAGCTTCTCTCTTCGGCTGCAATAATGGAATCCACACAGCTTTATTCCTCTTACAACTGCTCTGGATTACAGAGACACCATGACTGGCTGGCCAAAGTATGAACTCACAAGCTGTCTTCTACTCACCAGAGCAGCCAGTGACAGGATCTCTCCCCAGGCCCTGTCGGACAACCAGCTCGGGGCTGGGTTGGGCAACTCCTTAGGGATCGTGGTGCCGCCGGATAACAGGAAACGCCACTCGTCCTGTGGGCGAAATTCAACAGAGACCAATGTAACTCTTTGTCCTTTCTCAGTAAGAGACAGGAACCCAGAACAGAGGATACCCCGATGGGAAACCACGCAATACCTAGGCCCTATTTGGATATTACATATTAAAGAGATTCAATGTATGCCATCAATTGACCTCGAACACCAGCAAAAATGTCAGTCAAGCTTAACACGTTGCAATTTTTCAACTAATTTTCTTCTTGACCTGTGGAAGGTTAAAAGGTGTACGGACTTAATGACTTTTAAAGTTGTGGAGGTAAAAAAAGATTACTTAAGTTACAAAGACTTATAGTTTCTATTTTCATTTCTTGGAGTGAAAGGGGAAGACAGCAAGGACGACAACAGGCCTAGAACAGATAAGAACTTGTAATCATTTTGATGGAAGGTAATCTACACTGAATGGGAGCAATGTCACAAATACTATTATAGAGGCAAAAACCACACTTTACAGACACAACACAATGAATATTTACATCATTCAGAATCAACCAACAGGAAAGGGGGGGAATTAAGTAGTTGAAGTTTTCAGTTCAATTCATTCCATTTTTGCTATTTCCATTCTGTTGCTTAATGGCACTGAAAGAGATACCAGTAAAAAGAAGGAAGATTTAACGACGGGTAGCTGCAAAACTCGCCCTCAAACGTCTGAAACTGAGCGGCAAGCGACAGACTCACCATATTGATCTTGCCGTCGTTCTGCATGATACGTACGCACAGTAGGAAGGCAAACATCAGCTTGTGCTTCTCAAACAAGCTGCGGCAGACGTTGCTGTAGAGACTGAAGGTGAAGTACTCGTTGATGTTGAGGATCCTCTGAGGCAGGTGGTCTGCAGACACACACAAATATGGCATATGGTGTAATTGGATCACCAGAATTAGAAGCCATTACTGCGGTGGCACAACGCTCGTGGACAGGTGGTACGAGCGTGTTAAATGCCTCTTCGACCGATAGGGTGTCGTGATTTGCCAAACGCACGCACGCGTCAAGCTTGAAGAATGTGCCTGTGAGTGCCGTGTCTAATCGGATTAGTTTATACATATAACAAAAATTTTACAAGTTGCATATTATTACAGATACCGTATGAGTGCAGAGGACTATTTTTTTTCATAAATGCATAATTTCATACCAGGGTGTCGCGCACAACTTCAAAGACATCTTGAGCACAGACAAACAGGCATCAAGCAAGCTTTACTCAAGCTTTATCCAAATGAAAAATAAAAGATTTCTGGACACTGAAGATAAAGATCCTGCCTAAATACACCACCAAGGGTTGACTCCTCAATTCAGATTCTAAAAGCTCTTCAGATTCTTACGACGGTGAATGAATGGACTGATTCAGATTAAAAAAACACAGGACATACTTAGATCCAGATTGCGACCAGCCCCAACATTTCACAGGCTGTACAGCATCATTTCTGTATTCACAGCCCAGCAACGCTATGTAGCTGTTCTATCACTGGAAATTTCATTCACCAGGCTCAAAACTTGATGTCACATCCACGGAAAAATGCGCGAGATGAAACTGAGCTTGTATTTACCTGCTCTCTCGGAGTTGGCTATCCCAGCTAGGAAGATCCTGACAAACCACTCCAGGGAGTATTGGTACATGGGGTCCACGTTGGCCAGGTCGGTGGTACAGAAGAACAGCAGCTGGGTGCGGACTGCCACCGGGATGTACTGGGACCGGGTCTCGTCGATCTCTCGCTCCGTCTTCTCGGCGACAATGACTTTGGCCTGAGAAAATACGGACAAAGGGGAAAGAGGTTGATAAGAGGTTTAATAATCAGATAGTGCTGAGACGTTCAATCTCTCAAAGCTGCTTAAGATAAAAACTGCTTTACACGTCAAAGTGCCGAGCAAAACACAAAAACAAAAATAGGTGAATAAACAGCTTCGGACAGTTTGGCCGGTGAACAGCTTTTGCTGAGCAAATATTTTCTGTTTAGCAAATTTCCCTCCTTAGATAGCTCCAGCACATTGCCCCTGGTTTGGTGGCTCTAAGGTCATTGCAATCACTAAGAATTGCGAGTGCAATGTATGTTCTGGTGCCCAATTCTCAGGTGAAGATCTAGCTTTTACAGTGGGAGAAAGCTGACAACCCAACCCAAAGCTGTGTCCAAATTATTAGGCTATGCCTCAAGACTGACATCTTGTGGCTGCACACCTATTCCATAAACGCATACACTGCTTCAAGCCGCAGCCGAGTAATTCTGGTAAGGCTTAAGGGTCAAGTATTTCCAGACCACTCACTATCCCTGGCAAGTTACCTGGATCTCATGGGATTTGATCTTGGAGGCCTCCAGTGTCTTGATGAGGTCTACATCATCTACGGGGTTCCCCTCGGAGGAGCTCAGCCTCTCCAGGATCTTGTCCTCGATCTCCTTGAGCTCCTGCTTCATCTTGGCATTGCTGACGATCAGCTGGTTCTTGGCCTCCTCGAGGTCTGGTCTCTCCTCGGCAACCACACGGGCCAACAACTGATCCTCAAGGCCACTGGGGAAAAGAAAAAAGAAATTTTCGGTTGCCGCTGTAGTAGATTTGAATGAAACCAAGCTGCCAAACAGGGCCCAATTTCATGGAACTGCTTAACAAACGAATGTATGCTCACGTAGGCTCTGCTTTCTTCATGAAGACCATAAGCAGTAAGCACAGCAAAAGGCATACTTAGGTCAGAAAAAGTTTGCTTAACTTTGATAGCGACGTAACACTGAAAATTATAAATAGTGAAGCTGAAGCACTGCATTTCGAGTTTTAGATTTTTAGCGAACAGTGTGTGACATGCTTTTACCTTGGCGAGAGGGTGAAGTTGACCAGGGTGACCTTGGTGGACACCTCTGGGGTATAGTGGGGGTTGGGCAACTTGGTGGTGATGTAGAACTTGAAGTCCTCGTGGTAAGGGATGACGGCATCACCCAGCTTGATGACAGTGCTGCCCTGCTGCTTGAATGTCTGTGGGGAAAAAAGTTGAACAGTTCATTTAAAGCTCTTTCATTTTCCATTGTATGCTTGCGTCTGTTCAGTAGGCGTGGTTCCAGACCAACTGTTTTGGAGAGGGTTATTGGAATTGATAAGGTCATTTCTGGAAAAATTTCAAAATGTCTCATCACCAGTCAATGAATTTCTGGGAAACACTCTCAGCTCAGAAAATCACACTATACACCACATACACAGTACTCAAATCAATATATCTGTTCCTTGACGCACATTCTTTGTAAGTCAACATGTTACTTCTGTCGATTCTTTTGGAATGATTTCGTTTTTAAAGTTACCATATTCTTTGTCTGACCTGTTTCAATAGGATTGGTTCCAGGGCTGGATCTAGTTCTTCAGCTACATTCTCCAGCAGGCACGGTTTGCCAAAACGTACGGCGTTCTCCAGGCTACGCAGGAAGTCGCGGTCAGTAAGCTTGACCACATCGAGGCCGTTGTCTTTCTCCTGTTAAACAAAATAAGCAATGCACCAAGATACGAGTGACAACTAGTTTCTATTCTTGACAAAGATCAGTAACTCTCAAGTTGGCTCCTGGCAAGAGAAGCTCCCAGTGTCTAATTTAATGACTCTGCTAACCATACAACTCTATTCTAACCTTCATCAATGGCCGTTTGCTACACTTGCATAAATTCTCTGCTTAGTCTTTAACAGAGATAACATACATGAATGTGTTCAAAGTCAAGGCAGAATTTTCGACCATAGTTAGCAAGAAATCTCTGCTTACCCTATTAAAGCAACATCACAAAATTTGGCTGTGGAGCTGTTTTTGTGATGCAGCAAACCAAACCCATTTCTACAGCTCAGAGTAAAGGGTAAGATATGCTAGGGGTGGGATTTATAAGGGCCTTGTGTGAGCTTGCATGTGACAATTGTCAGGATTTTTGGGCACCCTTCCTTAATGAGAGAAATGGAGCAATTTACTTGAGAAACGACCTTGTGCATGCCACTTTGAAGCCAATCCGCATACAAGGATGCACAGCATGCACAAGTGACGTCCAAATGCGTGGGAAGAAATCACAATGAAATGTCATCACCCTCTATTCCATGGTTTCCTCATAGGAGGGTACAATTTGTGTCAAATCAGCGTGTGCACTCACAAAGGTCTTGATCCACTTGTTAGCCTGTCCCTGGGGATCGATGAAGAGCGGCCAGCGCTGCGAGAACTGCACGATGACGCCGTTCTCAATGGACAGATTGTCCCTGGGCAGGCCGGCTATCTGCCAGGTTCTGATCTTGACCGGGTCGCCGAAGCAATTGATGAAGGAGGGCTCGGCGGTGTGCGGCACTTTCCACTCAGGGAACGTCTTGACCCATTCACTGCAGAGGGAGGCACGATACTCACCCTGGTGTGGAACAGGAAACGGTGGGAAACTTATAGAGAATTGAAAAATACCAAGGAAAATAAAGAGGGCACACAATGTCAATCAAGATATCACCAATGACACTAACCCTTCGTTACTTAATCACCATTGCCATCTAATAAAACTCACATCGCCTGGAAGTCCTTAAATATATTTCTTCTTCCACACATATACTTCGGACAAACAGTTCAGCAATTATGACTCTCTTATTGCATGTTTAATATAATATGTCAAATCATAACATTATTTTGATCATGCATGTTTCATTTGGACTTTGTTTTTTCTGTTTATTTATGTAGCTGTTTATCTACAGTGGCTCCCTGAGGACTTTTAAGTGGTCAAGAGCTCTCAAGATCAGCAATGTCCCCTATTTAAAACTTGCCGTGAATGGCCCCAAGTAGGCCACGTATCCTGCCGACACCAGCACGTCCCCAACGATGCTCTTGATGACCGAGTCCAGCTGGTTGACCGACTCCTGCCAGCGGCCCTTCTCGTCGGCCAGGCCGCCGATCAGCTTGTCGGCCCGGCCCAGCCGGGCCTCGCACAGCGAGCACTTGTTCTCTAGCTCCTCCTTCCTCTCGATGCAGTCTTCGTACTTGGCCTGCAGGGTGGCGATGCCTTCCTCCACCTCCCGCAGCTTGGCCTTGGCCTCGTCCAGCTGGCGCTGGGTCACCGCCAGGTCCTCCGTGGCAATGCGTAAGCGTTCCTGAATTGCACACAAGAAGAGTTTGTCATGTCAGTGCCATAAAACCCTCGCAGAAAAATTGCATTAAAAGGTGTTGATTGAAAAATACTGCTTTAAACATGAAATTGGGCAAAAGGATTTGGTGCAATTTAAGTATACGGCCCCCCAAAAAACTAATTACATAAATAACATAGTCTAAAACATTCTCTGTTTCAATTAAATATTTCTTTCAAGCTCAGAATAAGGCCCTGAAAATAACTGCCAAAATCACGTGACTGCCATAGGGATCCTTTAGTGCTGAAGCAAAGAATTTCAGAAATGATGACCACCTCAGAGCAAATAAACAAATAAATTTAGGCACGCAAAGCAAGTACCACCTCTCAATTCCTGGAGGAAAAAAATAATAAAAGAGAAAAGAAACTCACTCTCTTTGGAGCGACTCCCTTTGCCACAAAGTGGTACTTGTGCATAGCTCGCACCCATTGGCAGATGGAGGTGCAAGCTTTAGAGGCCTTGGCGATGGCAGCTGGCTGGAACTCCTCGTTGTCGATAAATGGCTGGATCTTGTTGATGACAACATCGGGAATGTTGTCCTGAGAAAGACGAGGTAATAGGAGGTGAAGTCACAGGATTAGGAAGGTGCACAGCCATAGACAATTTGCCTGGGAATACCTAAACATATTTACAGTTGCACAAACAGACCAATGCATACACTTTCCAATGAAAACGGAATCAACAAGAGAATGTTTCACAACTCACTACCCAATTAGGAACTGAAATGCAAAATACCATGCAGTCTAAGTTGGTAACTGGCAGTGGAAACTGGTAATGTGTTGCAAGAGGGGAAAATTAATCTGTTCCCAACTCAGAATGTATGCCCAATTGGGAACACTTGGGGTACCTATTTTGTATCAATTGGGAAGAGTGAAGGTGCCCAATCAGAAAGTGCTCCAACTTATGAGAAACCCTCTGAACAAATTCTGTCTGTATACAGCTTCATCTGTTTAAAAGCCTCTTCTACAAACATCTACTAAAAGAAAACAGAATTTGATGTGGCAATTCCTGGAAGCATCCATAACTTAACCCCTTCACTCAAGAGCCGTTGACAGCCACAGGTTTGTGTGAGGATCAGTGCATACCACACATACATTCTATTCACCATGCACCTGCGGTTTCAATGTGGGTCTGCTGCTGGATAAGGCTTTGCATACTGGGCATACCGCAGCCCAGCAGTCGCGGTCAAAAGAATCCCGGCGTTAAGGGGTTAAAAGAAATTTGAAGTCCTATCTGCCATGCTTGATAAGGAGCTTACAGACCTTTTGATGAACAGCTTCAAACCTGAGGTTAGCCTTTAACATAAAGCAGATAGTACCGAATCAATACCTGACACTTGTCCCTCCCATATCCTTCAAAATCCACTAGATTTACAAGATTCTGCAGGATTGAAGAAGATACAGCTCAGTCCTAACAATCCCAAGGGGACTTGATGCAAAGACTTCAAGCATGTTGTTGACTTCCTAACTCCCAATGACGTAGTTCTTTTTTCAAGATGTATTTTATATATATAATTGACGTAGTTCTTGACGTGATTATAACTAACATGTCAGAGCACTATGACAAACCGTCGATTACGAGGAAGTGCTCAATCTAGACACAGTTGAACAGAAATCAACTGCATTTTACAACACAGTTCACGGAGCAATAGATCTTTTTCTTCCCAAACGTACAGTCAAATCTCACAACAACCATCAACCATGGATGACCAGCAAAGTAAAAGAACTTATTCAGAAACGACAGTCAGCTTTACAACGGGGAAAGACATCGCTTAAAGCTTAGCAATTTCTTTATATAACAATATCTATATTTTAAATATAAAATTGGAACACAATTTTTGTCGCTTAAAATAACCAATAATAATAATTGGTTTCCTGCACAGTGGAGGATCTTGTGAGACAGGATTCAGAGAAGGTCCTGGCCAAAAAAAGAAAAAGTTTCAGGGGTTAGGTTTGACCAACCGAGGCCATACCTTGTCGTACTGGAACAGGCTCTCCAGGAACTTGCCCGGGTCCTGCAGCAGCGCCTTGCCCGGCTCCCAGTAGTCGTCCACCTTCTTGCCAGGCTGGTCACCGGCGACTTTCTTGGGTTTGACGCCACGCATGATGCAGACTGCCTCGACGGTCATGCGTACGCCCGCCGGAGGGCGCTGCATAGCACGCACCTGTAACACAAGGAAACCATTCATAATCAATTACAGAAAACAGAGCATCTTAACTAGTTGTGAATGCTTTGCAGCATCGTGGACATGTTTTACAAATTTTACACAATTTGAGGCTCGAGTCTGGTATTATCACCGTTGTTTCAAAACATTTTTTCCCAACTAATCACATTCTTTCCTGAGAAGTTAGTTTGTTTTCTGGAATTCTTCCCACCTGAGTTGAATCTACACAGTGTCACAAAACCTTGAGCCATCTTGAGGTACAAAAGTAAAGTTAATATTCCCTCATCTGCAGAAATATATAAAAACTGCTAAATATGACTTGACCTTGGACAAATCAATGTCAACAACTGTCTTTAGAAGCAAAGCAAATCATTTAATTACTCTAAACACAACAGGTATCCAAACTGGATTTCTCTATAAGGAAACTTACCTCTACTACATCATTTCTGTTGAGTGACTTCAGACTGGCCAAGGCAGCATCCAGGGCTGGCAGGGCCTCGTTCAGATCTCGCTGAGCGCTGTCGGCAATCTCCTGAGTCTCTCTGGCCTTGGCCACAGCCTGCTGCTCCTCCTTCTGCACAATCTCCTTGGTTTCATTGGCTACAATCTAATGAATATTCAGGACAAACATTTAAATATTCAGAATTAACATTCACAATCCCATCAAGTACTGCAGGTAATTTCCTGGGTCGCCCGGGTATTGGCCACTGCCCATTGCTTCTCCTCTTGCTCAATCTTCTTGGTTTTATTGGCCAAACTTTAATAAATATTCATGAAAAATATACAAATACATCGATACTTAATTTTCATAATCTCAACTTTAAAATAACAACAGTCCTCTGCAGATTTTCGAATCAGCTGAATGGAAGTGCAGATGTATTTTTGGTGTTCGTCAGTTAACTGTTCCCCGTTCTAAGCCTATTTGCTGAATATTTTTTGTGACTTAAAAAATGTACCACTGACGAGAGACTCACAGTATCTTTGGAGATTTTCTCCATGGTAACCACCGTCTCCCTGGATGCCTCCTCCAGCTGGGGTTGCATCGTCTCCAACTCTGCCTGCATCCTGGCTACGTCCTCAGCAGTCGTCAAGAGCTATCGAGTGGACACAATAATTGGTACTGTGGAATGTTGCGGAAAGCAGTTCCCAGGGTATAGTCGAGTCGATACCCAATTTGGAATCAAACACAATTTAAAATACAAAAAACATGGTGCCACCAACCACACGTCTCAAAAAGACTACTTTTCGACAGAGCACTTTACTCTCCAGATATACTGTCCCACATTAGGTCATCTGCCTTTAATGTTCAAAAGACAAAGAAACTACCACGTCCCCATCACCCGTTGCCAATAAATGTCCACAAAGATATCATTTTGTCCCGGAGATCAATGAACGGGATTCCACAAGAACAGCACCTTTTTGGTACAGGTACTCTTTCAAATTGTGATTGAAGGACTGAAATGAAATTTCAAACACCTTTTTAAGAAACAAGGACCAGTTTCCACTGTCTCCATTCTATATTTCAAATCTGGGATTTTCCATGTGAAGCAAACAGAGGATGCATCGACGAGAACCAGAAATAGACCTACCTTGTCCAGACCTGTCTTGGTCCTGTTCTTGGCCGTCTTGAGCTCCATCTTCTTGAGGGTGAGCAGCTTGGAGAAGATGCCCAGGAGCTCCAGGTAGCTGGTTGGGGTGACGTAGTTGTGACGGGACAGCTCGGCTAGGAAAAGAGCCGACTTGACGGCCACAGACTGGTGGATCACCACGCACATCTGTACCTGTTTGTTTGTTTGTTTGTTGAAGGGGGAGGGTAAAAGTGGTAGAGTGTGTGAATTCTTATCTCTTCCTGTTTGAATAAGATTCCTGGGCCAATTTCAGGCAGCTGATACCCACAGAAATCTTCTAAGCAGAAAACATTATTTTCACAGCAGAAACAGGTCACCAACCTAAAAGTTGTGTATTCTATAGATTCTTCTTAGTGTTTCCACACTGATTTGTGTAAAGCACATAAATTTGCTTTACAATAATTTTATGTCGAGTAGGTCTGATATGGGGCCATGGAGTTGTTTGTAATATCCAAAAATAGAAACCTATCATACGTATATTCATCATTAAAACTACAAGGGGAGAAACGACAACCTGTATAATTAATAGGATTTAAAAACACCGGACAAATAGAATGCAAAAATTTCTCTTCTTTCAAGGTTAAATAATCAAGTGTTTCATTAA